>BSAI01000138.1:90471-297096 GCA_036245035.1 Adrianichthys oophorus
ATTTGTTTTGGCTTTATTCATATGCGTAGATGCTTTGGAGCTGAAGGGAGCTGCAGTGAAAGTCCGTCTGCAGTCCTGCTCCGGTTTCAGGCCTGGACCCAGAACAGTGAAGAGCTTGGTGGCGTGGTCCAGCACTGAAATCAATTTATTAAATGATAAAAAAAAAATGAAAACAACTCTGAGACTACTATACAGATATGTGGCACTGAAGCATGTCGTGTAGAACTTGGGGGGAGGGCTTGTCAGAAAAAAAGGCAGAGTGACAAAAAATAAATAAACAAAGGGGCGTCTCCGGACGAAATGATGCGTAAACTTAATAAATTAAGGCATGCACAAAAAAATATGACCTATCTTTGGAGCTGCCTCTTCCTGGAGTGACCTTTCTGACCCCCACCTCCCAACTGGAGGAGACGCTCAGGACTCTGATTAAGACCCGAACTGAGTAGCTGCCAGAGCCCGGGGTGGGGGGGTTCGGCTGGTATTTACAGGAGTGACTGTGTTCAATGTGGAAAAGCTCATATTTACACCAGTTCATCCAGCAGCAACGGCGGGGGCAGGCACCCCGATTCTCCCACACACAGGAACCCTAATAGGAACACTGAGAGCAAATGATATGTAGAAGAAAAGGCTGTGACAGAAATGCGGGGTTTTTGGCTCGTGGGGGGGCCACAGAGCAGACCTGTTCTGCCAATTTAAGGCTTTCCAGTAAACATGAAAATGCTGCTGCCCCCCCCAGTCAGACCGACACTCAGTGCAGCTGCAGATACGCCAGAACAGAAAGACATGCAGGCACACGTGCACGCTCACAGACGGGACAGAAGCCTGCTGCGTCCCCCCCATTTGAAATGAGGATTTTCCTTTTTGCCACATGTAGATATCTTGGCAGCATCACACGGATTACCCCCCCCACAACTCTTCGACGGGAGGTTGGTCCGTTCAGTAATCTTGGATGGGGGCGAGCTCAGGGTGCAGGTCCACAGAGATGTTCTTGTAGAGGGTGCTGGTGGAGGTGCGGGGGCTGTAGTGGAGATTGTTGAGGCCGTCCAGCTGCTGCCGCTCTCTGGAGTACCTCAGCAGTTTGTATCTGCAAACACCACAGGGCGGGGGGGGCATCAGAGATAAAACGTTAACAATACTCTGTCAGAACGGGCGGGGTTGGGGGACAAAAAGCAGCTTCACCTGCCCAGGAACTGCACCTCCCCTCTGTGGTGGTGCGGGATAGACTTGTACCTGCCAATATCCCCCTCCGGTCGCGTAACGTTCAGGTCAGCAAAGCGAACTCTGGGGAGAAAGACAGCTGTGTTACCATGACGACAGCCCTCCGGGGGGGTGAGGGGGGACGACCTCGGCTTCTGAATTCAGGTTTAAATTACAGTGATGAATGCTGGTCTGAGAGGAGCTGCAGCAAATTCTGCTCCACGTGGAGCATCTGTCGCTCGAAGGATCTTTGTTCACAGGAACAATATTCTGTGTTTTTGCTGGGCTCAAAGGCTGAGGCAGAGCTGCATGCAGTGATTCACTGACTCACCTATTCCACAGGTCATCGTCCTCCCCCCCCCAGCCCCAGAAGGCGTTGGGAAAGCCGTTGATTTTCCGGAACTGATCCACCGTCAGTCCACTGACGCCTCCAAAAAACTCATGATATGGAAGTCTGAAACAAAGACCACAGGTGTAAGCACCAACCCAAGAAACCTCAGAGACCCCCCAAATACTTACATGTACATGTATTTATCCAGCTTGGCAGCAAAGTGGCGCGGCATGTGACCACAGCCGTAGTAGTTCCTATCGTTCTCAGGGATGTGGTCCACATCATGGAAGATCAGGCAGTCCCAGTGCAGGTCCTTCATGGCCTCCAGGAAACCCACGTTGAAGAGCATGGCTCTGTTGAAAGGCTGGCTCCCACTCTGAACACATGAACACACCACCATGAAGACAGGCTGAACATTTACAGACCAGCTTTGAAGCTGAAGCAGGTCTAAGCTGAAGGCGGAGCACAGAACCTCCCTGACCCTAAAGACACACTCTGATGAAAATTGGGTTTTTAACATGTTCTTGTAACATTTTTCTAATGATGGAAGACAAACAAAATAAGCAAACAAAAAAAATGCAGTTTGAAAAACCTCGTAGTTGCTACATAATAAACAACAAACAGCAGGTGACAAAGCTCTCTGTTCTGTTCTGATGCGTCCACTTGCAGACAAATAGATCCATGTACGTCTTTGTTTTCCTCATCCAAACCACTATCTGGATCAAAACTGTCAAGCTGGATAGCTCCAATATTGCTCACCAGTTTTGTTGCTTGCATTGCAAATGTTAGGTTGAGGGTGTGAGGAGTTGTAAGCTAGCAAGAGAGCCTGTAAACAAAGAGCTCTCATGGAAGGGAAGGGGGGTGCGCCCACAACTCAGAATTACTCTCTTAATCTTTTTTGTTGCCTTTTCAACACATTTTCAAACATAAACATAGCTCAGCACAACACATAATAATAATTGAAAAATAAAATAAGGAATGACCCATAAATTGTTAGTCAAAGAACAAAGTATTTAGTATAGATAAGTGATCCTTGGGCTGCACGGTGGCGCAGTGGTTAGCGCTCCTGCCTCACAGCAAGAAGGTTCCCGGTTCAAGTCCTGGCTGGGGGACCTTTCTGTGTGGAGTTTGCATGTTCTCCCCGTGCATGCGTGGGTTTTTTCCGGGTACTCCGGCTTCCTCCCACCGTCCAAAAACATGCTTCATAGGTTAATTGGTTACTCTAAATTGTCCCTAGGTGTGAATGTGAGTGTGTGTGGGTGTGTGATTGTGGCCCCTGCGACGGACTGGCGACCAGTCCAGGGGTATTCCCTGCCTTCGCCCATGAGTAGCCGGGTTAGGCTCCGGCAACCCCGTGACACCGAAAGGGATAAAGCGGATTGGAAGATGAATGAATGAATGAATGAATGAAGTGATCCTTGATGGAGTGAAGCGGACAAGTCAAGTATTCCAAAGAAAAAAGTTCAATGACAAGTCAATGCTTTAGATGGAGGTTTCTCACTTATCCATGACAGGAAATGTTCTCACGCAGCTTCTAATAAATTATTTTCTAGTACATTCATGCAGCTCTGCAAAAACTGTCCAAAAAAACGTCAAAGGGTTTTTATGGTTTTGGCTAAAAACGGCATAATCATAATTAAAAGACCACTAGGAACACTTTGACAATAGATTAAAATATGATCAACGTCAGAACCACCAATGGAGCTGAACAGAACCATCCAGAGTGATTTGAGAATCTCCAAACTGTTAATCTGCCTCTTTAAATGAAGAAAGGTCTACATCTTTCGACTTCAGACCCAGTGGGATGCAGATCTGCTTCTTCTTCAAACTCCTTCTGGATTTGGCTGATCTGGATTTGGCTGACTGGTTTGCTTCATTTGTGGTGGTCAAACCTCAAGGAAAAATCATGCATTTCAAACAGCTGAAACAAAAAGCCACTTTCAACCTTTTTCATCGTTCCTGCTCCTACAGATTCCCTCTGTGGTTGTTTTTATCCTCCAAATTCACAGAGCTTTACAGCATTTAATGCTTTTGGTTCTCTACATGCCACTATGGTTTGGTTCTGGTCTGATCAAAATCTTGTTGCACAGAGGGCTGAATGAGGACCACCAGAACTGCTCTGAGGTTCGAGTTTCATCATCTACCATTTGGTCTAAGCAAGGTTTTCAGATCTGTACTCCTGCAGAGCCGCTCGCAGACAGGGGTACCTGCTCGATGACGTAGAAGCCGAACTGCAGCCGCTGCCTCTGCAGCATCGGGATGAGGTGCTGGAAGAGGATGGGCAGGTGCTCGTGTCGGTTCCTGAAGGGGATCAGGATGGCGACCTGCAGGTAGCAGGAGAACACGGTTCAGTGTTTGTGCAGCTGCTGCCCCATCTTCTATTCCGAACCCGGGCAGGTCCACAAACTCACCTTCCAGCGAGGTTTACAGTCCTTTGGTTTCCAATGACCTCCGTACTCCACATCGAAGAACCTGGAGAACTTGACTTCCATCTCCTCCATGGGGATCTCTGTCATGTTCACCTCCATTGGACCCTCTGAAGACAGAGTGTCACATGGTGGGGGGGAAGGGGTCACATGAGCAGGATTTGACAAAGAACCTGAATCAGACTCACTCATAGAAGGTAAGCGCTCCGGACACGGCATGTTTTGGGTGTAGGTGAAGTTCTCAGGGAGGTATGTGGTCGGTTGCAGCAGATACTCACTGGAGTTACTGCCGTCAGGATAATCTGCAGCAGGAAGTGAATCGGATTACTTTGACACAGGGAGTAACTACTGGCTGTTTCAAAGAACTGTGGAGCGCCCCTCAAACATTACTTGTTACTGCCTGAGTCTGCTTCAGGAACCTGAGGAGGAGCTTCCACCATCACAGGTCAGCTCTGATCAACAAGCTCACCTGTCCCGTTCAGCGTGCTGTTCTTATTGGTGTACAGTCTGATCATCTGACCAAAGGTCCTGACGTTGTCCCTCAGGATGATTCCCTGAGCCTGCACCATGAAGAAGTAGGTGTTGGCTGGGGAGGAGAAATAAAGCAGTTCAGGATTCTAGTCAGGAAACACCTGATCCTGAACTCTGACCCAAAAAAAAACACAACCATCCAACCAAGGAAAGGAGATTCAAGGGTATTCTGGAAAGCAAAGTAAAGCATGGCAGAAGTAAGGACATGATCTGGGCTTGATCTGGCTAAAAAAAAAAAAAGGTTTCTGAAGACTTATGACAAACAAAATGAGGGTAAAAGAAAAATGTGCCCAGAGGTGAGGACAAATGAAAAACAGAACCAGCCACACATCTCTATCAGGCTCCACCCACCTTCTATTTAAAAGCAGCTGGCAGCATCTCTACTACACTCGCTGGTAAAGACAAAAAAAGTAATAATAACCAGCAGACCTGCTTGTTCTGACTTCAGGTTGCCCCCTCCCCATGGAGCCAGACTCTCCGTCAGGCTCCCTGTGACTCCTCAGCATAATCAGGTTACTTTCAGGGCAACCTGGAGCTGCACAGGTGAACTATGGCAGCTGCTGTCTGGGCTGTGAGCCACAAGAACTCCAGACCGGCCTCTCAGTGGACCCGATCAGCCTGCAAACCGAGCCTCTAACTGGGTCTACATGTAGACTGACCCCCCCCAAGGCTGAGAACGAAGGATGGGATTCATTTGTATGAGGAACAGCTGACTGGTTGGTTTAACAAAGCATCTGCAAAGCTGCAGAACACCAGAACTGTACGAGAACAGCAGTCTGAAAAGTTGTGGGTTCGATTCCCATTCTGCACGTTTGCAGATGTAGCAGAGCCCCAACACCACACATAGAATAAAGATGGGGCTGTTAAAAACCCAAATGTCATGAACATGAACGAAAGCACAGCCGGGATGAGAGAAGATCCATCAATCTGAGGGTAGTTATGGTGGGCGGGTTTGTCTCTGGACGATTTTTCCGTTTATGAACCGATTTTTCTTTCTTTTTCGTAATGAAACGCTGTCCAGGGGTCATCAGCCAGCAGGCGGCGCCACTGAGGCCGCAGCAGTGAACCTGTGAGCCCGGCGTTAGCCTGCTGTAAGCTACTTAGTGCAGCCGTTAATCCTCACACGATTCTATTAACTGTAACCCGGTTAGCGTTAACAAGGGATTACTGACCGATGCCGGGGGCCACATAGATGAAGTACAGGCAGGTGGTGGACATGGAGAAGAAGAAGATGAAGGCCAGGAAGGAGCGGTTGGAGACTCGGAGCAGCCGCCTCCAATTCATCGTTTCGATTCCGGCCTGCTCCCCCCCTCCGCCGGGATCAATCTCACACAAAGCGTCTCGGTTAAAAAGTCCTCGGACTGACGGCCATAAATGTCAGCGGAGGTCTCGCAGAAGTCTCTTCCATTAACGCGGACGCGGCTAACGCTAGCCGGCCTGCTGTCCGCCGCGAGAAGTTTCCAGACGGAGGAGCGGTGGGATCGCGCCGTGTCGGTTTCAGGCGGCCCGCGCGGGCATGCTGAACGCAGTCACTGATGACGGACGCCCGCGGCTGCCGGTTCCGGCGTCGTTTCTGTCATCGCTCCACACCGCAGCCTACTCGAGGCCGGAGTCCAGGCGAGATTTCCGGGGCAGGGTGTCGTGGAGGCGCGCCCGCGCAGCTCCGCTCATTCTAGCGCGGTTCCGTCGCTGGTTCCGGGGGTTCGGATCCGAGAGCGGCCTCGCTCGTGTGGATGAAGTCATGCGGAGAGGAAGCACATCTGCCTCCCTGGACTATCTGCTGCCTCTGCAGTTACCATATCCGGTAGGTGGAACCCCCCACCCTCCCGCTCCTCGCGTCTCCATGGCAACCTGTAAGAGAGATGGAGCCGTTACGCCTCCAGCCCCACAGGGGCCTCTTCCTGTGAAGAGTCGGATTTCACCGCGCGCGTCCTTTTCTAAGAAAGTGTGAATCGTTTTAAATTAAAAACTGAGTGCCTGTTTTAAGTCTCTGCTGCTGGAGGTTCGGTTCGGTTCGTGCGTTGAATGGCTGCAGACCGGACCGATTAATGCAAGAAGGAAACTGAAAAGGTGGGCGCTCTGCTGCCACCTAGTGGTGGAGCCCCGGCAGCGCAAAGAAACAGCGCCACAATAAATGTCTAGAAAAGATGGAAACAATATTTTGACAAAGATTTTAGGGTTTTAATAGATTTATTATAATGTGCTCCGATCGTCAATGTATGACCTCCTTATCACTGTGTTCACACAGCATTCATACACCTGTAACACCTCACCTGAGACACTTCACCTCTTCTCACTCTTCTCCTCAGCTCCCAGAACACACCATCCACTCAGTCATGCAATCAAAATAAAAAGGAAACATTCACGTTTTTACTGGTTACGTTTGTCAATTTGTTTGTTTGGATGAACCAACCCGTTCTTTCTAAAGGCCAGGATCACAAAGAAAACAAAAATTATTCCGTTTTTCATTAAGATGTTTTAAAAAAAAAATCACTCACAGTCAAGTGTTTTGAACTGAAGTAGACCCTTCATGTTCCAGTGGTCCAATGGGTCAGTTTTTCAGCTGCTTTAATGGTTAGGAGTATCTCAACCTAATTCTGGACCACCACACCCCACTGACAGACAGCAGGTCGGATCTCCAGCAGGAAGAGTTCTGACTTGGCACCCCAAAAGAAACTACATTCCTCTGGTCTTATGTGCAGAGGAGGGTAATCACAACGGAAAACTTCTTTTACCAGACAATCTCATTGTTGCAGCAGAGACCAGGTACTCTGTATCTGCTGCCGTAGGCCTGAATTCTCACTCTTCAGATCCATCCATCCATTTCTCTGCTTCATTCAGATGCAGGGACAAGAGGATGCTGGACCCTAATCAGCTTCTGCAGGGTAAAGGTGGGAACACCCACAACCACACACTCCATAGGAGACCCTTCAGATTCACCATATAACCCGTGAAGCATGTATTTGGAAAACGCAGACTCCACAGAAAGCTGGAATTTGAACCAGGGCCTTACTTCTGTGATGTGAGAGTCCAAACCACTGCACCACCATGGACCTCCCAACTCCTCAGATCATCTTATTTTACCTCAGAATTATTCTAACAAATCATCAGAAGAATCATCATTGTGTATGTGTCAGAACAGCTGTTTCAACAGAGACATCGGGACAAAGGAGTTCACGTCCTGTAGCTCCACTGTGTCAGACAGAACATCACAGAGGGCTGGCATGAGGCTCTCACTGAAATCAAGGTCGTGTGTGCTCAGGAGAGGAGCCACTGCTGGGAACAGCAGAGCATGATGGGATGCTAAATTAAGAAGGTGCTAAAAGTACTTTTGATGTGGAACAGAGGAGCCCTGCTTCTTCATCATCATCTTCAGAGACAATATAGTGCAAACAAAAATAGATTTAGAAACAAACTTTGATATCTGTGAATTGTTTTGAAGCTGAAGGCAGCTCCTCTTCTTCAGCTCACCCCTGAAAGTCTGAATGAATAAAAAACAAAACACAGCTCATTCTGAGCTCCTCTGTTGGTCTCCAGCAGGATCCTCAAAGCAAACATTCAATTTGAGGTTTAACCTCATTCTAGTTTCCATTACTTTTGCCCATACTTTATTGTGTAACTCACCAGCTTTATTCCTCTGCAGTTTCTACAATTCTGCACGTTTACATTCTTAAAAATGCAAACCAGAATAGAACAACAGCATAGAACCAGAATAGTTCTTTATTCCTCAGACATCCTCTCATTCAAGTTATTAGACCCTGGTTGGTTTAAGTTCCTTTATCTGATCCAAATGGATAACAGTGGAGTGGTTGTTCTTTTGCATCTAAATTCTAAAACTCACCTGCTTAAAAATGATTTGAAATTAAATGTTTACCACTAGAGGTCTTAACATTCAGAGATGATGATAAAGACTGGACTCTAAGACATTTGGTTGAACTCAGATTGAGACAGACTCCGTTTTTCTCACGTCTTTCAGGACAAAAACGTTTGGATGCGTCAGAACTTCTGTTGAATCCAAGTCATGAAAGTGTCCTCAGAATCCAGTTTGACCCGTGATCTAGATCTAAACTAAGTCTACTGGGAAGACACTCTCCTCCATGTGATGTTTTTAGGAAAACTTGAGTCAAAAGACGTTAACTTTTTCTGATTGGACCGGCAACCGAGCCGGTTCTGGCCGTGGTACAGTTCTTTTGGCAGCGCATCCTCCCGCTGGGCTGGCTCCCTGCACATAAAAAAAAAAAAAAAAAATCGGCGTGCACAGTTGAAGGTCACGCACATACACAGCATCGCTGCGGTCCAATATAGCGCATGCGCGCTACCTCGAGGACTGCTTCACAGACTGCAATGGCGAGGATGGACGGCGGCGGAACCGCGGCGCAGGAGGAGCAGCGGTGTCCGGAGGGGGGTGGGGGCCCGGGGGAGGTGGAAAAGCTTCAGAACTCCGAGGACGAGGAGGACTCTGATTGTGATGCGGAGGATCGGCTGTGGGAGTCCGGAACGACAGTTTTGGACTCCGGCGCCTCCGCGCGCGTCGTTGTACGGAGTGCGGAGCGAGGACCCGCAGAGGGGGCGGCAGAGCCCCCCCGCTGCACATCACCCCCCGGCGTGGATGATGAGCTCCGCCGCAGCAGGCTGAGCGAAAACACGCGGCTGGCCACTCGGTACGCGGTTCGGATCTTCAGGGAGTTCCTGCGCGAGACTGCCCAAAGTCCGGACTTCGAAACTCTGGACAAGCACGCGCTGTGCGCGCGGCTGCGCTCCTTCTACGCGGAGGCGCGCTCCAAGAGTGGACAGGTATATAGCAGGTCTTCCCTGATCAGCATCAGAAGCTCCCTGAACCGGTACCTGAACGAGCCGCCCCACTGTCGGACCCTGGACCTCACCAAGGACCCGGAGATGCGGAGCGCCAACCTGGTCCTGGCCGCGGTCATCCGCCGGCTGGAGGAGCAGGGCGCGGGCCCGGTGGTGCAGAAACAAGCCATCACGCGTGCAGACCTAAAGAAACTTTACGAGTCGTCCGTGTTCGACACCAGAACCGCCTTTGGGCTGCTGAATAAAGTCTGGTTCGAGACCTGCATGTACTTCTGCACCCGGGGCCGCGAGAACCAGCGCGAGCTGCACGAGGACTCATTCGGGTTGGCCGAGGACCCGAACGGGAGGAAGTTCGTGTTCTTCAAGGCTCTCGGACCGAACCAGAGGTCCCTGAACCACGGGACTCGCTGCGCCGCCTGGACCAGGAGACCCCTGAACCCGCAGGAGGGCAGTCTGCCGCGCATGTACGAGACGGGCACGGAACTCTGCCCCTACGCCAGCTTTGTGCGGTTCCGGTCCAAGCGGAACCCGCTGTGCGCGGCGTTCTTTCAGCGGCCGCGGGACCACTGCTCCGCGACCGATGTCACGTGGTACGAAAACAAAGCCATTGGGAAGAACCTGCTGGGCATGCGAATGCAGATGCTGTCGCGCGCCGCCAAACTCTCCAAGACCTACACCAACCACTGCATCGGAGCAGTTTCCATAGCAACGCTCAACAGCACTGTGGGAGCTCGCGGATCCAGATGTGCTGCGGAGACGGTCAAATGTCACGCGGAGTCCGTGATGCCGCGCGTGCGCCGGTTGTCTGCCTCTCTGCTTCTTCATCCATTGAGCTCATCCTCCTCAGCCTCACAGAGAAGATGCCACGCTACGCAGAACGGCGCGAGCCCTGCCGCCAAAAGGCTGCGAGTGCGCACACAGCCGGCCGCGGAAAGTCACATGACCCACATGGGCGAGCAGGTAATGCAGACATGCATCCAGCAGAACAAAAACATCAGGATAAAAGAACAAAACAGAAACAATGAAAGCATCTGATCTAAAACCAGCAAAAAAACCTTTACTTTTCTTTACTAAACGTTTCCGTCTGACCTTCATCCAGCTGTCAGTAGTCTGCAGGGATCACCTGACGGGAAACAAGCAGCTGTTCAACCTAGACCTGCTGCAAAACTACAACAGAATACAAACTTCAAACAGCACTGTGGTCTAGAGACTGACCATAGTGGAAAATTATTAGAATATTCATATTATACTTTGACTGAAATTCTTCTTTTACTCACCCACAAGATCTTATTTCATTCGTATGCAGATTGTAAAATACTACACCAGTTTGTTTGGACTTGTTTTACAAGTACAACACTGAATTTGATTAAAGTTCTGCTCCAATCATTTTTTTTATCTTAACTTTAACAATATGATCTTTTTTATCATATAAAAGTATTTCCAGTGGTCTTTTAATTATGGTTATACTTCCATCATCCCTTTGTTGACTCTGCTGCTACCAGCCCGTCACACAGCCAACCTAACATTAGCGGTGAAAATAAAACAGTAGCAATATTGGAGATACCCAGCCATCAGTCAGGTATCTGGACCAGCTTTGATCCAGATTCCAGCTCAGACGAGGAAAACAAAGCCATACATGGATCTTTTTGTCTGCAAGAGGATGCATCAGAATTGAGCAGAGCGGGGAGCTTACATCACAGCTGCAAGGTTTTTCAAACACCCTTTTTTGTCAGCTCCTGTGTTGTGTTGTTGTGTTACAGGACAGCAGTCAGATCACATCCGCGTCTCCAAACTGCAGCGGCATCCCAACAGCTGCCCAGCTCACCAAATCCAACGCACCTGTTCACATTGATGTGGGAGGACACATGTACACCAGCAGCCTGGCCACGCTGACCAGGTACCCCGACTCCAGGTGAGACAGTCAACATCTGGAACACTGTAGACCATCTCAGTAAAGCAACAGTGAGTCTCTACTGTCAATGCAGATGTACAGGTCAGAAAGACTTTCTACCCCTGGTGCAAAAACAACAAATAAATAATTACATAATAAAAATTATATACACTATGAAATAGTATTGCACAAAAATTCACTTTTAAGGTAATTGATGTGTTGTGGTTATACAGTTTTGGCATGTATGCTTGTATGTAAACAGTATGTTATTGCAGCTGACAGGAATCACACCATAAGCATCAGCTGTTTTCATTTGAAAGCAGCTGGAGAACCACACAGATATGTAGCACATCAGCGCATTCCTGCTGGAGCAGATCAGTGGTGGCAGACATTTGAGTAGCTCCTGAAGTTAATCCTCAGAAAGTGGAGCTGCTGTTGCGTCCTCCTTAGGCTGGCGAGGTATCACAGCTCCATTTGGGGTTGGTCTTAATGTACACCCTTGAGAATGAGGTGCTTGGAGCCCTTTCTACTCACTCAGATGAGATGCAGATCAATTTCTTCCAATTAAAGTCCACATCCACCTCCTCTGACTTTGAGGTGTTGAGGACCAGGTTGTTCTCTGCACACCACCAACACCGGCTCTGAACCCTCAAGCTGTGGGCCGTCTTATCATCTTCAAAGATGAGACCCATTAAGGTAGTGTTATCATCATAAAAGAGCCCGGTTCTAGCCCAGTTTCACATCTTTCAGTAAAAAGAGTGAATATTCACAAATATTTTTTGAAAAGTAAAAAAAAATCAGGAATTAATATCAGTCCCTGACAAAAATAATTCACTCAGCAGTTCGGCTCAGAGATCAGATCTGACTTGACAACAGGGATCACACCAGATCCATAAGGTCTCTGGTGTGATCTCTGGAAGTCGCTCAGATCAGATCATACATTTCAATCTTCAGACATGGCTGCTTCTCCAGCTACAGGAACTGACCTCTGTTTCTGTTGTTTTGGGCAGAATCGCTCGTTTGTTCAATGGAACAGAACCCGTGGTGCTGGACAGCTTAAAGCAGCACTACTTCATCGATCGTGATGGGCCCATGTTCCACTACATCCTTAACTTCCTCCGGACCTCCAAACTGCTCGTCCCCGAGGACTTCAGAGTGAGTGTCAGTGCAGACCTGAAGTCGTCACTTGAGTGATTTGAAAACAAGAAGCTGCAAATCCAGTCCAGGACACACTGGATACTAGGCCTGCACAATAAATAAAAAAATGACCATCATCACAATGTCAGCCTGTCCTAAACAAAAGATGGGATAAGCTGCAAAAAAATGACCATCTTAAATGTTTAGACACAAGCAAAAAGAATCTCATGGCAGCTTAAACCCATGCACTTCCAGCTGAAACCACTGTCCAGACAGATGGATACACTTAAACTACTGTGACCTAGGAAAATCTCTAATATTTTTAGTACCTTCAAAAGAAAAAAAAGTGAGGTTTTCCATTTTATTAGATATTTAAAAATGCAGAAAACCTAATGAGTTTTTATTGTAACTGGTTTAAAAAAGTCAAAAATTGTAACATGTTTTCAGGTATACCAGCACCTCTTGAAGCACCTGCACGTCTCCTTGTGTCTGCTGTGCAGGAATACTGTCTGCTGTACGAGGAGGCCGTATTCTTCCAGCTTGCTCCTCTGCAAAAGGAGTTGGAGCACTGGAAGGCGGAGAAGGAGCACCAGTCCAAGTGTCAGCAGTGCGACTGTGCTTTTGTCCACATAGCTCCAGGACTTGGGGATAAGGTCGGCATCAGCGCCTGCTGCTCTGTCATAGAGGAGGTCTTTCCCGAGGTGACTGACCCTCTGGACGCTGGCTGGACCTCAGACTCCACCCACCTGTCTCACTTCCCACTTAGCTCACGCTGTCGCCTCAGCTCTGTCCAGGTATGAGGCATCAGTCCTTTGCAGGTTCTGCTACGCTTGCTTTAACCATCTGCAAATGTAAGCTTCACAAAATTCAGGTGTTCTTCCTTTAAGTCCCTCTCCAATCATATTTTGATCCATCGTAACAGTGTTCCCAATGTTCTTTTAATTATGCTGTTTTTAGCCAAAAAAACAACTAATTTTTCTAGGACATAGTTTTTGTAGAGCGGCAAGAGTTCATCAGAAATTCACCTTTGAGTTGTAGGCGGGACTGTTGTGCAAAGTAAACATTCACATCGTCCCTTTGTTTACTCTCTTTCCTGCTAGCTTACTCACAGCCCCAAGCTAATTTAGTAGTGCAATAAAACAGCGAGCAATATCAGAGCCATCCAGCCATACAGTTTTGATCCAGATTCCAGCTCAGACGACAAAGAAAACAAAGACGTTCATGGATCTACTTGTCTACAAGTGGATGCATCAGAATAGAGGGGAGCAGGGAGCTTGTGGCCAATTGTAGTTTGTATGCAACTACAAGCTTTTTCAAACGTCATTTTTGTCTCCTCCTGATTCACCATGATTTGAAAAAAAGAAATACTCCTAAATGCAATGATAACATAATAACCTCAATTTTCTTTACAAATGTAGATCCTCCATCAAAAAAGGCTACAAGAACATGTTAAAACATCAACAAAACTGTTTTCATTGGAGTGGACCTTAGAAAGGACATCTGGTCATTTCTGTGGTGGCTCAGTCAGAGCTGACTGGATTTTTAAAAACTTTTACCCTAAGAAGATTTTCAGACCTTCATTGACATCTATCCAGATCTGTCAGATTGAGGTTTTTCTGTTCCAAAGTTAGAACTGATCTCAGTGTTTCATTTAAGTTTCAAACAGTTTCTACCTCTACAGAGATACCAGTAAACAAACTAAAGACCAAAGTCTTTAATTATTTTAGCTATAATAAGTACTTTTAAGATTAAGTTATTTCAGCATTTCTTTTTTTAACTGTCCCTTGTCTTAAAGGCATTTCTTTATTCTGCAAAGCTAAATATGGAAAGCGTAGAGTAAATAAATTATCAATCAATGTCTCTATCTCTGAAGCGTCTTCAGTCCAAAACACAGGAGTCACTGCTCTGTGACTTCAGTGTGGCTCTGAGTAGGTCAACATTAAAACTAGCAACTTTTCAGTTTGATTTTTTTTTTTTTTTTTTTGTAGGTATCATTCTGATTTATTTTTGAAACTTGTTTAGCTTTACCTACTAGTGGAACAACAGCACTGCTTCTTCATCTCTGTAGTGGAGAATGTGACAAGTTTGTTTCTCGGATCAGAAGTGACAAGAATTCCCTTTGTTTTGATGTCACAGAGCTGCCACAGCGTCCACACATTTTTATATTTCTGAACAGTTTAAAAGCGTTTAAACTGCCGTGAAGTTTCAGGCGGCATCAAGTACATTTAACCAAAACTTAATTTAAAAAGATTAGGCAAAACAACTAACCAAATTTCTAAGAAGTTCTGAAACTCATCTGGTTCTTTTCTGGGCACAGGTGCTGGAGCGCTTCCATCAAGCAGGGTTCAGGATCTCAGGTTCCAGTGGAGGGGGAGTGGACTCGTCTCCCTCTCAGTTTAGTGAATATTTTATGCAGAGGGTCCAGAAGTCCTCCGGAATGATTCTGGACTGAACAGAGGACTCAATCCGTCTGGTTTGGATGAAGCTGAAGGTCAGAGCTGTTCCTCCTCCTGTTACTCTACTTCAGAGTCACAGCAATCAGAAGTGAAAAGCAGAGGAGCTGCTCAGCACAGATCCAGAACCTGGATTCACAGGATCTCTTAAGAGTGTCAGCAGACAGAGAATGTGCTTGTGTGTGAATTCACACAAGATGTTGCTGTTTTCAGTGAAAAACAAACATTAAGGGTCAGTCTGAGTTTTGGGTCGGTCAGAGTGTGGGTCTGAACATTCTCACTGGCACAAGCAGAGATGTGTTGTGTTGACAGAAAAAAGAACTGAAAGTTTGCAGTCCGGAAGAACCTCAAATGTTTAATTAACCACAACAGAACTGGGTTTTCCTTCATTACCTGAAACAGAGAAACTCAAAGCATCTTTGGTCCAAAACACCAAAGAACGTCCACAAACGGGGAGAAAAGGAAAAGTGTAAACAAACATCAATGCAAGATCTGAGGAGGACGTTACACCATAAACAGCATGGCTTTGTAGAAGGTGAGAGAGTGGTGCAGGACCGGCTCCTGTTCCATGAAGACCAGCAGATCCTTCAGAATCACCCGGGTGACCTTGTGAGTGCCCGGCCTGGGCGGCAGAGACACCTAAAGCACACAAAACACAAACCCAGTCAGCTCAATGCTGTACTCTCAGTCTGAAGGGGTCATAACACCCCCACCCACTAATATGAGCAGTTACTATGAGGGAGAAACCTCAGGTGTCACTGCAACATTATTGGCGTTACAGGGTTGACAGAAGCAAAACAAGTAATGAAAAAGGAAATGTTTCAAAAAACAAAAGTTATTTTCAGAAATCAAAATGAAGTGTTAAAAAATGAAGCAAAGAAGAAACATCACTGATTTGATGATGACGTTTGTCCATTATTCTGACAGACAGTTATTTGGCACAAAGCGCCTTAAACCAAAAACATGAATGTTACTGATGACCCAAACATCGCTGCTGTTATCAAAGACTGTTTTAAATCAGAACACACCTATGAAGTGAGACTGGATCAGCTCTGCACTAATCACAAAGTCTTAAAAGTCTTAAAAGCAGAGTTCTTTTCAGTCAGTCATTCTATTTGTTTGAATAACCATTCTTGCTCTGCTACCTTTTCAACATCCTAACTTATTTTTAAATATTTTTTCTTTTCCGCAAGTTGTTTAAGTTATAAACTGACCAATCAGATGCCTCATTAAAAGTAGGTGGTGTCCAATGCCCCCCCGAACATTTGAAACGTTTGACAGATTTCATGCAGTCTGCTTTCAAGTCATAGAGGTGTGGACTACCAACAAGCTCCCTCCTCCCTCCTGACTGGCGACAGTAGTTGCCATAAAAATGGTCACTAAGACTGACTGACCAATTGCTGCTTGCTGACAATGACTGGCTTAAACATAGGAGAGTATTTATTGCAAAAAAAATTGTGACCGATTTGATTTCATTTGGAAGTAAACATTTTCAATGGGTGACACCACACGTATTTGCTTCAGTTCTCTTATACTGAGAATGGTTAAAAATCAAGCCTGTAGTAAACATATTCATTTAGTATGAGTTCAGATACAATGACTTAACAGACACGACTGAATAAAGGGTTTCCAGGTAACCCTCTACAGGCTGATTTTTTTTCTCCACGTATTAGTTTTTTGTATAAATGCTTTTATATCATGACATTTTCCTAAAATAGTCATTACTGCTCAGTAAAATGTTTCCGGTGAAGTCACATGACCAGTATCAAGTGTAAGATAAACACTTTTTGCAGTGTTGGAAACAGCATGGAATCAGGCAAGTGTCAGGAAAACAAGATGCTGGAAATTTCTCTCCAGCCAGTCTAGATTCACCTGTGCACCTCTGAAGATGACCACAAACCTGACTGTTGCTCTGGTCCAGCACTCTCTTCTTTCGAGGTCCAATGGCGGCCAAAGCGGTGAGGTTGGCCTCCTTCTGCTGCAGCTGAGCTTCCTCCATCTGTTGCAGCTGCAAACACACACAATTCTCATGCTTCAATTTTAAGTTAAATTTCTGTCAACCAAAATATGGCAGTCTTCCTGCAGGTCTCTCAAAAAACCCTTTGAACAAGAACAAAAATGAAAAGAGAAATGTTTAGGTTCTTCTAATGTTTCCAGCAGCTGTAGAATTGAATTGGTCTCACACAGCTAAGTTCAGAGCTGGACTGCTGTTTTATTTACAACTATTTGATAAGGAACTCACCTTACATCACCCAGGAAAATAAAAGCACAAATGTGCAGATGTGTGTTTTTGATCAGGATGAGTGAACTATGCTGTAATCTGGGATTACAGTTTAGTAAGGCCGAAGAAAACTTTTATTGTAAAAGTAGAGGCCGGAGTTAACTGTTAATGCTTGTTATGAACATGTGAATGCTGCATTAAGGGACTTTGTAGTCAGGGGGTGAAGGTGAATAAATGATAATTGAGGTGAATAAATAAGAGTCAAATTATTCAGACCTCAAGTTTATGTCTTGTTTACAAATACATCTTGGGTTTACGAGGTTTTAATACTTAATGATTTAAAAATCAAGAAATTATGTTAAATGTATGATAATGTAAAGGTAATAAAAGTTTTCCTAGCACTTTTTGCTAACTAATTTCCCCAGTAGCTGTCTAATTTTAACTATAGAAAATAACATGAGGAAAATTATTTGATGATGATTTTTTTTTTTTTTCAACTTTTTGTTGTTTTGTTAGTTTATGAACAGCCTCTGATAATTTTCCAATGAGACTCACATGTGACTTAAGCATTTGTAGCGTCACTCTTTAAAGTCCCATTCAACTACCGGTATATTTTTTTCTATTGTAAAATTGTTCCCAGTGGTATTTTAATTATGATTCTGCAGTTTTTTGTACCTGTGTGGTTTTTTAAAAAACATATTTTCTGCAGCGCAGCAGGACCTCAAAACTTAAATTTTTGTTGTGTGGAGGGGACTGTTGGCGCAGAAGTTAGCTACGCTAATTTCCCAGCATTCCTTTGTTTACACTCTCTTCCGTTAACTTCAACTCACAAGCCCAAGCTAACATTGGCGTAGAAAAATGAAACACTGGCAAGCAATGTCAGAGCTATCCAACTGTACAGTTTTGAGCCAGATGGCAGCTCAGATGAGGAAAATGAAGATGTTAATGAATTTATTTGTCTGCAAGTGGATGCAACAGAGTTGTGGAGAAGGAAGACTTTGGCCCGCCCATTTCAGTTACTGCACGATAAACCTGAGCTTTTCAAACTGTGGGTTCTGATCTGCTATTGATCTATTACAACTTGAAAAAAGAAATACTAAGAAACACAGTTTTAATCTTTAATTATGTTGTACATGTCCACCATAATGAGAAAAATACAACAAGAACATGTTAAAAATACAATTTCAGAGAGTGGAGTGGGTCCTTAACAATATGAACAAAGCAGATAGTGAAACTGGTTATTTAAATATTTGTGCATTTTGTGATATAAATACAGAATTTGGCATGGATGTACCTTAAAGGTCCTATATCATGCAAAATCAACTTTTTTGAGCATTTAAGTGTATTATAAAGTTAATTCCTCACAAAAAAAACAGCATTTTTCTTCATTCATGCATCTCTTAGCATTCCTCTAAAAACCTGCTCTCTGAGCAGCAGCCCCTACCAATCCATGGCAACAAGCGGGTCCTCATATTGTGACATAAATAAGTGGGGAATCGCCCCTTCCAGGAAGTGTCTGTGCCAGCACCGCCCCCAGGCTAACACAAACACTCACTTTCTCTTTGAGTTAATGGTGATAGGCAAAACACTTTCATTTTATGTGCACAAAAGGCACATCCATCTTTGCTAAAGTTTTGATGTTGCTTGTTTTTGGCTCTAGGATGATGTCATGAAACGAACGGCACCCACAAGGAGAGAAAGGTGGTGCCTGAGAGATTGAGGAGTCTTACTTCAGGGTAGGAAAAGAGCTCATGAAATCAACACATTATTTCATTAAAAAATGTTTTTTAGTGTGCCTTAGGTAATTTATTAAATGAATATAGTTTACTCTGAAAGGCTTAAGAAAAGAATGATATAGGCTCTCTTTCATAAAAGCACGTTAGCCATGATAGAATTGGAGATTTTATAATATATATATTATACCGTATATCTTCCAATAATGGCCGGTCTCTAATAGACGCTGGTCTCCAATAAAAGCCGGGTCTAAAAGGTGTTAGTTGTAATAGACGCTGGCCCCTAATAGTGGCCGGGCTCCTTTAAGGCTCAACACCCCCCTCCCTACCATACCTTAGGGGATCCTGAGGTACATCCATGTCAAATTTGGTGCAAATGCACATTTTGCCTGAAATATCAACCCAACCGGCTTCACTAAGACAGGTGTTCAGACAGTAGGACTCCTGGCTTACCTCTCTGGCTCTTTGTCTGAGCAGCTGAAGCTGAGGATCTTCAGTGTGAGAGCGACTCTGCAATCAGACACCACAGTCAGAACAAACAACACACTAACCTGTTAGAGGTGTCAATTAGGGTTTAGCCATTAACTGAATTGATCACACTATTATAAAATAGTCATTACAAGTTTTTTATAAACCTCTGACCATATCACACATGAACATAAAAGTGCACTGATCGAGAACCTTTCAAACTATTGGATATGGATCAGTATGGGGATAAACTTAAATTCGGCAACACGTTAGGTGGGAAACGGGATCTGATGGGGTTCACCAGAGATGCAGGAGGGGCTCTATGACACCTAGTTTTTCCAAACATTTATGTTTATTAAAAAAAAACTACAGATGTGTTGAGGATTACGTTACCCTGGCTAAACGGAGCAGTTTTTCCTTCTCTTCTTCATCTTTCCTCCTCTTCTTCAGCTTCTCCATTTCCTCCAGGAAGCGAAGCTGAGAGCGGACATCGCTCACCCTGACATGCCAGGAATCCTCCTGTTATCACAAAGAACATAGAACTTTAGTAAGTTCACTCAGAGTTCACTGAAAAGTCTTCAACGGTCTGGAGAAGTGTTAGTGTAGTGAAGAAAAACTAAAAATAACTGTGTGGAAAAAAGCTGGTTACAAACAACAGAAGCGCAGAGAAAAACTTGTAAAAATGGCTGAAACCATGATATATGTTATATAATCCTGATTTGAGAATTACAGGGATCACCCCAACCAAATGGATAGGTAGCCACAGACTCAACAACTGCCACCACACCAGCAGCTGACCCCTGCCACTGAGGACCATTGGGGTCTACCTATCAACCTGAGAAATCAACATGACAAACAGAAATCAGAGCTAAATAGACCTTAATTGGGGTAAACTAGAGACCTTTATCCAGGAGGTCCTAGAGAACTGTTTAAAAGTCTCAACTGGGTCTGATATAGGGGCATGAATAGAGGTAGGTGTATTCAGCCAGACATGCAAGAGCATCACAGCCAATAATATAAGTGTTGCACCGAAAGAATTGACTGAAAGGAAACCCTGGTTTGTATCTGTATGTCATTTTAAACGTACTTATTGATTTAATTTCTATTTTACAAAGACGTTTTCCTTGAGATAATATCTCCTTTTCAAGGGAGACCTGGCCAAGAGCTATTAACACACAAACATACTGTTGGAGAACACACATATAAATATATATACTTTTGCTGTATGTGTATTTTGTATGGTGTGAAATGTGGGTCAACTGCCTGTTTCATTTACTAATCCGAGTATCCTGCCCTTCTTTGTTTTCGCCCTTCCTTTTTGCTTCATTTAGCACGTGGACCTATTATTTGCTGCAACCAACAACAGTCTCTTTGGATAATTACAACAGCTCAATTGTTGAAGTTTATCTGCACCTTCTGAGACGTCATACGGTGTTCAGCCACAGCAGAGATCTTCTCCACCAACTCACGCAGACGCTCCTGAGTAGCATGAGAAACTAGAGCCACCACATCCGGACCCACATCAGTAACTCCCAACGGCTCCCCTAACAGAAGACACTTTTTTTTTTTGCTCTTCTGAGAAATAAGACACCAGACACACAAACAAACAATGAAAAATCTCCAGAACAACATTAAAAATGTAGGAATTATCTAGAAGATCCTGAAAATTTGAGCTTTGCATGCCCCGGAAAACTGAAAAATAAAACAAAACATATCTAAAGTCCAACTCCAATCATCTTTTGATCTACTGTAAAAGCCTTCCCAGTGATCTTTTAGTTATGATTATGCAATTTTTATGTGAAATACAAAAATCTGTGTCGTTTTCTGGGACATAATTTCTGCAGAGCAGCAGGAGTTCTTCAGAAACTCGCCTCTGAATTTTAGGTGGGACTATTGGAGCGGAAGATTTCCCGTGATGCCTTTGTTCACTCTTTCCCACTATCTCACAAAAATACATTTTTGAGCCAGATCCTATCTCAAACGAGGAAAACAAAGATGTACAGTGGGTACGGAAAGTATTCAGACCCCCTTAAATTTTTCAATCTGTTATTTTGCACCCATTTGCTAAAATCATTTAAGTTCATTTTTTCCTCATGAATGTACACACAGCACCCCATATTGACAAAAAAAAAAACACAGAATTTGACATTTTTGCAGATTTATTAAAAAAGAAAAACTGAAATCTCACATGCTCCTAAGTATTCAGACCCTTTGCTAAGTATTTAGTTGCAGCACCTTTTTGATCTAATACAGGCATGAGTCTTTTTGGGAAAGATCCAACAAGTTTTTCACACCTGGATTTGGGGATCCTCTGCCATTCCTCCTTGCAGATCCTCTCCAGTTCCAGTACAGCCATTTTCAGGTCTCTCCAGAGATGCTCAATTGGGTTTGAGTCAGGGCTCTGGCTGGGCCAAGAACAGTCACAGAGTTGTTGTGAAGCCACTCCTTAGTTATTTTAGCTGTGTGCTTAGGGTCATTGTCTTGCTGGAAGGTGAACCTTCTGTCCAGTCGGAGGTACTGAGCACTGGAGAAGGTTTTAGGATTAGAAAGCTAATTGTTTATTTTAGAGTATTGTCAGCCTTATTTGATATAAAATACAATTTAAGAGTGTTGCCAGCTGCTGTGGTTAAGAACAATAATGTTTTGAGCTTGTTTATGACGAACCAAAGAAGGTAAAAGACGGCGCGCTGATTGTAACACATTTAAAGAAATAGCAATAATAGCTGATAATTGAGATTGTTGTGCGTTCTAAGTCCGTTCTAAGTAAACTGCAACATTTTGTATGAATTCTCGCGTCTTTTGTATTTTTCTTTTGGTTGGTGATGGATGCTATGAAGATTCTTACCCCCATTTTCTTTTTTTTCCCTCTAAAACATCCAACCATTGGCAACAATGACTCTCGCGACCGGTCGGCATTGGTCCACACAGGCCGCATGAGCACCATTCAGTCTGTCCAATCCTCCAGGCATCATCATCACTTTGATCGTCACTTTAACTTTTTTCTCCCGATGGTCTTTCTTCTCCCTCTGAATATTCCGATTCATACATATATGGTTGAACCCCAAACGCTTCAATATCATCGAAAAACTCCTCTTCTTAAAAAAAAATTGACTCCTGTCTCCATCTGTGGCAGCCGTTGTTGCTGATGCTTTGTCCCAGAGTGACGTCACGCACAAATTACACAAATTTGAGCACTCTGAGCTCTAGGTGTGCTGAACGCGAACATGGCGGCTTCCATGATTGTCGCGGGAAATTCAAAATTATTTTTATTTAGCAAATGTCATGAATGAATCGACCAAAAAAATGGCATGATCTTACCTAGCACTAGTCAATGTTTAATGGGATTTTTTTTGTTGGATGGTGATAGTCCTCCTTTAAGTGCAGCAGATATTCTTTTTTAACCTTTGCCAGATCTGTGCCTTGCCACAATTCTGTCTATGAGCTCTTCAGGCAGTTCTTTTGACCTCATGATTCTCATTTGCTCTGACATGCACTGTCAGCTGTGAGGTCTTATATAGACAGGTGTGTGGCTTTCCTAATCAAGTCCAATCAGTATAATCAAACACAGCTGGACTCAAATGAAGGTGTAGAACCATTTTTAAATTTTAACAAAATTTTAAGGGGGTCTGAATACTTTCCGTACACACTGTATATGAATCTATTATCTACAAGTGGGCGTATCGGATTGGAGCAAAGCAGTGAGACTTGGCCTGACCACTGCAGTTTCTCCATCACAACTGAGAGCTTTTTCAAAATGGCATCTTTTCATCTGCTCCTGATTTACCACAACTTGGATACACAAATACTCAGAGATAGAGTTTGAATGCTTGAAAGCTTGAACCCTTTTATATACTTCCTCCGTCACGAGAAAAATGCTACAAGAACACCATTTTCATTGGAGTGAGTCTTTAACCCTGAGAGGCTTCAGAGCATTTTGAATGAAATCAGAGAGTGAGTTTATCCAGTTGTTGGTTAGTCTGTTTCTGTCAAATGAGTTTAAAAAGATTCCTGAAAACTTTCAGCAGTTTTTGTTTAAATTTAATTGAACAGATGGAAAAAAGAAAAATCAATCAGTGTCAGGTTTACAGCAAATGTAAACCTGACATATTTGCTGAGCTAACAGCCCAACACAGCTCATTACCTGTGTGCAGGATCGAAGTAAGAAGGTGCTGAGGTGAAAGGAAGAGCTGGTCCTGGCAGGACTGCACCACAGAGCCCACAGTGGAGGTAAGAATCCGAGCGTTCTCCTCTCTCAAGTTGACTCCTGCCATGGAGGCTACATCATTGATGTCATCATCCTCTCTGACACGAAGAAATAAGCAAACTCCAGCTGTGAGCGCTTTGAGTCCCACACAATCCCCCGAGCTGAGATCTTACCCTCCTTACCTGTAGGATCCACAGCTGGCTCTGAATGCAGCTCTGGACTGATCCTGAGCAGCGCGTTTCCCTGGAAATGCTCCTGCTCAACAAAGTTAGAAACATTTAATTCAACAGAGGACTGTACAGGTGCTGGATTAACAAAGATTCTGGCTTGATCTAGCCTGATCATCCTGGACTTTCTGCATGTTTGTCATGCCAGAAAAGGAGGAGGAGCCAAGTCCATCCAGGTGCAGACACCAGGGACAGGCGAATATTTACAGTATAGTTTAAAGAGTGTATGTAGGCATGCAGACAGAAGAATGAAACATGTGAGTGGACATTCATGTGTGTTTAGATTTTAGCATGCACAAAAACTTTAGGATGATCCCTGCAGTTTTAGAAATGAAAAATGCAGTATCCCGTTCTGCAGGCTACTGCAGAAAAGCTTGTCACCAGATCATTTCTGAAGTTCCTCGTGATCAATACCTGGGATTTTACTTCCTGACAAAACCACTGTGCTGTCGAGCCCACCTCTGTGAGACATGTTGGTTCTGGATGGGGTTGAAATTGCTGATCCAGAGTTTGAATCACATGCACGGAAAACCTATAACAACACACATTCAGAGGATGAATGAACACTGATTCTGAGAAAAATGTTGTGTGGCTTCATGAAGGGGAAGCAAAGCTTAAAACATAAAAGAACGTCTACAAAAAAAAAAAAAAAAAAAAAAAAAAAAAAAAAAAAAAAAAAAAAAACACCCCTCCAGAAAATAGCAGAACCATATGGGTGTCATCTTGAAACAGCAGAAACCGTCATTCATCTGAAACTATAAATCACATTTACACAGTAAGCCACTAATGGTTTTCTTTTTTTCTCAATGTGAAAATTCAAATGACTTTTAACCACCATGACGAGACAAACAAACCCAGAAATTGCTCAGAGAGAATCCAGGTTTGGATAAGGGTTACATTTCAGAAATTCATACTGAAATCTAGACATTTTTCAAACCTAAATCCAGATTACAATCTTCCTTAAAACCAGATTGTTTTCAGTGAAACAATCCCCTTTGGGTTTCAACTGCATCCTTTAGGGCTGTTATGTCAGAAAATTTGACATTTCAGAAATGTGTTAATAAGCTTTAAGAAAAAATTAATGAAAAGAGGAAAGAAGAAGTTTCAGAAAAGTTTCCATTTATACAAACGCAATCCCAAATAACATAATTGTTCAACACTAATGCTGTCAATCGATTAAAACAATCAGATTAATCACAGTTTTGGATTGTGATTAATCACGATTGATAACAATGTTTTACCAGCTAAATTCTATATGACTATATGCGGTTTTTGAACAAAAAAAAGCCAGAAATAATTTTTTTCCTTTAATTTTTATTGTCTGAAATGTTTTAATTTGTAGTGTTAACTCAAATATCCCAGAAATGTAATTACTGTGCACAAAACATCTCAACAGTAAGATAAGCAGAACTCTAAAGACTTTTATGTCTGCAGTATTACTCAAAGAAAACAAAGATGCTGATATACAGCCATAAAAAACTAACATTGGGCTTCTGTGCTTTAAATGGTCATGGTGAATACTCAAATCTGATTGGCTGCTTTGTACTCATGCACAGGAAAATAAGTTCTGGTCTCATAGCCCAAATGTTCTATATCTCTCTGCAGGTTTCTTTAAAACTAACTTTTTGCTTCATCTTCTGGACAAAAAGAAGTGGTAAGAGGTGAACTTTCTCTCTGAACTGATGCTTTTTTTGAACCTATCGTGACAATCAGCACATAAATCATTTTCCTTTGCCGATACAGAAACGCTTTGTTGTGTTACTGTGACAATGGGCCACACCGCCCATAACATAGTCCGCTTTTTGTGAATGACCATGGTATTAGCGGGATAGTGCCAGACTAAGTGTGTATTTTCAGAAATTGAAGCACACCGTGGAGGCCTAAGCTGTCCGACACAAAGCGGAAGACTGACTCTTCTGACGTGTAATTAATCTGCGTGTTTTTTGTTAAAAAATTAACCATGTGCAAATCTAAAAACTTTTGACTTTGACATGTGGAGCTGTTCAGACTGGGCTGAAACATCTTTGTACCTGCTGGTGTCTCGTTTTTGTCTGTTTGTCCCTCTGCATGCAACCTCAAATTTCCTTAGTTCTTCAACAATAAAGAACTTCGTTTTTGTTCAACACACTTTAGTGAGAATATGTTTGTGTGTGTGTGTGTTTATGCTCAGACTGAATTGCATCCCATTTTTCCACTAGTACCAACTTTTAACCTAGTTTTAATGTAATACATAGAATAAATCCAGCCAGTTCAAAATAAAGTAGTTTCTACTGTTCTTCTACACTTGTTTTTTATTAATCCAATATTTAGATAATTTTAGAGAACTCTAAGATCGGCAGGATGCAATTAAATAGTAGAAAAAGTCAGAACCAGACAGGGTGAATCTGCTTTTACTTGTTATAATAATTTTATCTATCGCTTGCACGCTGATTATTTTTGCTTTTTTTGATGCTTTTATTTAAGATGTTGCACTTTAATTGCACTGGATCAAGAATGGAACCTTAAGGAATTCCAGAGGTCAGAGAACCAGTGCCAAAAGTAATTTACTACAACAGTATTAGCCAGATAGAACTTGAACCAGCTGGAGAACAGCGCCACAAAGAGACCAAACGACTGAGACAAACTTGTAATGTGAACTGAATGATCCAGAGTGTAAAATGCTGACAAAGGATAAAGAATCAGGAGCAGAACAGGCTTTTTATGAGTCTACAGATATAAAAAAAAAAAAAAAACAATTCTGCACTTTCAGCAGTGCAGACTCAGTGCTTTGTCTCACTGAAGACTCAGTGCTTCAGTCTGAAACCAGACTGAAGTTTGTCCTACATCCCATGATCTTCTAAAAATGAAAACAAGTGAATACAAAGACTTTGCACCTCTAAAGCAATTCGAATTGCTTCTAAATACACAAGGTGCTATAAAAACTCAGTGCCTTTTATTTATTGTAAATGATGCCAATTTTGCATGTAAGTTAATAGTAAGTTGAGTGTTTAGGAACGAGTTTGAGTTTTGTGTCAAACAAAAACAGAAAATAAGAAGAAACAAGATAATGATAATTAAATTACTGAATTGTATTTACTGTGGACAACTATTTACAACCAAGGGTGGGCCTGTGGAGATCTGACTTCTGTGGACCAATAAACACGTCTAAAGATTTTATGCTAGTTGGCTCAAGCACAACATAAAAGCAAGGAACCTGAACGCCACAGGGACTACCAAGCCTGGACCATCGCAGACACCCTATAACACCCACTTACATGCAGATCAGTCCAATGGACATAAATACAAACAAATGTTTTTTAAAAAATTCTCTAAGGTTGAGACACATTGAGAAAAAATTCTTCCAAAAGTAGAAAAGAATGAGGCAAATGACAGAAGAGGAAAGTGAAAAAGTTAACATGAGGACATCCTCTGATCAGACATTACCTGCTGTCTGCTCAGTTCTGCCTCAGACAACTTTGTGTTTTTGAAGGTGGAAGCCTGCTGGATGAAAAGCTGTGGATCTGAGGTCAGTGAACGCACCGCAGGGAGGCTTTTCTAAAGCCAAATGGTGAGAGAAACATGAGGTATGTAGGACACTGACGTGCCATATCACAGGAGGCATTGACACAACAACCTGTGTGTCTTGGTAAAAACATTCAGAATTTATTTGGGTTGTTTCACCTTTAGGAAAGGCACCAAGCAAGGCTGCGGCGTTGACTTCAGCTCATCATATAGCAGCTCTGTAAACTCCTCTGCCTCCATCTTTCCCTCCTGCACCAGAAAGAGAACATAGATCAGAAGACAGGCACACAAACAGCTTTGGGAACATCCTGATGTTGAGGAAAATCCATGCTTGGTACAAATTCATCCTGAGGAAATGAGGAACCAGACTCAGCTGATCAGACACCAAATTCTGATCTTTTTAGTCCTATGATCAACAACTAGGAAATGAGGAATTAGAAGTTTAGTCCCCCAAACAGACAACATTTGTTTCCTCCGAAGGGTGGCTGTCTGGGTGCTCCCTTAGAAGGTGCTTGGAGTAGAGCCACTGCTCCTTCATGTTGAGAGGAGTCAGCTGAGGTGGCTCAAGTATGTCCTACAGAGAGGAAATCCCAGGACACGCAGGAGAGACTACAACCCTTCGGCTGCCCTGACAGCTCCTTAGGCTTCTTACCTAGGAGCTGGAGGAAGTGGCTGGGGAGGGGGAAGTGTGAACGTATTTGCCTAGAATGCTGCTCCCACGACCCGGTCCCAAATGAGGGGAAGAAAATGGATGGATGGAAAATCCGATATACAGAGGTTCTAATGCTGAATGTTTTAATCTTGAATAGTGTTTACTGACTGCTGACTCTTGCATTTGGACATGTGAGCAGAATCAGTCGATATAAAAGGCTGTGGGGCAGAAATCGAGCTGTCAACCTCTGAGCAGGTTTGGTTTCCGCTTTGTGTGTCCTTGGGCAAATGATAATTTTCCCTAAACCTCACATAGTTCCTGGTATTCTGGTTTGCACTATGCATGGTAGCTCTTTGTGTGACTGCAGGGGTGAAAGTTACTTGTGACTGTAAACTGCCCTAATGACAGAAAAAAATGATATAAAGTGTACAATATTTAACAGTGCTTTGCCTTTTTCAAAGTTTCCTCGGTCCATTTCTAATATCCAGTTCTAATATAGTAAAAGTGTTGTAGGCTTATAAAGATTGGCTCCAGGTTCATTTTAATCAAGTTATGATTTAAAAAATAAACCTAGAGTGACTGAGCCTTCACACATGCAGGATGAGGCTTTAATCAAGGAATCAAAGATCCTTTAACTTGAAGAAATTGATGTGAGGAGTTGGGTTACCAGCAGACTCCGGACCAGTCCTCGAACATTGTTGGCCATGTTGGCAGACCTGGAGTCACTGGAAGCCAGCTTGATCAGAGTCACCAAAAAATTCTTACACTTCTTCACACTTTCCAGAGTCTCCTGTTGGAGAGAAATTGAGAAAAAGAATTTTGCAGAATTAATACATGGACAGACAAGCCTGGTTCTTCAGAGAAAACTTGAGGAGAAAATAAGACATTGAGACCTCTGATAATGGTGATGATCTGCAACATTTACAGCTTCAAAAGCAGAAATAACACACCTCAAAGCGAAGTAGCTTCTGCCATTCTCTTTTTGGAGGAAAAATTTGTGTCCACAAATTCAGATGTGAGACTTGACTGTCAGTTCAGCATCAGAAAACATAAGCAGTTTCTTAGCACACTTGATCCCAGGGTTCTTAAAACTCAGTGATGACACAATATTGCAGACTGGTTCTATTAAATGCATCAGATCATGAAATCCTTGGCAGTGAACAACACTAAATGCCAGAACATCCACCTCAAACTGTTTGCAAATCCTTCAAGCTTTGTTCTCTGAGAATCACAGCACCTTGCTAGAACTGCAAAGATGGAAAGTTGAGGAGGGAGCTTTGGTTTCCAACACTTGAACAAATGTTAATGATATTTGTGTTATAAATGTGTACAATCTTTCACCCTAAACTTTGTTACATTAGAATTCAAAATGCTCCCACACAACACTTTGTTTGTCTGTCTTCATGTTTAGCTGCATGTAGTTTAGTTTTCTGTTTCTCCAGCAACAAATCCATTGGCATGCTGCCCTCATGGCTGGTTAAAGGGAATGTTTTGTTTTAGCATGTGGTGCAGAAGTGGAATAGTCAACCTCTGATCAGAAGATCACAGGCTTGGTTCTTGCCTTGCGTCCATATGTCAAAGTGTCCTTGGGCAGACACTGAATTCCACATTGCTCCTGGTGGTTATAGGTTTGTGCAGTGCATGTGTGTAAATGGGTGAATGGGACTGTAACTGCAGTGCTTTGAGCCAAGTAGTAAAGCAGTAAAGTACTATACAAGTATATTGCATTTTTGTAAAAATAGTTATCACTAATAACCAGTGCCCACCACTATTTGAAATACAGAAACAGAATTTTAAAGGTTTTTTTATGAATGGAATTTCACCTTTTGTGTTTATTTAGCTTAGTTTTATTTTTTATTCATTTTAATTTGATTTTGTTTTATTTATTTAGACAAAATCCCACAAAAAGTATCTGTAATAACTGGGAGGGTTTTTTCTTTCCACATCAGCAGAATGATGAACCTCTGCTGCCCTAAAACTGCAGGTGATCTCTGAGCTGGAAGACCACAGAATCCTCACCTTACTGAAAGTCCTTGCTGGCTCCTTCTTGGGGTCTCCAGCTGCCTGAGGGAGAGCTCTGAGACTCGGCGCCATAGCAGCTTTGGGAGCCACAGCAATGACCTGGACAGAGGACAAACAAAGCCTCTGCAGGCAGAGCAAATCTACTCTTCACCCTGACGGATTTACAGGGTGCCAATTTAATAGTGCAGGGGTAGTTCCTGCTAAAAAACATCAATGGTTCTCTTGGTTCGGTAGAACCCTGGACCACAGGATTCTTACTCAAAGGATTCAGCTTATCATATCGGCACAGTCCTGATCCATGGTGCACTAAGTTGGATCGGGAATGTTGTAGAACAAGAAGAAAAACATACAGTGCAAGGATTCTGTGGGACCAGAACACAATTGGTGGAACTTTACCAGAGCTGGCTTCTGAGCTTGGAAGGTAGAGGGCGTCGTCACATGGATGACCGATACCTTCTCGTTACCTTTGGCTCCTGTGGCTGTGGACACCTGGAAGCAGCCACAGAGCCGGATCAGAACACTGACTTTCAGAACAGCAGCAACTCTTACACGAATAAAGCCAAGCCCACCTGTTGGGTCAGAACATGGGGCGCCTGGCTGCTAACAATTCTCGGCCCTCGCTGAGCCTGAGCCAGAACCTGCTGGGACACCAGCATCAGCTGACCGCTGTCACTGCGGATCAGCATCATACCTGCCATAAGGAAAACCATAAACACACTGATCCTGAACAGAACTTATGAATGCCAGACCAGCAGAACCGGATCAGTTCTGAGATGCGCAAACACACGAGACGGCTAAACTGACTCATGAAGATAAAGAAAAACAGCGTGCTGCCGTCAGGCTCACCATATTTTTTTTAAAAAAGAAAAGAAAAGAATCTTTGTTGTGTTCGCTGTGCTAAAAATATATTCGAAGATTCCAAAAACATCTGACATGACTGCTTCTGATTTCACTCTGAATATTCATCTGCAGGAGCTCACCATCACTGGGGTCAGTGATTCTATTTCTTCAAGTCAAAGAGACATTGATAATAGAAGAATACTCATTAGAAATTCTTTGCAGGTGTTTCCTCTCATTAATTTATTTATAAACCATCTGAAACTTCTAATGAGCTCCGGAGGGAAAAAAGATCACAAATAATGTCAAACCTATTAATATTAATACAATAAGTGGTGGATTTTCATACTTGTGCGTACATCTTTGGAACCACAGCTATCAGACATGAGGTTTTTTTTTTTTGAAGACATAACATTGAGTTTTTAACAAAAAAGTAATTGCTTGTAATGTAGTTCTAATTCTCAAAATGTCTACATCTTTTTGGCCCACACTAAGTCTTAGATGTTGCAGGTTTGTGCCTCTGAAACATATTAAAGACCCGCACCAATGAAAATAGTGTTGTTTTTTTTTTAACATGTCCATGAGGCATATGTCCTCTGATGATGGAGGACATATATAAATAAAATTATTATTAAAATGGAATATTTCTTTATTCAAGTTGAGTATCAGGAGAAGACAAAAAAATGCTAATTAATAATAACAAATACTTGTGACATTGAAGCAATAATCGGAAGGCCACATGCTCCCTGCTCCACTCCATTCTGATGAATGCACTTACAGACAAACAGATCCATGTACATCTTTGCTTTAATCATCTGAGCTGGAACCTGGCTCAAAACTGTATAGCTGGATAGCTTCAATATTGTTCGCTGTTTTGTTGTATTGCTAATGGGGGTGTGAAGGACTGTAAGTTAGCAATATAAAGTGTAAACAGATTGGTGATGGGAAGTGGGGGTGGGCTCAGAGGTGAATTTACAATGAACTACTGCTACTCTGCAGACAGTGTCCTGAAAACCGAAGCTGGCTTTTTTATTTTGGCAAAAAAAAAGCATAATTATACTTAAAAGACCACAGTGAAAGCTTTTAAATAGATCAAAAAATGATTGGAGTGGGTCTTTAAAAAAAGTTAAACGAACACACACACTAACACACACGCGTGCGGTAGGATTCAGAGAGCGCACCTGCAGGTATCTGGAGGTTGGGGGGCAGCTTTGCAGAGGCATTGCGTGGCGCTGTGGGGGCCACTGGCTGTGCAGTTGCTGTTCTGGGTACAGTTATTACCACCGTCCTTCCAGGGGGTGTCACCTGATTGATGGTCTGCTTTGGGACCTGCTGGCCATGATGACTCGCAGCCCCTTGGACTGAGGGCTTTGCACTCACCATAACAGAAGTGGAGGGCTGAGCCACCAGTGAAGCTCCTGTTGAAGGAGGATGCTGGTGCCCCTGACTGCAGGGGATGACACTGAGCGGGAGAGACTCCATCTGGTGGTTGTTGACAGTAGCAGGCTGGGGGGCTGCAGCAGTAACCGCTCCACATTTGATTGGAACATGTATGATCTGCAGTTGGACAGACGAGTCTTCCTCCCCCAATGACCCACATGAGTCTGACTTAGGCGCTTGAGACCCCCCGTGGTTCATCACCATACCTGAGGGTCACAGAACAACCAGTTTCTCTCACATGCAAAATAGCAAGTGTGACCCATGATCATCCGCAAGCTCCAAGCCAACAGATCCCATCTTTAAAGAAACGGATGATTACAGAGGAAAATTTAACCAAAGTTAGACAAGATTTCTGATTTCATTACTAAATCTATATTGCCACATTTCTAATATCTGTCATACTTCTGGATGAAAAAAGCACAGACTGACCAGCAAGCACAGACAAACCATGTGCGGGCTAGTGGACACTTCTAAAGTTTTCATGTGTACTTTTATTGTAACATTTTTGTGTTGCTTTTTTCATTTTCTTTTCTATGTGCTGTCAATGTGAGCAATTTTCTCACTTAAATTTGTAACAAGATTTTTTTTTTCATTATTTCATCAGAAAACCAATTACCAGTATATTTTTGTACTGTTTTTTTTTTTGGTAATATAAATTAAATAGCGTGTTGTAGATAATTGCAATTACAGGCCAAATTAAATGTCATAATTTGATATGTAAAGTTTGTGAAGACTCAATGAATTCAGGAAGGTTCCAGAAAATTGTAATTAAATAACTAGCCCGTAATGCTAAACTGTTACGATCTAACCCAGATGAAGTTAGTTGGATATTCGACAGATATTAGGGGTTTTTGTTCAGTTGTTGTTTCAACGGGATTTTAATGCATTTTACTTTTTAAAATACATTTTATAGAGTAAAGTGTTGTTTTTTTTTCAATAGCTTTGAGACTGTTTCACCAAAAGACCCCAAACCACTTTATAATAATACTCCTCGTTGAGGACTATTGGGCTCAGCACTTCAGATGGGATTTTTAATGCATTTTACTTTTTTATACGTTTACATTTTATGCTCAGCACTTTAAATAGGATTTATCAAATTCCTTTAAAAAGAAAGTAAAATACATTAAAATCCAATCTAAGTGATTATCCAAATAGTCATCATCTGGGAGTGTTATTCTAAAAAGGTTTGAAGTCAGTAGGTGAAACGGTCTCAAAGGTATTGAAGAAAAACGCCGAATATCTAATATCCAACAAACTTCACCTCGGTGACGACCTAGCTTAGCCTAGCTTACTGTTCTAGCTAAGATTTAATACGAGAACAAAGAGATTTTCCCGTTTATCCATACCGTTTCTTAACGTTTTCTGCTTGTATAAATATTTTATTAAACTTACCAGAGACCGCTAACGCTGTAAATCGTGAAATTTTAGTTGAAACTCATGATAGTAGCTTTGCTTTGAGGACAGAGTTCCCGCTTTCAGCACTCAGTCACGTGGATTTAAGATGCGTTCGCTGCCATCAGAAATATCGAGCTCCAAGTTAAGAAAAAAATAACTAATTTAGTCTCTGACAAACCTTCTGTATTCAACGTTGTTTTTACAGTTTGGTCATTCATATATATATATTTATATAATAGATGTGACTGATCAATTGAAAAATCAAGTTTAATGTTAAGAGTAATTAAGGGAATCAGAATTATTCCTGTCAAGCAGTGGGTTGCAATACTCCTGTATTAAACAAATCACAAATTGCACATCAGAGCAGGAAACAAACATGACCGTGGGAAACAATGCCCAACAAAGAAAAACCTTCCTCAAAAAAAGAAGCACATTTTGTTTGTGTTTATTAATAGGCTATGGTCTGAGAAAATACAGATTCAAAGCCAGAGCAGCAAATGTGCCTCACTTTTACTACAGCAGAAAGGACAGACAGAAGTCATTTTCACTTTCTTTCTGATAGTTCTGTCCGACAGTAAAATCCTGCTTCTGTGTTAGAGAAAAAAAACACTAAAACCTTATTTTTTTTCTTATTTAAATGTAATAAAACTTTAAGACATTTTATCAAACTATTTTCACATGTAATTATGAAAAAACAGAATGCTGGATTCACACACAACCTGTATATGTTTTTGGTAAAAAAAGTGTCTCTGCAGTACCTCAAAACCAATAAAAAATTGATAACATGTTTAAATATTTCTCCAAATGATCAATTATTTTTAGTAAACATAACAAAAACACAGTTTTGTGTCTTTCAGTATGAAACACAATTATTAGATTACTCTGCTGCCAAATTTGCTGAACAAAACAGATAAATTTTCCTTTTATGCAGAACTGCAGAAAATATTATATATACAAAGAAATATTCTGAACTTTAGCGCCACCTGCTGGATGATGGAGTCAAACAGAATGTTGACATTCGGGGGGTTTAAAGTTTTACTGTTTTATGTAGGAAGGACTCTGGTTTATTATTGGAGGTACTTGAATTGTTTCAAATTTGGCTGAGCAGCGGAAAATATAAAATTTTTTTTTAAATGAAATCAGATGAAATATGTGATGCAGAAAAGATGTTCAGGAAACACAAAAATATGGGTTTTTCTTCTCCTCCACATCTTTATGTCAGAGATTTTAATTGGTTGACTGAAGGTGAACACAAGCATCACCAAAGCTCTGAGCATGCTCAGACCTCCATATATATGGAACAGCTTTTCTGTAGAGGTGGCACCAGAACCCCTCCCTTTGAACATGGGTATGGGAAAACAAAGCTGATGGTGGAAGTCAGGATGAAGAGATCGTCTCTGTCAATAAAGAGCTTCCCTCAAGAAGAATCTTCAAGAACCAAGTTCAGGTTCATGTTCTAGTTCTGTGAGTTCTACATTTGTCCTCGCAGGAGCTGGAGGACCAGCTCTTCATCTTCAGCCAGAGACAGACCAGTGTCCAGAGCTGGGAGCTCCTCGTCGTCCATTTTTATCCTCTTCTCTGGTGTGAGCTCCTCCTCTTTGTCATCTTCGTCCTCAACCGTGTGTGAACGTTTGGCAGAGCCCCTGTGCTGCTGCTGCTGCTCCTCCTCTTCCTCATCTTCTGAAGGTTGCAGCTTGTCTGGGTCCGGCAGAGTGCTGGGGTCAAACTCATCTTCGCTCTGATTGGCCAGGTAAGCCACAACCTCGTCTTCTTCTTCGTCCTCTTGGCGTTTACCACGCTTGCTGGCCTCGCGCCGTGCCTCCCTCTCCTTCAGCCTCCTCTCCCGGTGTTTGGCCTTCACCTTGCGGCTGTACTCCTGCTTATCAAACTCCTCATCCTCTCTTTTCAACCTCTCCTTGGCCTTCTCCACATTGATACCCGACTCCTCCTCTTTCTCCTCTTCTTCCTCCTCGCCAGCAGCCTTGCGCTGAACTGGTGGCCACACCTGCACAGCCCCTCCCTCCTCATTGAAAGTCACCTTGGTATTCACCTTGAAGTTCCTCTTCAGAACCTTTTTGGCTTCTTTGAACTTTGTCTCTTTTGAAACTCCCCTCTTCCTCTGAATGCCGTCATCTTCCTCTGAGCTCTGCTGGTCCAGACCAAACACGTTTTTTCTTTTGACCATCAGAAGGTCCAGGTCTCGAAGATCCTCCTCGTCTTCATCATCCTCAGACTGCTCTACATCTTTCTCACTTCCATCCTCTTCATTGTATTCTGTGTCTGAGCTCTCATCCGGAGAAGACTTTCCTTTGAGGGAGGCCTTGAAGTTGCGCAGATCCCTCTCCTCTTCTTTCTCTTCTTGTACATGAGTTTTATGCAAAAAGCGTACTCGTGGCGCCACGGCAAGCCCCAGTGACAGAGCGTACTGGTGGATGTTGAGTTTGGAGACATCAAACACGGCTTTGTTCTTCATCAGGTGGACAGAGCGCAGGTAGGAGACAAAGCAGCGCTGAGCTCGCTCCTTCTGCTCCTTCTCCTGCGCCAGGAAGGCTTCCAGCTTCTGCTGGACGCTCTGCAGCTTCTCGGGGTTCACCTGAAACGAAACACAGACAATCCTTCAAAGTTGGGAAACTGGGTTTGTGTTTGAGAGAGAAACCATCATGTAGAGGCAAAAACCTGAGACACTTCAGAGCAACTGCAGCCTGCAAGTCTGAAGAGGACAAGAAATTATACAACTGATACAATCATAACGTACTCTTACCCACAAGCTACATGATACTATAGTAACTGTCAGAGTAATTCATCTCCAAGAATCATGTAAAAAAACGTTTCTGTTTTGGGCTTTTAGCAAAAACACGGTTTCTGATCATCTGATACTCAAAATAATCGTATCATCTTTTGATATAGTAACAGTGATCCCAGTGGTCTTTTAATTATAATTATGCAGTTTTTAGCAAAAATCAATAAACTTGTGTTGTTTTCCAGGAAATAGTTTCTGCAGAGCAGCAGGAGTTCATCCTAAATTTTATGAAGTGATTTTTGTGCCACCATATTGCGAGCAAAAGTCCCAGTTTTGAGATCAAGATTTCCTAAGTTGCAAGACAACAGTTTTAAAAATAAAACTTAAAAATTTGCAAATTTAAATATTAAACATGTGCTTTTAAGAACGTTGTTTTTTTTGCTTTCAAAAACTTTTTTTGCTTTCAAAAAATATCTTTGCGTTTGCAACACATACGTTTTCAGATGCGTTGTCTCTCATCTCGCTCAATCTTTGATTTTGCGTTAGTTTTAGTTTAGTGGGATGTATGTGCCACCAAACAGCCAACTGGTCTAGATTCTATCCAATCAAATCGTCGTATTTATTTAACATTGTGTCTGTTACTGAGGCTCAAACATCCAAAAGGCTCTTTTACCTTCAATTACCCTACTTTCTTTTAGCATTTATTTCATTTTATTTTGTCAAATGAGTGTATTTATGGCAAAGGATCTCCTGAAACTGTAAAATAAACCGTAAAGTTTATCTGCTTGACACAAATCATAACATCTATCATTACTATCACCAAGTGCAAATGAGGAATGAATTATTAATGGATACGCATTGTAAGCGCTTTGAGCATCTGGGAAAGCGTAGAAAAATCAAATTCATTATTATTATTATTAATATTTTCATAGCAAAGACCATTGAGATGCAGATATTGCAGGTGAGGTGGACTGTTGCCCGGAGCTTTAACACAACGCTTCACTTCTACTGCTCGCTGTTGGGGGTGGGGATCCGTGGGAGCTGGCTCACCTGGATCTTGTGGATGGGGACCTTCTTCTCCTGCAGCTGCGCCACCATCGCCACCTCCTCAGAGGGCAACAGCAGCAGCAGCGCCTCCCCGCCCTCCTTGTAGCGGGCCGTGCGGCCCACCCGGTGGATGTAGGTGTCTGCATCCTCCGGACAGTCAAACTGCAGAACCCAGTTGACAGCGGGGAAGTCCAGACCTCTGGCAGCGATGTCGGTGGCAAACAGCACGGCGTTCTGCTTCCGGACAAAGTCGTTATAGACCTCCACCCGCTTCACCTGTTGCTGCCGGCCGTGCAGAGCCAGAACTGGCATGCCAGGCCGAAGGCGGCAGAAGGCCCGGAACAGGTACTGCACCTGTATGCAGCAGGATAGTTTGGCCCATAAGCATGTCATAACAATATTTGTTTTGTTTTGCTTGAATTTTTCTTGTATTAATTTTTTTGCCTTTTAAAGTCCCACACCGATCATCTTGTGATCTATTTTAAGTCTTCTCAGTGGTCTTTTAATCAAGATGATGCAGCCTTTAGCTAAAAATCAATAACCTGTATAGTTTTCTAGGAAATAGTTTCTGCAGAGCTGCAGGAGTTCATAAGAAATTCTCCACCGAGTAGTGGGCGGGACCGTTGGCGCAGAGCAACTAAGCCCCTTTTCCCCTCCCCAATACTGAGAGCTCTCTGTTTACACTCTCTCCACCAGCTTAGACTCCTACACTTCCAAGCTAACATTACTGATGCAACCAAATTGGGGAGGAATTTTGGAGGACAAGAAAAACAAAGACTTACATGAAACTATCTCCAAGTGGATGCATCAGAATGGAGCAGAGCAGGGAGCTTGTGGCTTGTCGTTGTAGCTTCTACGTGACAACTACAAGCTTTTTCCAACTGCATTTTTGTGTCTGCTCTTGAGTCACAACAATTTGGAAAAAGAAATACTCCAAAAAGCTATTTTAATCTTAATTTTTATGAATGTCCTCCATAATCAGAAAAATGCTACAAGAGCATGTTAATAACACTATTTTCATTGGAGAGGGGTTTCATTAACAGTATGAATAAAGGAGATAAAGTTCTATCTGATATATTCTTAAACTAAGCCTCACATTAGTAAGTGTGGGGTCATTTAAATTCACCATTATGTGTTGTTCTGTATTTGTTTCTTCTGGCAGCAGTTAATAATTCTACATCCAATAATTCATCATCCATCTTATTGTGCTCATCCAGGACCGGGTCGTGGGGACAACCAGGGGCGTCCGGACCAGATGCCCAAGCCACCTCAACTGGCTCCTGTCGATGTGGAGGAGCAGCGGCTCTACTCTGAGCTCCCTCCGGGTGACCGAGCTTCTCACCCTTTCTCTAGGGGAGCGCCCAGCCACCCTACGGTATTTGGGACCTTGTTCTTTCTGTCAAGGCCAAGAGATCATGGCCTTAGGTGAGCACTGGTAAGAAGACTGACCAGTAAATTGAGAGCTTTGTTTTCTGGGTCGGCTCTTTCTTCATCTCAACGGACCAGTACAGCATAACGGTGGACGCCGCACCAATCCGCCTCTCGAGCTCACGCTCTGATCTTCCCTCACTTGTGAACAAGACCCCAAAATACTTAAACTCCTCCACCAGGGGCAGGAGCACTCCACCCACCCAGAGAGGGCAAACTACCTTTCTCCTGAGAAAAGTAGTTTGAGGTTACAAGCTGATTTTGTTAATTAAAGAACCACTGCAATGAAAATAGTGTTTTTGGTGTTTTTAGCATATTCTTGTAGCATTTTTCTCATAATTATCAACATAAAAAATAAATTAAGATTAAAAATGCATTTCTGAGTATTTTGTTTTAATTCAAATAGATGTGAATCAGGAGACGATGACAAAATGCGTTTGAAAAAGCGCTCAATTGTAACCAGCAACTGAAAAAGTCTCCTTGCTCCGCTCCATTCTGATGCAGCCATCTGCAGACAAATACATCCATGTACGTCTTTGTTTTCCTCGTCTGAGCTGGAATCTGGATCAAAACTGTACGGCTGGTTTGTTCCAATATTGCTCACCATTACTGTTGCACTGCTAATGTTAGCTTGGGGTTGTGAGGGGCTCTAAGTTAGCAGGAGAGACTGAAAACACAGAGATGATGGGATATCAGCAGAGGCTTACCCAAATTAGAGGTGAACATCTGACCCTATGTAGAACTGATGTTTTAGAAAACAACTGTTTTGTTCCCCTAATAGTCATAATTAAAAGATCACAGGTAACACTTTTACAATAGATCAAAAGATGATTGAGTGGGACTTTACCTGGATGTGAAGCCGTGTTCTGTCATGTTCAGTGGATCAATAAACAAACCTGTTTGCAGCAGGAGAAGAAGACAATGATCTTCCTGCTCAGGTGGCCGCGGATGAAGGAGAAGAGCAGGTCCACCTTCTGGTGGAGCTCACACACCACGTAGCTCTGCTCCAGCGAGGCCGGCGTGCTGAACCGGGCCTTCTCGTGGACCCAGACGTACTCCGGGTCTTTAAGGCTGAGCCGGGCCAGGTCTTTCACTGACTTGGTCTGCGTGGCAGAGAACAGCAGCGTCTGGCGGGTCCGGGGCAGGTTCTCCACGATGGCGTTAAGCGTGTCTGCGAAGCCCATGTCCAGGATGCGGTCCGCCTCATCCAGAACCAGCACGAGAAGGCCGCTGGCGTGGAAGCAGGCGGTCTGGTCCATGTGCTGCAGCAGCCGGCCCGGGGTGCAGACTACGATGTTGCTGCGGGGGATCCGCTCCGCCTCGGTCTTCAGGTCCTTGCCGCCGATGACCAGCCCCGCGGAGAAGTCGTGGTTCTTGCCGACCTTGCGGAGGACCTCGAAGGTCTGGTAGGCGAGCTCCCTGGTGGGGGAGATTATGAGAGCGCCCAGACCATCCATGGAGCTCCACTGCTGCCGGTACAGGCACTCCAGCACCGGGATGAGGAAGGCGAGCGTCTTACCGGAGCCGGTCTTAGCCGCACCTAGTACATCTCTGCCCCGCAAGGCAAGCCCAATGGTCTGCCTCTGAATCTCGGTAGGCTGTCGGAACTGGGCCTCCTGCAGGCCCAGCAGAGTCTTTTTAGAGATGGGGAAGTCAGAGAACTTGACCACCTGGTTCGAGTCCACGTCCTCATACTTGCTGACCAAGTTCTGGATGTACTCGCGTTCCACCTGCCACTCTGGCTTCTTCTTCTGCGCACGCTCGCGTTTGACTCGAAATTTCTTTTTGTTGTACTTTTTCTTCCATTTCTCGAAGTTCTTGACCGCTATGCCTGTCAAGCTTGCTGTAGGTGTGGGCTTGGTTCCGGAGGAGTTCGGTCGTTTCCCCATAGTCCACACACGGACAGAAAACCCAAAAGGAAAGGAACCTTCCACCAGCGTGTGCCAAACATTTGCTGTCGCGCGAGAGTGACGTCAGGCATAAAGTATGGCAAGCCGAGAGACCAAAAAATATATATATATTTTTTTTAAATTCAACTATACAGCGTAAATCATTTCAAAGAAGTCGTTCTCTGTATTTGCGAATGAATGAAAACACGGTAATACACTAAGAACAAAGAAAGAAATCTTTTTTTATCCTGCACAAAAACTGCCAAAACTATCTGTGCAGAGCAGAGAAGCTGATTAACTGAGAGGAAAAGCTAAAAGGTGATCGCACTTTTAGTTTCCTTCCATCCATATTTTTGGCTCCTGTTTTTGCTGTGCTTGGTTGCTTTGGTCATCGGTAAATCACCATATCTACAGCCCATACCAGCACATGTTATGTCATTATCCTCTGCTAGAGTTATGTTACAGTAAAAGGTAAGGTATTTTCAATAGAAATGCAGAAAATAAATTATGGTAAATGGTGTGTACTTATATAGCGCTTTTCTACCATCATTGAAGGCCCAAAGCGCTTTACAGTCTCAGTCCCATTCACACACACTGATGGCAGCTCTGCTGGCAAACACTGGCGCCAACCTTCCATCAGAGGCAATGTGGGGTTCCATGTCTTGCCCAAGGACACCTCTACACATGGGCAGGTAATGCAGGAATTGAGCCTGCAATCTTCTGATCAGAGGACAACCACCCTACCAATGCCCACAGCCACCCCTATTATCAACAGTTTATTTGTTCAAAAGGTAGTTGCAGTAGCCCTGAGGTGTCTCCTCTGAATTAAATGTCCTCACTTCTTCTCTCTTCCTGTTGCCAAAATATCCTGTAAAAAAAAAAAAAGATTAAACAGGGATAAGAAAAGGCTCCAAACTGTATGGTTCTCATGAAAAATACTCAGAATACCAATTTACAGAAAATACAGTAAATTAAAGATTAAGGAAACAATGACTTCACTCCACTACTGAATACGCCTCCTTCTACCCTGATGGAGTTTTGTGTGACAACAATGACTAATTCAGTTAAAGCAACACCTTAAAGAAAATTGAAAATAACCAGTGTGAATGGACTCGTACACTGCTGATCTCTTCAGTATGTTCACTCAGGTTTTTGTGACTGCAGTAAACAGCTTTAACTATCATTTGCATGACCTGATGTCTGTCCTGTGCCAAAACTGCAAATTACACCAGTTTTGAAAACTGTGACTACGATGGTGCCGCAACACCAGCCATACCAGTCTGTGCAAAATCTTTCTATCTGAACGCACCACCGCAGCCGAATTGCTGGCATTTCCCCCTTAAGACAAATGCAATATAATCTTTATATAGGCAAAAATACTCACCATCAGCATGAAGATCCCGCAGCAACTGCCTGGATACTGCAGGGAAAAGAACTGAAAAAGAGCTGATGAAGAATGAAGAGAGCTGACATGCATGCACCTGCTAGTTTTTCAATTGCATTATTATGTACTGAATTTTCAAGCTTTCAAAAGTTTGCACTGACAACACACGTCAAGATCTCTTCCTGTTTTCTCCAGCCAAGATCCAGGGTCAATCGAAGATGCTATTCTCCTGCTACGGTAGAGAATACAGAACACACAAATCCAACGTTTGCCGTTTAAAATAGATGAATAAAAAAGTTGCCTGGGAACGTGGCTCTATGCTGAACGTTTAATTCTATTAACGAGGTTCTATGTTGAACCTTTAAGCCTGAGAACCAGGCTGCGAGTTAGACAATCTAGCCCATGGGTCGGCAACCTTTAACCTTTAACACTGAAAGAGCCTTTTTGACCCGGTTTCCACGGAAAAGACAACACTGGGAGCCGCAAACACATTTTGATATCTGAAATATGGACTCTACCAGCCAAACATTTCTGTGGCAAAATAATTTATGTCTTTCAAAGTAAAACAGTTTTTCACTTTATTTATTTTCTCGCAAAAACAAAAAACTAATTATAACTGAAAGTATAGTCTTTTTTCAGGATGGGAGGGAAGGCAGACGCCTAAAAGTCATGGTTGTGATTTTGAGTCCCGTGTCAGAGATGATGAACAATGTCTCAATGTCAACTCTTGAAAGTTTACCCGCTTGGCGGGTGTTAATTTCAAAAGAAACACAAAAGAGCTGAAAATATTTGGTTCAAAACTAAATTTTATTTATACTCGACTTTTTAAAAATTATTTGAGTTGTTTTTTTTTTTTAAGTTTTATTTATTTGTTTATTTATTTATTTTTTATTTTTTTTGCTTTTGGTTACCTTTTTTCCACCCGGATGCGATGCTTCGAGCACTTGCACTTCCGGATAGAAAAATACCCCAAAATAAAAGCACCGAAACGTTATCACTTTAAAGGTAAACTTGACATGCAAGTATTTTTATTTGTATGAACAATTTAATTTTCAACTATCCTAGCAAAAATAACATCATACATTGTATACATTGTTTTATTGTGTTTAAAGACCTCATGGCTAAATACATAACATGTTTTTTTGACTGATGAACAAAACATGTAAACATTTAATTGCAATTTTGAAGAATTAATGTATCGAAAAAACTGCTATATCTTAGAGGGGTTTGAATAAACTGTAATTTTGAATTTACATTCTTTTTCTTTTTAAGATAATCGTGGTTTATTGTGAAGCTCAGGAGCGGAAGTAGACAGAGCAGGCGAAGTAGACAGCAGCACGTGATCTGCAGCCCTACTGAGGTGTTTATGTCCCACACCGAACGTTCCTCTGCGCGCGCGGCATGGCGGACAGGGCGGACGCAGAGGTAATAGAACTGCATAACAAGCAGCACGGATCAGAGTCACTTAACATACGCGTTTATCTGAAAGTTTGCGATCTTAACGGCAGAGATGGTGTCTGCCTTCTTAACTCATGTGATAGCCGAAGGAGCTGCTCCATTCGAGTTCAGGAAATTCTAGGAAGAACCAGGAATCATGCTGACTTAAAGGAGACTTCTGTAAAAGCATGGAACTAGGAGCTGTTTGAGATAAGATTTGAGCATTTCCGTTCAAAGTTTATGTGTTCAGCAAACAGAATTTAGTTTCTGCATTTGACATGCATCCATTAAGAGAGGCTGAATCTGCAGACATATCTCATCAGGACTCTGACTGCAGCATTCTGCATCATCTGGATGGTTTTTAGAGAAGTTCAGGAACAGCCAGATGATCAGAGACTAAAGATTAGGAAGTTTTTAAAAGGGGAAGGCTTGATTTGCTGACCTAGGTGTGTGGAGCAGAGTGTTTGTTTGTCTTGTGGTCATGTGATGTCACACACTCACCATGGTTCTGATTTGGTCAGATGGAAGAAGCCGACCATGTCTACCTGCTCATGAAGGAGGACTACCGGATCTCTAGGAACGTGCGCCTGGCTTGGTTCTTGGGAAGACTCAATCAGGTGGTCTGGTCGTCCTCTGCACCAGAAGTGGTGAGTTCTGGAATTTCTTTGAGTATCAAAAAGGCACTCAACCCGTGATCCTTTTTTTGATCACAGTTCTGAACCCACCAGGTTATGATAAGAACTCGCAGAGTTCTGATTTATAACCTTCTAAAGGTATTCCAGCTGGCATGTTAATTTAACCACAGACGATGTGAAGGGATCATGGCGTCCACGTGGAAGCTCATTTCATTTGTCCGTGTTTTTAATAAATCAAACATCAGCAACCTTGGATCCAAACTCAAGTTTAGTTATTGAGCAGCTGCTGAGTGAGGCTAAAAGTGTGAGCATAAACTGCATTGTCATCCATGTACAGTTTCACTCTCTAAAGATGATCATTCTTATTTTATGTCTGTAATCTGAGTACTGATCCCTGAGGGACGGCAATAGTTGCTGGTTCTACTCAAACCTGTAGAATCAGTCTGATCCAGCATTGGCTCGGGTTTCAGGATTCTGATAAATCTAAATGTTGTCTTCTGGATTTCCAGCTGAATTCAGAAAACGAGCTCGACCTTCTAAGTGTCCTGCCCAAAGGATGGCAGCTGGACTTGTCCCCCAGCACCCACCCCTGCATGCTGAAGCCCTCCACCCGGGCTACTTTTTTGGCGCGGAGGTACCGCTTCATCATCGAGCTGGACCTGAGCCCGTCCACCGGGATTGTGGTAAGACTTTATGCATCATTCGCCCATCAGGGAGACAGTTTTAACAACGGCATCTGCATCTCCCGCATCTGGTTGTCATGGAAACGGGGGTGAATGAGAAGGTCAGAGCCCCCCCCCCCCCCCCCACCCCCCATAAAGATTTTATCCAATAATAGGAAAATTAAGAGCAGCAACAACAAACTCATCAAAGTTGTAATTTTAAAATGTTTTAAGTAAAACATACAATTTTGCTAAATTTGATGTGAAATGCAATGCAAAGCTTTGTTTCTTTTAACATGTCCTCCATCATGACAAAAATATCACAAGAACACATTAAAAACACCAAAAACATGATTTTCATTGGAGTAAATGCTCAGTCGTGGTTCTGCTGTCCGGCAGGATGATGGCACCGGTGAGATGATCTTTGACGAGGTGTTCCACACGCTCTCCAGGTGTTTGGCTGGACTGGCTGAACCCTTTAGAGTCCCCGGGACCGACCAGCTTTTTCATCCCAAGATCTTCATCACCATCCTGGCGTACTCCTCCATCATCGGGCTCACCTCACACCAGGTCAGAGCTTCTTCTCTGGGGGCTTAAAACTGGTGCTGTTATACGATTAATTTTTTTTGTGATTAATTAATCATGACTTGTAATGAATTAATCTAATTAATCTGTTTTTAATTTAACTCAATAATTGCTGTGAAAAACCTTATATTTACTTTTAATTTGTGATATTGTTGAGCAGGAAAAGATTAAACTAAAACTAAAAAAGTGGATTTATTTATTTTCTTAAAAATAACTTCCAACCTTTACTTTTACACCACCATGGGGGATTATTTTTGTAATCATGAACAATTAAGAAAACAAAAAAAAAATCGGGTCCAGAGTGCTCTAATTTACCAGTAGGAACACTTTTCTGAGCAATCCAAATAATACTGAATACTAATTTCTTATTAATACCATACATTGACGTATCTTATTCCACAGGTTATTAGGACAGCAAGATAATGGAAAAAACTTGAGTGATTTTATAGTTTCCTTTAACCTGTTTGATGAATTTTAGCATTTTGACAACTGGGATGAAGCAGAAGAGAAAGAGAGAAGAGAATCTAAAAAAAAAGAGGAGATTAGACATGAAGAGGAATTTGTTTATACTTTGTTTCTTTGAAACAAACTTTTTCCTCATCATCTGGACAAAAACAAGCACGAAGAGGTGAACTTTCCCTCTGAAATGATGCTTTGTTTAACCCTTAGAGAGGAAAGAGCGAGAGCAGAGCCAAGTCGGTGTTGGCGCTGTAGCCGTTACCATGACAACGTGATGCATTTCAAATAGTCTGCTTCATGTGGAAAAACAAATTAAACTCAAAAATATAACAGCATTGAAGTTCTAATAATTGATTTTAATACGAATATTTTTCATAAATGACCATGGTATGAGCGGGATAATGCCCTTCCAGGTGTGCATTATCAGACGTGAATGGACTTCATGGAAGCAACTGTCCGACGCAAAAATGAGATTAACCCAAATTTAAACAAATAACATGTTAAACTGTCTGATAATAAATAATCACGATTAACACGATAATTTGACACCCGCTACTTTAAATACGAAGCTGGAAGTCTGACCAGACGTTCTTCTCTGCAGGTTCTGGTACAAGGGTGTCAGCTGGACAGAAAGCATCTGAACGAGTTCCTGCATCAGATCTACCAGCAGCTGCGGGCGCTGGAGAGCAGCATTGCTGAGGTCTTACATCAGCAGCAGGAGCAGGTTGGTCCACAAGCTTTAGCTCTGATGGTCAGAGAAGGAGCTTTAATGGAGGAGAAAGAGCTGGCTGAAGTGAAGATGTGTATGTGACTTCATGAACTGAAAACATGCACAAAGAAGACCTCAGTGAACTTTGATCAGTCTTATCCTGCTTTGAAGCTCTGTCATAGTCTGAGCTGTCAACCTTCACCAGAAACTCCCCACAAGCTGCTTCGGTTTCTGGACTAGTTGAGTTGGTTGCTAGGCTACAAGCTGTGACAACAAGGATGGGCTCTTGACCTCTCTTTTGGTTCTGAGTCTTGATGTTTATCTTAGCAGCTGAAGGATGCGACCCATAGCTATGGTCTCCAAGGCAACAGCACCCCAGAGGAGCCACAGCAGAGCACATCCATGGTGACGGCTGACATTGGTCTGGTCAGCATGATTCGTCAGGGGATCCTGGCCCTCCAGCTGCTGCCCCCCAACTCCAGCGCAGGTGGGTGAAGCTGCAGCTCCTCAGCTGCTGCAGATTTTTCTGAAGCTCTCCTAGTGTGCACAAGGACCAGTGATGTTTGCACTCATGCACATTACCAAGAAGCATCTTATTGACCAACAGATGCATCTATATAAAAGGGGTGTGTCCAAGTAAAGGAAGTCTAAAGCTACATGCACACCGGCTGCACACCGCTTCTACTGTGCGTTCAAGAAGTTCATTCAGCTGAACTTTCGCTTGAACATCAAACAGTTGAAGTTTGACCAGTCAGGGACTCAGATTTGGTAGTGACGTGTGGACGGTGTCCTTTTCAAAGCACAGAAGTGCCAACTGTTGTAAACATGATGATGAAGGAGAAATTAATAATTGCAATTTGTACCCAGCGAGAATTACATGAAACCAAATCTTTTATATATTAGAATAGAGCTGTGAAAGAATATGTCTGGAGCAAGATTCACAAGATAGTCACCGCTTTGACATTTCACACCAAACCTCTTCCAACTGTAGGTGGTGGACATGTGCTAATAAACGGTAGAAACACAAAAGAAGAAGAAACCGGTCCCTCCTGTCTGGTGTGAACACCACGGGCTAAATGTTCATTCATGAAACCACGTATATCGCATTCTTGAGCGCACAACATATGCCTGGTGCGAATGGAGCATAAGGGTTGGTGACAGCGTTGACCTTGAGGTGACATTAGTGAGTAGAGTGATTCCCTAGATCGTGGAAGCTTCGTGTTCACTCTCATCTAGATGAAGATCAGGTCTGAAGTGAGCGATGCCCTGTCTGCACACAGTGTTAGAAGTAGGGATTGGTACCATTTAGATATTGTCTGGTGCCAGTGCCTAAACAGTGCTTGAAGATGTGCTTCATAAATAAAAAAAAAAAAACAAAACACACCAATTCTTTATATAGACATATACGTGTGACAAAGAATTGTGACAGGGTGAAGTTCACTTGAAGCTCGAATGAGTCAAAGATACTGTATTTCCTTCTTCCTGACAGTCTGAACTGCAGCGCTGCATCTCTGTTTTCACACAGAATTTCACCGTTCATCGCCACAACGCCAACAACAGTCTCATTAGACACTTCACGCTTATCCATTCGGCCGCTGATTTAGAATCTTTTGCTGTGAAGTACAGACAAACTTTGCTTTTCTCGTCTTCATCATTTTTGACTGAAGCTCCGCCCACCTTCACAACCCCATACATTCGTATGGCCCCGCCCATAATCGGGTTCTTCATCTCTTTCTGCTCTTTGTCCTGCAGGGATCATTATCATCACAGACGGAGTGACAAACGTTCCTGACGTTGCTGTTTGTGAAACTCTGCTGAACCAGCTCAGGAGTGGAACCGTGGCGTGCTCCTTTGTGCAGGTGGATTCAGAACCTCTGCAGACCTACAGGGTCTGCGGCTGTGAATTTCAACTGTGTTTGTTTCTCACCAGGTGGGCGGGACTTACTCCTATGACTGCAGCTTTGGGTACATCCCAAACGTTGAGCTAATGAAGTTCATTTCGTTGGCCACTTTTGGATCGTACCTGCCCAGCTGTCCGGACCTGGATCCTGCTGGCCAGGAGATGAACGTCTACCACAAAGCCTTCCTCACCTACTCCTTTCTGAAGACTCCAGAGTCCCTGAACTCAGAATATTTCTGCGGTGAGAGACCAGCTTAGAAAAGTCAATTTACTAATATAAATAAAGTAATTTGAAAGATTTCGACTTTGATCGTGATGGAGCCTGATCCTGGCGGGGTTCCCCATGAGGGCAAGAGAGAACCTCATGGTCAACCTGACAATGTCTGACTTCTCCAGTTTCGCAGCATAAACTCTTCAATGAGCACCTGGTGTCAGCCAGCGGGAATCCTGCCTTAGTGATGAGGAGGAAGAAACACACGGAAAAGGAGGTCCACGCTCATCTGGTCAGCGTGGTGTCTGTGCGCCTGCGAGAAGGTTACACCATCAGAGACGTCAGCCTCACCAAAGGTGAGCTCCTGCTGCTCAGAGTTCACTACAGCTACTTCTCCTCTGACTGTGGTGCTTTCTGCAGGAGGGACACAGCTGGAGGTGAAGCTGGTTCTGCTCTGGAAGCACAACATGCACATCGAGTACCTGGCCACGGCACCATGGCCGCTGGATCCCTCCAAGAGGAGCACCCGGGTGGAAGTCACGATGGAGGGCAGCTACGACATTCTGCACGACATCAGCTGCACACAGAGGAAGCCTATCACCAGCCCCTTCCGGACCTCCGTCATCCGCCGCTTCTGGAACACCCTGCAGAGGTGGGGCGGAGACCTTGTCAAGGGAGGGGACTCACCACAGCTTCAGGGGTTCCTGACAGTTTGCTTCTTCCTCATTTTTTTCTTTTAGCATCAACCAGACCGATCAGATGTTGGTGCATCTGCAATCTTTCAACTCAGTTCCTGAGAACTATACCATCCCAGAGAGTACCAAGAACGGGGTGCCCCTGTTCTACATCCCCCCTGGATCCACCACCCCGGTACTGTGATTTCCCATCCCCGTTGAACTCACCATCAGGTCAGGATGATGCCTCACTTTTCTCCTCCTCAGGTTCTGTCCCTGCAGCATAGTGGCTCCAAAGACTCGGCTCAGATCCAGTTTGCTTCATACTGGAAGCCCATCCTCTCCATGGACGCCACCTTCTGGCAAAGATGGCTGCATATGCACCGCATTGTGATCATCTTGGAGCACGACCTGTAAGGGACCCCCCCCCTCTGTTTTAATCACAGGTTTTTCTGATGTGACGGCATGTTCTGAATGATCCAATCAGGGGTGGGCACAGAGCGACATGAATCATACAGTTCACCTATTACCGCTTGTTTTTGTCCAGAAGATAAAGCAAAAAGTTTGTTTTAAAGAAGCCTGCACAATGATATACAACATTTGGGAAAAGTGACTGGAACTACTTCTAAAGGTGTGCATCAACACCATGCAGCCAATCAGATTAGAGTATTCACTCGGACCATTTAAAGTGCAGAAACACAATTTTTGTTTCTTATGGATGTATATCAGTATATTTGTTTTCTTGGAGTAAAACTGCAGACATAAAAGGCTTATTTTACTGTTGATGTGTTTTGTGCACAAATTACATTTCTGGCATATCTGAGCTAACACTTTACAAATTAAAACATTTCAAACAGTAAAAAAGAAAGAAAAATGTTCTCTCTGGCCTTTTTTTTGTTCAAAAGCTGCATATTGTTGTATAAAATTTACCTAATAAAACATTATGATTAATCACAATCCAAAGGTGTGATTAATCTGATTAATTTTTTAAATAATTGACAGCACTAATCTGAATACACATAAGCGGATCCTGGTCCGGGACCAGGCACCACTCTCTGACCTATCTTTTGAGGTAGTCTCGGTTTGTTTCCAATCGACCTAAGCTTCGGTTTGGTCTGAGTTTCCTCAGTTTGAATAGGCTTGCTCCATGTCCCCACCGGTTCTGAAGAATCAGAGTTCAGCTTGAAAACTGTTCCTGAAGTTCTGTGGTTGGTTCTGGACCTGATGTTCCTCTTTCTGTTCCGTTCAGGCCTGTACCCAAACATCTGCACACAGCCGGGAACAACGGGCGCTACAGCACCATCCAGTGTCGCATCTCCCACTCCGCTCTGACGTCCCTGCTGAAGGACTGCAGTAGCTTTGTGCTGGTGGAAGGTTACTCCTACGTGAAGCTCATCTACAGGTGGATCTGCCGTGGGAGGGACGGGGTAGGATCCCTTGACAAAACCTAACATTTCTGATGACCTGCAGCTCCTCTGACCAGCCCCCCACCTCCTTCTACTTGGTCCGTGTCATCTCCAAGACGCCCTGCATGGTTCTGCGTTTGGGGTTCCCGATTGGCACGCCAGCCTTTGTGAGAAACAAGGTATCAAACCAGAATCTTCTATGTAGCTGAAGGGGCGGATGGGTCAGCTGTGGCTTGAGTCGAGGGTCCTCTCTCCTGCCTGCAGATTGTTGATGAGCTGCGAGAGCAGATCCTGAAGCTTCGCTTCCCTCACCGCATTCAGAACAAAGAGGCCACACCTAAAACCAAGAGGAAAATGGTCGGCCATGCATCTCCATCCAAAGTGACCTCATCACCTGCTGCTAAGCCAGCTCTTTCAGACAGACCGTGTGTGGTGGTGCTCAGCAAGCCTCTGGAAAAGCTGCTGATTCGGTGGGTTTCTGTACAGCTCCTCCTTGTTTCTGCTCAGGTCTCATCTTTACCTGGCTGTGATTTTTGCAGGTACGAGAAGCTACCTCTGGACTTCAGGACTCCCTTCATATTTAACCTGGAGAACTTCCCGCCCCCCTCCGGCAGCGGCACACCTCTCAGCATGGCAGCAAGCCGAACTGCATCCTCCACCCTGGCCTCGCTGTCGCGCTACTTCCTGCACCGGCGCTGGGTGTGGGCGGTACAAAGGGGGCACGGAGCGGCCGTCACTATGCAGGCTATCGCTCACATCCTGTCCATGCTTTCTGAGTGAGGAGGCTGAAAAACAGAAACACATACAGGCATAAATATATGTTGACAACAGCAAAATCAAGCATTGATGCACACAAAGACAGACACTAAAAAAATCAGAGATATATGCCAACAAACACAAAGACAAATGTGAAGAAAGACCAGCAATTGACAACTGACAGACAAAAACCTTGATAGTAGAGAAACACTGTTAAACACAGAACACATATATCATTAAAAAACAACATGCAGAAAACATACATTATAAAAATGAAACAAAAGAGACAAACGTCGACAGATGACAAACTCAAACCTTTGTATTTTCAGCAGACGTCACTTTCATGTGTTCTCTTTGCTTAGGATCCGAATCTCAGAGGGTTTCCACTTTGCTGCCAGTGTGGAGGGCATCGTCAATATGGTGATGGAACTGCCCATGCAGGTACGCTGCTTTGACTTCTCTTTTGGACTTTGTTTTTCTACTTGTGTGCATCTTTTCTCTTCTGTGTGGTCAGGTAACTTCAGGGACATCTGACTCAGAGAGTCACTCTTGCATCGTGCAGTACATCCTGTTTCCTCCTCATTCTACCTCCACCAAGGACAGGTGGGACGCTCAGCTTTTGCTCCGAAGGCCCGGCTGGGTTCTGAACAATCCGATCCTTTGGTTTGGTTCTCATCTGTTGTCAACTTTCTGCTGGACCTTTAGCTTTTCAACTGATGAGGATAACGACACAGAGGTGGAGGCCGTGGAGCTGGACACCGAGCTTAACCTGGTGACGGAGTGCTGGGTGGAACCGCAGAGCGGCACCGCGGTCAGATGCACAGACCAGAACCGGCACTTCCAGGGTCTCCGGTATCAGGAGATTCCTCAGGCTGTGAGTCAAACGAAGCAGCTCCTGGTTCTAAGTCCTGCAGAGTCTGTGCGATTCAGTCACAGCTGAGCTGCTCTGTCATTGCAGATCTTCCCCAAAGACCTGGCCTGCATGTCCACCATGATGACCTTCGAGTACCTGATCCAGCTGTGTCAGAACAAGGAGCACATCTGCTCGCTGCCAGCTGCTCCTCAGGATGTGCATGGTACCCAAGCCCGCTCATGTGAAGACCTGAAGGGTCTAAACCAGCAACAATGAACTAATGATTGGTTGATTACATAAAGATTAGGCAAAGACAGCCGATTACCAATCATCTAGAAGCTGATGGAACTACTCATTTTCTTCTGTGGCTTTCAAACAGTTCACTAAAACTTTTCTAAGAGGTCTCTGATGATACAATTAGTCAAACATGGATGATGAGTCTATGAAGCAGTTTTAGAAAAAGAAAACTGAATATTGAAAATTGTTAAAAGTTCACGAAACCTCTGGGTTCTGTTGTCTTGAATGTGTTTACATCTATTAGGAGATGACGGGTCTGAGGGATTCACTGCACAGGTTAAAATGTTTACACATGCAGGACTGAACCCAGAGATCTGACGAGTTAAAGCCCGATCAGATCAGAGAGGAATCACGTGAGGGAAGTGAGGGGAGGATTCTGGAGGATCGCAAAGTTTGGATCTCTGGATTCAACCGTCAGCAGCCCTTTAGTGTTTGTGCTGCTGTTTGATAGGCGTCTGCTCTTCAGGAGGGGTCCAGATCTCAGATGGCAGCGTCCACATGGTTCCCTTCCAGTTTGACCTCATCCAGCTACTCCCAAGCTGTCAGCAGGTCGAGCTCTTCTTCCTCACTTTCACTGCAGGTACGGTACTTCTCTTCATCACAGTTGCTGTGTCGAAGCCTTCACTGAGTCTTCCTCATGTCTGAATCAGCTCCAGAGACAGAGGAGCAGCTTCACGGAACCCCCTCCTTACCCAATGAGCTCCTGCTCGGCCTCCTCCACAGCAGCCTAGAGCACGAGCTGAGCGACAGGGAGGTCCCACTGGGTACCGCTGACCACGCCGCCTTCATGCAGCACATCTTATCACGGGAGCGGGACGGCCACGAGGCTCCTTTTGCTTTGCCTCCCATCAAAGGTCTGTTCTTTAACAGAGCTGAAGATGCCCAGCGCCCTCTGCTGGACACATGAGTCACAGTCTGTCATTGTGCCAGAAGGGGGAGTGAAGCTTGCAGAGAGGCAGGACACGGTGACGTCAGTGCACACTGCGGGCAGCAGCCGAGAGGTGATGGGATCGACCAGTACTTTACAGGTAACAGGACCCCCCCCCAAAAAATAATAATAAGCATAAGTTAAAATGCAAAATAGCATAAAAGCAGAAATGCAATAAGTAAACTGTAATCTGGCATTATAAAGTGTCTGGTGTGCATGGTGTGCTATGACAGTGGTCCTCAACCTTTTTGTGGCTGCGGACCGGTAAACCCATAAGAATTTTTACCACGGCCCGGGGTGGGGGGTGAGAGGATGTTGGTGTGTGCAATGACAAAGAAACTATATAACTGAATAAGAACATGTGCACTCTAAACTTAATAATAAACAGTTCTGATCATCAGGTTTGATCATCATTTCACTCAGTCATCTGACGTGTGGATTTTGGAGGATTGATTAAAAAACATAATTAAGGCCTCTTAATTTAGTGCTGTGTCAGGAGTGGTTAAAAAACGAGGTTATTTTACTATTATACGATCATGTAATTCAAAAAACTTAAATACAGTAACACAATGTAACCAACAAATCTAATATTTATACTCAATAAGAAACACGTGCCGCGCAGCTCTCCTTTTCCCCGCTTGTGGCGCACACTGCTCCTTTTTTTCTTTTGTCATGGACTTTCTTGCATGAATTGGGTGTTCACTATTTATGTGAAATGTGCATTTGAATGGATAAGCTTGTTTGAACATTTATGTGAACGTATTCGTTGGAAGTCACATCTCTATGCAAACAGGCACGGTTTGTGGCAATCACCTGTTGCGATAAATCCAGATTTGAATCAGGACTCCTGAAAGTCTAATGGTTTTTGTTTTTTTATCTTGAAGTTGTAGCCTGTTCTTCTGTCTGTTCTTGCCCTAATCCTATTTGCAAACAAAGGTTCGACATACAACTGTTTTTGTGTTGTGTTGGTGTTTTAGCGCTCAAGTGACTGAAATGTAATCGAGAGAATCCGGTCGATTTTCAAAACCAAAAGATTTTTCAAAATAAAAGATTTTGGGGATTCAAAACTAAATAATTTACTATTTCTTTCGCGGCCCAGTGGCAATTAATCCATGGACCGGTACCGGGCTGCAGACCGGTACCGGGCCGGTCTGCGGCCCGGTGGTTGGGGATCACTGTGCTATGAGAAATGATTATGTAAGGTGCAGTTAAACAGAGCAGCATGTAGTGTGATGAAGTGATTGTATGAATATGAGTCCTGCCAGCTGTTGAGAAGCCTGATAGCAGCAGGGAAGAGAGAGTTTTTGAGTCTTGTTTCTTTGAGTTTCACTCTTCTGTACATCCGGCCTGACGGCAAAAGTACGCGTCTCTTGGTATCTGATTTCTCCCTCACACTGAGCGCTGATTCCTGGGCCACCTTGCAGAAATGGACCACGGCCTGTGAATGCATGCTTTGACTTCTCTTGCCCACATCAGTAGTATCAATTGCTTGAGTAGTTCAAATAGTTTTGAGTGGAGTCAAGGGTGCCAATCTGTCAGCCTAGAAAGTTCTATCTGTTGAGTTGAGCATACATATTTTAATCTGCTGCTGTTCTTCCTCCTGAGTTCATGTTTGCTCAAAGTAATGAGGCAACTTTATCTGCAACACATCCTGCATGTTTTTCTACAGTGGTTAGTTTACCTAACTCACCCACTTCCTCTCTAAGTAACTAGCTGCTGGAGGAGCTGGATCACTCAGAGATGCTGCAGCAAGATAAAATATGTCTGTTATTGCAGACATCAAATAAAACCGTGCCAACAAAACAAAGATGATGTGAAAACCAGGTTTAGTATCCAAACAGAACTTGAGGAGCTTCAAGTGTGCAGCAGACATAAAGATGCAGGCAGTCTTAACTCTTGATCCATAAACACAGCTTGTGTGTCTCAGAGTTTCAGCAATGAAGATCTGGTGGAAGAGGACCCCCTGCTGCTGCAGCGGAGCACTTCCTCCCCTCAGTGGAGGTGCTACGTGAAGTACATCAGTCCCCAGCAGCTCCTCCTCACCTTCCTGCCTGCTAGCTTTGCAGGTACGTCTTTGAGTCTGACCTAACCTGATGAAGGAGCTCTTCCTGGTTCATGATGAGGGCTCTAACCTCTGCAGATGTTTTGGTTCTGATGGTGGGGGACACGGATCCTCGGAGCAACACAAGCATTCAGGAAGATGACACTTTGACCCCCAGCATCAGGTCTCAGACCGAATCACTGTCCAGCTTCACTGGGGGCCTGCAGGGTTCTGAGTCCGGACGGGGTCTTGCCTGTAAACTGCGCAGGCGCTCAGACAGCAGGTCCCCTCTGATGTCTCCTCAGTGGGAGGGTCCCGCCTTATCTATGGATCCCCTAAGTTTGGACAATGACAGCATGGACTGTAGACCATCTGACATCGACACAAGGACCTTCGTCTCAGGTACATCCGGTATTCTTGGTCTGCACTTCTGTCGTTCAATTCAGTCATCTTTTGTTCCACCATCTCCAGATGTAGGAGGAGAAAAAGATGGCGTCCAGTTCCTGGAGCCCCCTAAAGCAGACCTGCACATAAGCTTCAGCAGGCAGGAGTCCCAGCAGAGCAGCGATGGCAGCTCACTCAGGTGTCCCGTTTACGTTTACAACTGCTCGCTGGAGCACCTGAAGGAGCAACTGGTACACCCCCACGCCAGCCGGCAGCCCCCAGACGTCTTTCTCAGGTAATTTATCTCAGTCCAGTTTCTTTATGAAGCACAGAGTTACATCTCGGACAGGAGTTCCAAACCTCAGTCTGAAACTTTCCTGGGGAGGAGCAGCTTTGCTGCTTAAAAAAAACATTAAAAACATTTAGGAGCCTTTGTGCGTTCCTCTCCTACATGTCTCTCCTCTGAATTAAAGTAACCCTCCTCCCCATCAGGTCTCTGTCCCAGGACCGGAGCAGCCTATCTTCCTGGACTGATCTGCTGGCTCCGCCCCACAAACACAAAGAGCTGGTCAGCTTCTGCAGCCTGCTGCAGGAACATTACCACCAGAGCTATGTGAAGGGTGAGCTGCTCCTCTTGCTGTGATCAAACAGCCTCACAGCGCACCTCCTCTCACCTCCTCTGCTCCTCAGGTGTATACCGCAGTCTGCAGCAGTCCTGCAGTGTCAGCTCCCAGGACGTCCTGATGGCCATGGACTACTGTGAAGAGTCCCTGCAGGAGATCGACATCACCGCCTTCCTGCAGACCCTCTGTGGACACATTCGGCTCTTTTGGGAGGGCAGTAAGCTTTCGGGGAGATCCCACAGAGGCCCCACCTCCTTTGTGATCGGAGAGGGGGAGGAGCAGCAGGCAGAGACCACAGTTGGAGTGTCGTCTTCCTGCAGGTGAGTTTGGTTCACACCTCCAAAACCTGGGAAAACAGCAAAAAACAGAACTTAAAATTCAGATTCAGTGTTAAATGATGAGACAGTCAGGTATTAGGCAAAGTTTACATTGTTGTTGCGGTTTTGATTTGGAGTCACTTTTAAACAATATTTATTAAATAATCAAACTTTTTAGACAGTGCTGAACTTGTATGTTCATGTTAACTTGAACTTTTTCAAATCGTATTCTTTATTTCAAAAGATGAACAAAAAACTGTAACTTTTAAATTCAACTTCTGCGAACAGAAAAAAATGGACCATCTCTGAACAGTCACAAAAAAAAACAAGACGAAAGCAGATGAACCACAAAAGTGTGTGGAGGAGTCACAGACGTTCCTGTCATTCTGGAAGATGAGGATCATTGTTGACAGTAATGTCTTAAAAGAGGCTGTGACTGAACCAAACATGATTGAGGTTTAGAAAAGTCTTCTGAAGAAACCTCAGACTCCACACAAAGTTCTTACCTGAAAATCCAGAGCAGGGAAAGCATGGAGGTAAACGGATAATGGTGTGGGATTGTTCTGCTGTCATAGATTGCTAGTGTTCAGGACAGAAGCCACCTGACTGAGCGTGCTCAGACTAAAGCAGCATGTTTCTTTAAAGTCGTGATGAGCGGTTTGTTTGTTTGTGGCAGTAGTGCTGAGCTGGAGGATACAGGTGAAGCTGAATCCATAGAAAAAGAATCTTCTTTATCATCTCCACCCATCCTGAATGAAACCAGAACCCACGAGTTCCCTCTGGCCTTGCTGCACACAGAGCCAGACTGTGAGGTGTATCCAGATGTTCACAGCATCATTCAGGTAGGGGCTTCGCCTGGGACGGGGGATTGCCGGAGCAGAAGTGATGCCAGCAGAATGAAAATAAATCTGACTTGTGTTCGGCCTGCAGTGCCCCCTTGTGGAGGACACAAGAGCTACACAGATAATAAAAAATGTTAAAAAAAACATCAATTGGAGCTGTATTTTCATAGATGCAGAACTTTTATCTGGGAGGATTTTTAGATGTTAACCAGAAATGCTCAAATGAAAAACAGAAAGGTTGAACTGAAAGCGGATAATTTGGAATGAGCTGAATGAAAATCTGTTAAAGGAAAGACTGAGGATAGTAAAACAAGAAAGGACCGGAGTTATTCACATTTTAATATTAAGCTAAACACTTACATTCAGTAAAAGTACTAGATGAAAAAATCTGGAAAACACAGAAAATGGTAAATGAATGGCTTAAAGACCCACTGTGATGAAAATGGTGCTTTTGGTGTTTTTAACATGTTCTTGTAGCATTTTTCTGATGATGGAGGCCATATTTAAAGAAAATTAGTCTTAAAATTACATTTCTGAGTATTTCTTTATTCAAACTGTTGTAAATCAGGAGCAGGACAAAAAAAATGCAGTTTGAAAAAGATCATATTTGTGACGTAGAAAATACAATGCGCGGACCACAAGTTCTCTGCTCCGCTCCATTCTGATGCATCCACTTGCAGACAAATAGATCCATGTATGTCTTTGTTTTCCTCGTCTGAGCTGGAATCTGGATCTAAACTGTATGGCTGGATAGCTCAGATATTGGTCACTGTTTTTATTGCACTGGTAATGTTAGGTTGGGGGTGTGAGGGGCTGTAAGCTAGCAGGAGAGCATTTAAAGAGAAGGTTGATGGGAAGTGGGGGTGGGCTTGATCTGAGAGAACAGTTCCACCCACAACTAAGAGACGAATTTCTTATGAACTACTACTGTTCTGCTGAAACTATATTCTAGGACATGACACAGGTTTTTTGATTTGGGCAAAAAATTGCATAATCATAATTAAAAGACACCAGGAATGTTTTTAAATAGATCGGAGTGGGACTTTAAAGGAAACGCATTATTTATTTTGGATGGAATCAAAAGCCAGAATCCAATTTTGCTGCTTTGCACCAAATGAAGGAACAAAAGTTTGTTCTAGAACTCCTCGAAGCTTCTGGAAAAGATTTGTCAGAGTAATCTTGTTCAATGTTTTGGCCCAACAGGATAAATTCATGGAGATCCTGTCCCAGCATTTCCAGAGTGTTCCCTCCAACCCCCACTACTTCTTCTACTGCCCCCCATCGTCCAAGAAAGAGGTCAGCTTTGCTTGGATTCTTTTCTGTAGGAAACCTGCTTCTCTTGATTGATGTAGGCTCTCTTCACGTTTGGTTTCAGGAGGACTCAGAGGACGAAGAGTTCCAGCAAAGACCTGTAGGGGAGGTGGTGTCAGAGGCGGAGCCCGCCACTGAGGACGGTGAGGAATGTGCTCCTGGTTTAGAAGAGGACCAGATGATTTTCGTGTGTGGATCATCTTGACACTTGTGTGCAGAAGCCGCCCCCATCCTGACGGAGAGCGACACAGACCTGGTGGTGGAGTACGAGGAGGATCCCGCCCCTACCACTCTTGACGATGGCGAGGAACGCTCCCTGTCAGACTCAAACACCGTCAACCAGGACCAGGACTCCTTTAGCATCCTGGAGGGGGACTCTTTGCTGGACGCCGAGGGCCCGCAGCTGGACTTGCCGCCGCTCTTCGTCCACGTCACCTGCTCAGTGAACATGAAGAGCAGCCACGGCTCCATGCCTATCCGCACACTACCCACCTGCCTCGGTGAGCCCCCCCCCTCGAGTTCCTGTGAACTCATGAGGTATTGAAGGAGCTCATGGTGCTTCTGCTTACAGGGGAGGTGTTCTCCTGTCTGGAGAATGCTGAGGCCCTACAGTCTGTTGACCTGAACGAGCTCTCCGTCACTCTGGACATCTTTGTTCTGACGCTGCCGCTGGAGATCGAAGTCATGGCTGATTTCCACCACAACAGGTCAGCGCTCCTCAGACGCTGCATGTCCACCTGTCTGCTCTCTCCAAGGATGAAGACTTTTCCTTCAGAGTTCATTAAGGAATTTGGCTGCTTTTTTTGCTCATTTTCTGCCCAGTTTTATCTGTACTTTTCATTAACTGAAACCACGCAATGATCAGTATCAAGTGGACTGAAAAACTAGTGACAGGAAAACTTAAAAGATAAAACGAGGACATTTCTGTCGCCTGTAGATCCCCTCTAAGAAAATGGGAGTCTTAGGGAGGAATTCACAACATTTGAACAGGGTTTTCCACTCGCTATTTTGTAAAAAAATAAAGTAACCAAAACGGAAACTTCTGATTAATCAAAAACAGTTTGAGACAAAAGAGGAATGCTTTAATAAGGTTTGGTCAGAAAGAGCCAAAGAAAAGCACTTCATTAGAAAGCAGGAAATCCTAAACAAAGCTAAAACGCTTAATTTGTAGCTAAAAGTTGTTAAATGATCATCTAAATTTGGCAGAAAGCTCAGGTAAAAAAGTAAAACATTCAGAGGGAAGATAAAAACAGCAAACCTGGAGTTTACTGCTAAAATATATTCAGAAAAGCAAACAGCTTTTCAACAACAAAACACCTAATTCTGTAAAAGCGAAAGCTGAGAAAAGCTGGACTAAAAAGCCATTTAAACTTTTTAAAAATAAATTAGGAAAAAACCTAAAAAAAACTAAAAAGAAAAAAACACTCAAAGTATCACAATTCGCACAATATGCTGTAAATTTTAAGAAATCTGAAAATCCCCAAAACTGAAATTAATTATAAATGTAAATTGAAGGGAAACAGTAAACAAAATGACTAAAGACAAATGAAGAACACTGATCTAATTAAAACATGCTAAAAAGTCTAAAAATGAAACATATGAAAAAACTTTGAAGTTAAAGCTAAAAAATTTAATACAGATAAAAAAATCTATTAAAAAGCTGAAAAAGTGGGAACAATGTTAAGTAACTCAGCTAAAGCAAAGACTAAACCATGTTTTCTGCAAATTCTGCTGGAAAATATGACAAAATGGGAGATTCCAGGCTAGAGGGAGAAAGTCTTGGTTCTTTAAGAAAAGAAAGCTTTTAATTGTTTTATTGTGGTTGTTTTCTGATCATATGGTGGTAAAAAAAGAAGGAAATCCAAAGCTGCTTCTGGAGTCTGAAGCAGACCCAATGCTGCATAGTAGCTTTTTATCAACAGAAAAATACCAAGAGGAAACTCTGTGGTGGGACTTGCGTAAAGCAGATACTTTTGCTTTTCCAGAGATGAGCAGATTTCAGACAAAAGATCCAGATTTCAGGCATCATCAGTTTTCTCTGCAGATGTTCAAGTCCAGTTCTGGCCGGATTCACACCTCAGACCAGTTTTAATCACCTTGATTTGATCGTCTTTCAAGTTTTTGCAGTGCTCTTCTGAAGTTCATGTTTGTGTCCAGGTACACGTCAGAGAGCAGCGTGTCGCTGAACCGTTCCCCGGGACAGCCCTCTTCCTACCGCTCTGATGAGGAGCTGATGGTGGCGCTGGATGGCCTAAGGGGGCCAGGACTTGATGGGTGAGTCATTGACTTGACCCATTCCTAAGGCCGAATCCGAATTCTTCCATTCCCCTACATTTATCCCTCCAAACGGAGAGTTATGGAAAAATAGTGTCTACAAATTTGAACGTCACTTCCACTCGATGACGTCACCAACAGTTGCCGGTTAGCTATGTTAGCGCAGCGCTTGCAGCGCCAGATATACATAACAACAGCAGTTTTATAACTTTAAAAGGGCCCTGCTAAAACAAAAAGGCATTACTTATATTTAAAATGTAAACTTCTGTGATTCAGAGCGCACCTGTGGGAAGAAAAGCGCCTCTCCTCCACGCCACACGGAACCCCCTCGTGACGGAGGGCTCTGGATCCCTCTGCTTGGAGTGTTGGCCCTTAAAAAAACTATTTTGGACACAACTTCAACTACAAATGCCCCTACAAATGGAGATGGGAAGAATTCGGATTCAGCCTAAAACTCCAAACTCTCTTCACTCTGCCATGTTGCTTCTCCCCCTTCAGAGTCTCTGCTGACCCGCTATCCAAACTCCCACCTCCACACAAGTTTGCAGTTCTGGCAACGATGGATGAGGTGAACCGCGTTCTTCTGTTCTGATGTTTAATGGAGTACAGCAGGAACATCAGCTCTAATTTATGCCTTTAGGTCCATTAACGATGTTTCCTGGTTCTGCTGCAGATCCGCTGGCTGCTGGAGGATGAGATCGTCTCTGCCCTGCGTCACTCGCGCGTCATTGACTCAGCCACGCTACAGAAGGTCGCCGAGCATGTGTCGCGCTCTAGTGGGCGGAGCCACTGTCACTGCGAGGAGGTCCCGCTCCAGTTTGTTTTTGGACCTGAACAGTCTCTGGAAAATTTCAAAGAGGCAAGAAGCTGAAAGTGAAGAGCAACAAGAGCCTGTTGTGCTTTGAACCTTTGGGTTCATGTTTGTCTGGGAACCAGAACAGATGGTTCTGGTTCCACTAAAGAGCCAGAACTGGAGCTCAGAACTGTGTTTTCTCCTAAAGTGTTCGTTTCAGAACCTGACCAGTTTGTCTTAATGAGTCATTTAGGGTTCAGATTGGAACCTGTAACCTGACTAGAGCTGATCTGGGTTCCTGGTGGCAGAGTCACACAGTCCTATTGTGGTTCTTGGAACTGATGTTCTGATGCAGTTGGACTCATTTTGCTCTCATGAAAAGTTCTTTGATGTTTTGACAGAACTTCATGTGATTCTGCAGGAGTTCTGCAGAACCTCCTTCTGCGGTTATGTGCTGAATGGAGAACTGCACAGCTTCTACTACGTGTCCCTGAAAAGACTCCGCCCTCAGAGGCTGATGGAAAGCACTACAAAACCACCCCCACTCACCGACCCACCCACGGACCCCTGTAATTCTGAAAGTCACCTGGAGGAGGCGTTGCTGGAAAGTGAAGTGGACATTCAGGCTGACAGCGAGGTCCGGTACCGTCATGTTCAGAACAATCTGCGCCCCTTGGTGGGGGAGGGAGCTGTGCACATCAGCGTGACACGTCTTTCCATCTGCAGAGCGAGGGCAGGAAGTCCGTCAGCAACACCGCAGACATTTTGAGGGAGGCGCCGGCAGAATCCAGTGAACTGATGGGGTCTCTGAAGCTGGAGGGGGGGGACTGTGGCGGCGCCAGAGACAGATCTCTGTCTGGCAGTCTCCACCTTCAGAGTGACAGTGGCGCCGAGTCAGGCCCCACCCCCAAGGCGGCGTCCAGCGTCAGCCTGGCCGAGTCCGTGCACTCGTCCTCTATCAGTGAGTTCAGCTCACTGCATTGAGCTGCGTGCACGGCCACGTGCACACTCACACCTGCATGTTCTCAAATGTGGACAGTCACACATACATAGATGCCTGCTCTCAAATGTTTCTAAGGGAGGAAGCTCTTCCTCTCTGCGGAGCTGCTGGAGGAAAAGTCATCCTTCTTCCCTGTTTCTTTAGCGAGCAGCAGAATTCGGCCCAGTCGCGTCCAGAGCGTGGTCTCCAGCCAGGGTAGTCTGGACTCCGACATGCGGGGTGAGTCCTGAGAGCGCACGTGCATGCGCGCCTTCATGAGATATGTTTAGGTGCGTGTGCAAAGATCAAGAACTCAGGAAGACGAGGTAAGTCAGCTCTATCAGAGGAAGGAAGTATCAAAGCTGCCAGCAGATTCTCGACGAGGTCAGAACCTCCTGAGAAGATCAGAGGACCTTGTCAAACTGAAATGCAAAAAGCCGCAGCTCACCTTTAAAACTTTAAGTCTAAGCTGCTCAGATTCTTCATCCCTGATGTCCTCCTCTTCCCTCTGAAGGTTATGATGGCGGCAGCAGCGACTCAGAATGCGAGAGTCCCGCTTCTGATGATCAAGAACGCCGGGCGCCACTCATGCCAGACTTCTGGCTGATTGTGAAGATCCACCAGGACAGAGTGAAGGTCTACTCACATGCCAGGTCAGCCAGCTCCTCTAAAAGAACACTCGTGTCCTTGTAGTCTCCTCTGACATCTCCAAACTTCTCCAGGTGTTCCTCGGTAGGGAGGGAGGTGAGCACAGAGGAGCTAGAGAAGAAGGAGAATGACCAGGAAGTACCGGAATTCTTGAAGTTGCATCAGATTGTGGTTAGGAGTATTGGAGAAATCTGTAGATATGTTAATCAGGTATGTTGTAGACTAATTCAAACATTTGTAGTTCTTTTTTTTCCATTTAGTAAATTCCTGAAGTATATCTAAGCATATTTGACTATTGCAGATTTCAAGCAAACTTATAAGCAATGATGTGGGTCATCATGGTGGTGCAGCAGCTGCCTTTTTCAGAATTATGAACTAAAAGTTTAAAAGTTTTCTGTGGCATTAAGTGGGAAAAACACTAGATACTTTTGTCACATCTGTCTGCACAAGTTGTTCGTCTTCTGGAGACCCATTTTTATAAGTGTTACCTTCAAAAGTACATTTTTTGTGTGGAAAACCTCCCTGAACTCCACGCTGCTCTTCAGCATGAGAGGTGAACTCAAAAGTGACGGCGGCTCTGTGTTTGCAGAGGATGCTGCTGCAGGATCTTCATGACAGCCACGTGTGCAACAGCCTTCTGGTGGCTGAGAGCGAGGAGGACATCTGGAAGAACGAGACTCTATGCAGGCAGAGTCTCAACACCTCTGATGGTGAGATGGTTTCTGTGTTGATGGAACCTGAAGGTTCTGGGGGAGAGGTCTTTGAGATTCAGTTAATTTGCTCCACCAGATTACAGCGCAGAGGAAAGCTACCAGGCCAGAGACTACCTTGCAGCCACCATGCATTTCATCCCGGGACACTTTGCCTGTGACGTGGTGTGGAGCACCATCATTCACATCCACCCTCGCTTGAAGATGGGGCCCAACATGGGCGTGTCCAGAGGTGAGCAACAACATCAGAGCTCTGCTTTAAGAGCATTCTAGAGCAGTAGTTTAGGTTGACACCAGAAGGAAGCTCTGCAGCGTTTCTTTATGCATCAGTTTCTTAAGATCCTCAGGCTCTAGTGAACGTCAAACTTCAAAAGTCCTCTTCTTATTAGAGCTGTGTTTAATCAAAAATGTGCACATACGCCTGTGTAAATGCTGACAGCTGAAAATGACGGGACTGAAGCGCCAAAGGAAATTTAGAGGCTTAGTGCCGAATCAGCTGATAGACATCAAAATATGCAGAGAAGCAGAAATAATGAAAACATTCCATGTTAACTATTATGAAACAGTAGACATTAAATTAAAAAAGATATAGGCTAAATGAGAAAAAAAATTCTGAAGTGGTTGGAAAACAACCAAACAACAGAAAACAGCAAAATCGCTACAGTAACTTTTTAAAGTGTTTTAGCTAAGTCTTAATTAGCTAACTGAACCAGAAGAAGACAAAGGGTACAATAGATACATATGTGTTTTATATGCTTCAAATGAAAATTAGTCTAGAACAGTGGTCCCTAAGCACTGGGTCCGTGGATCAATTGCCACCGGGCTGCAGAGGAAATAATAAATTATTTTGTTTTGAATCCCCCAAAATCTTTTTTTTAATAAATCTTTTATTTTGAAAAACAACCGGATTCTCTCAGCTACACTTTCGATCACTTGAGCTGTAAAGTTTAGTCGGGGGAGCAAAAGGACTGCGTCTGAACAATCTTTTATTCTGAAAAATCTTTTGGTTTAGAAAATCAACCGGATTCTCTTGATTACATTTCAGAACAGTTGTATGTCGGACCTTTATTTGCAAATGGGATAAGTGCAGGAACAGACGAAAGAATAAGCTCCAACTTTAAGATTGAAAAAACAAAACCATTAGACTACCAGGAGTCTTGATTAAAATACGGATTGATTGCAACAGGTCATTCCCACACGGCCTGCCTGTTTGCAAAGTCAAGAACAAATACGTTCACATAAATGTTCAAACAAGCTCATCCATTCAGATGCGCATTTCACATAAGTTGTGAACACCCAATTCATGCATAAAACTCAATGAGGAGCAGTGCGTGCAGCGAGCAGGACGGGAGGGAGGGGTCAGAGCTGCGCAAAGACAGACCCGGGGAAGACACAGGACACGCTGGACAGACATTGTCTCTCGGCTGGCATGGAAACGCCTCTGGGTCCCCCAGAGGAGCTGGTGGAAGTGGAGAGGGAAGTCATTTTTGCTTAGACTGCTGCCCCCATGACCCGGTTCCAGATCAGAAAAAGATAGATGGATGCTAACACCAAAGCAACTGTGTCTAAAGAGTACAAAACCTTTGCAGTTACCAATAACAATTATCAAAGGGATTAAAACATGTGTTTTCAAGAATCACAACCTTTCTGCCACAATTCTTTCAATCATTTCACCTCAGTTTTGTTAGTGCAGCGTTCTCATACAAGCCTCTGTAATGTAATAGGTTAGAGACGAATAATAGAATTGTAGAGAAATAACTCTGCAGCCCTAAGCTCACAATCCAGAGTGTTTTAGTGGCTGCTCCACTGTTCTGGTTCTGCAGAAACATCTCAGCGCTGCAGTCCGGTTCTACTCTGGTGTCATCACGTCCTGCTCCTGTTGTCCGGACAGTCTGTTCAGGACGTTTGTAAAATCTGATAAAATGTTTTCCCTCCTGCCTCAGCCATCCAGGCCCTGCGATCCGTACTCAACTCCTTCTGTGTGGTCAACAGGAAGAACATGTTTGTTTACCAGGAACGGACCACCAAAGCCGTCTTCTACCTCAGGTTTCTGCTCTGTCTGTCTCTTCATGTACTCAAAGCCTCTTTACAGCTGAGTCTCCTCTATCTAGTGGTGGTTTGATTTTTAAAGAAAATTAATTCCTATTTGAAACTGGTTCAAAAATCCAAGTAACGACATTTGGACCAGTTTACTGTATCAGTCCATCATCAGTCCCTATTGATTTCAATGTAAAACAGTCTAACTTACAACAGAAATAAACAAACGTGCACTTTCTCCTTTGTGATTACGGTTAACACCAGCAATGAGAAAATCGGCTTTAAACCAGCCCAAAACAAACCAGTGTTAATGTTTTCATTATTAAAAACACAACAGATTTCTCTAATCATTCACCCTGCTACCAGAAACAGGGTTAACAGGATCTGTAGCCGGTTAGTTTAGTGGCTGTGTAGATGTCCAGAGTTACATGCACAGATCTGAGTTCCTTTTCTCTTGTTTGTCAGAATCCAGACTAATAAATGCAGGAGATGATTATTTGTGTATCATAGCAACATTTAGTAAAAACAAAAAAAAACCTTTTCCTGCTTTTATCTATGTAACAGAAAGAACTTATGATGATCTACGTGTGCATACGTTACACTCATTGAAGCATGTTTGTTTCTGTTTGGGTTCTACTGGGAGCAAACGTCAGCCTGAGTTCAGTTCTCAGATGTTCTGTTGCTTTCAGGTTGTGTGAAACCTCACTGGCAGGAACCATGGACACAAACTCGTCCCGATGCATTGGGCTCGCCCGCAGTCAGGAGCCTTCACCTGCAGAAGACCTGACGGTGAGAGAACGCACCTGAGCACGCTCTCAGGCTGCTTTGTGAAGAAACAGCTGAAGCTCTGCTGGTGATCTCCTCAGGCCTCCAGATCCTCTTTGGAGGGCTCTCGGCCTGTTGGACATGTGGACAAGCACATCCTTCTTCTGGTGCACGGCGTGGGAAATGCAGGTGAGCTTGCTGTGCCTTCAGTAACAGGACTTAAGTGTCCTTAATAAATTACTTATAAGACATTAACAAACATTAGTAAGGTGTTGTTAAGCTGCTTGTAAAGACATTTTAATAGCATTCATTAATCCTTTATAAAATATGTGTGAACATTTGTAATATTCCAATGCTTTGTAAATTAATAATAAATGTACTAATTGTGTCTTTGTTAGCCGTTAATGGAGTGTTTTGCAGTCTAAAGCGTGATCATGTAGGTGTTTATCTTCACAAACCATTTGTAAATAATTTAAAGGGATTACCCCCTTAACACCAGAATGATTTTTTTTCAGTCATGTTTTTATCATTCATTCATTCATTTTCCAATCTGCTTTATCCCTTTCGGGGTCACGGGGTTGCCGGAGCCTAACCCGGCTACTCATGGGCGAAGGCAGGGTACACCCCTGGACTGGTCGCCAGTCTGTCGCAGGGGCCACAAACACACACCCATGCACACTCACATGCACACCTAGGGACAATTTACAGTGACCAATTAACCTATGAAGCATGTTTTTGGACGGTGGGAGGAAGCCGGAGTCCCCGGAGAAAACCCACGCATGCACGGGGAGAACTCCACACAGAAAGGTCCCCCAGCCAGGACTTGAACCGGGAACCTTCTTGCTGTGAGGCAGGAGCGCTAACCACTGCGCCACCGTGCAGCCCCATGTTTTTATCATTGTGCATAAAGAACCAAAGGAAAGATTGAAAATTCTCCTAAAGGCATCAGTTTACAGATGAGACATCCTTTTAATATGTTGAAAAATTAGGCTTTATTTCCTCACTAATTTTCCTTACTAATTACTTTCTTACTTATTTCCTTTTTTAACACCTTACTAATGCTTGCTAATGTCTTATAAGTAGTCTATGAAGGTCACTTCTGAAGTGTTACCTGACATTTTCCTGACTCCGTCAAAAACTGTTTTCAGTTTCATAAAAAGCCAGTTTTTTTCTGGCTACGCCCACATGACGACAAAGATGGAGATGTTCCTTCTGCTATACTGTCAACTTTCATCCATCCATCCATCTTCTTCCGCTTATCCGGGACCGGGTCGCGGGGGCAGCAGTCTAAGTAAAGATGCCCAGACTTCCCGCTCCCCGACCACTTCCTCCAGCTCCTTTGGGGGGACCCCGAGTCATTCCCAGGCCAGCCGAGAGACATAGTCTGTCCAGTGTGTCCTGGGTCTTCCCCGGGGCCTCCTCCCAGTGGGAAATGCCCGGAACACCTCCCTAGGGAGGCGTCCGGGGGGCATCCGAACCAAATGCCCGAGCCACCTCAACTGGCTCCTCTCGATGTGGAGGAGAAGTGGCTCTACTCCGAGCTCCTCCCGGGTGACCGAGATTCCCACCCTATCTCTAAGTGAGCGCCCAGCCACCCTACGGAGGAAGCTCATTTCAGCCGCTTGGATCCGGGACCTTGTTCTTTCGGTCGAGAACCATGGCCTCAGACTTAGCGGTGCTGATCCTCATCCCTGCCGCTTCACACTTGGCTGCAAACCGTTCCAATGCATGCTGGAGGTCCTGGCTCAATGAAGCCAACAGGACAACATCATCTGCAAAGAGCAGAGAGGAAATCCTGTGGTTCCCAAACCAGACCCCCTCTGGACCCTGGCTGCACCTAGAAATTCTGTCCATAAAGACTATGAACAGAACCGGTGACAAAGGGCAGCCCTGCCGGAGTCCAACATGCACTGGGAACAGGTCTGACTTACTGCCAGCTATGCGGACCATGCTCCTGCTCTAGTCATACAGAGACCGGACAGCCCTGAGTATGGCCCCCCGGACCCCATACTCCCAAAGTACCCTCCACAGGACACCACGGGGCACACGGTCGAACGCCTTCTCCAAATCCACAAAACACATATGGACAGGATGAGCGAAATCCCATGAACCCTCTAGCACCCTAGAGAGGGTGTAGAGCTGATCCACAGTTCCACGACCAGGACGGAAACCGCATTGTTGTTCTTCGATCTGAGGTTCGACTATTGGCCGGACTCTCCTCTCCAGTACCCTGGCATAGACTTTCCCAGGGAGGCTGAGGAGTGTGATTCCCCGGTAGTTGGAACACACCCCCCGGTCCCCCTTCTTGAAAAGGGGAACCACCACCCCTGTCTGCCAGTCCAGTGGTACTGTTCCCGACTGCCACGCGATGCTGCAGAGACGTGTCAGCCAAGACACTCCCACAGCATCCAGAGACTTGAGGTACTCAGGGCGGACCTCGTCCACTCCCGGTGCCTTGCCACCGAGGAGCTTGTTGACTACCTTGGTGACTTCAGCTTGGGTAATGGACAGCCCCACTCCAAAGTTCTCAGCCTCTGCTTCCTCAACAGAAGGCGTGTCAGCCGGATTGAGGAGATCCTTGCTTTCGGACGGTTTGCCAGAACCTCTTCGAGGCCAACCGATAGTCCTTCTCCATGGCCTCATCGAACTCCTCCCAGGACCGAGTTTTTGCCTCTACTACAGCCTGAGCCGCAGATCGCTTAGACTGCCGATACCTGTCAGCTGCCTCTGGAGTCCCACAAGCCAGCCAGACCTGATAGGACTCCTTCTTCAGCTTGACGGCATCCCTTACTTCCGGTGTCCACCAACGGGTTCGGGGGTTGCCGCCACGACAGGCACCAGAGACCTTGCGACCACAGCTCCGAACAGCAGCAGAGACAATAGAGGTGGAGAACATGGTCCATTCAGACTCAATGTTACCAGCCTCCCTCTGTACCTGTTTGAAGCTCTCCCGGATGTGGGAGTTAAAGACTTCCCTGACGGAGGGCTCAGCCAGACGTTCCCAGCAGACCCTCACAGTACGTTTGGGTCTGCCAAGTCTTTCCGGCCTCCTTCCCCGCCAACGAATCCAACTCACCACCAGGTAGTGATCAGTGGACAGCTCTGCCCCTCTCTTTACCCGAGTGTCCAAGACACACGGCCGAAGATCGCCTGAAACGACAACAAAGTCGATCAATGATCTCCTGCTGAGGGTGTCCTGATGCCACGTGTATTGATGGACAACCTTGTGCTGGAACATGGTGTTTGGCTCACGAGTAAGCCCACTCCAGCCCGCCGCCTCTCACCATGTGCAACTCCAGAATGGTAGAGAGTCCAATCCCTCTCGAGTGACTGAGTTTCAGAGCCCAGACTGTGCGTAGAGGTGAGCCCAACTATATCTAGCCGGTACCTCTCAACCTCTCGCACAAGCTCAGGCTCCTTCCCTCCCAGAGAGGTGACGTTCCATGTCCCAAAAGCCAAGTTCCATGACCGGGGTTTAGGCCGCCAAGGCACTCGCCCCCGACTGCCACCCAAACCACATTGCACCGGCCCTTTCTTAGCTCTCCTGCAGGTGGTGGGCCCACTGGGGACTGATCCCACGTCAACCGTTCGGGTTTTACCCGACCGGGGCCCGTGGGTGGAGCCCCGGCCACCAGGCGCTTGCCTGTGAGCCCCAACCCCAGGCCTGGCTCCAGGGTGAGGCCCCGGTAACGCCAATCCGGGCGACGTAACTGGATCAGTGATGTTTATTCTCATAAAGGAGTTTGTGAACCGCTCTTTGTCTGGCTCGTCACCCAGGTCTGTCTGCCATGGGAGACCCTACCAGTAGCCGAAGCACCAGACAGCATAGCTCCTGGGATCCCTCGAGCACTCAAACCCCTCCACCACGATAAGGTGGCGGTTCATGGAGGGGGATGTCAACTTTCAAAATAAAAGATTTACCTCTTTGAGTTTGGGTCAAAATTCAGTGGAAAAAAGATCAAATAAGAACGACTAGAATAATGAAAACCAGTAGACTATAGCAAAAATCTTCTGATTCATGGAAACACATCAGTGATCACAGAGCCATGTTTTCACCGTCTTCTCTCAAACGTTTCGGTTCTTGTCGGGCTCCTTCAGGTCCGGAAATCACAGACGAGCTGGTGAAGGTGCTGCGGAAACGCCTGGATGAGACCACACTGGACATTATCACAGTGATGCTGGTGAGGAACTGTAAGCTCACGCCAGCAGACGTGGAGGTAAGTTTCTCCCTGCTGCTCCTACCATGTTTCACCTCAGAAGTCGTTTCTGAAAGTCTCCTCTGAACCGCAGTTCATCCAGCCGTCTGAATCTCCAGCCACAGAAGTGATGACCTTCAGCCTCCCTCAGCACTGCTTCACCTGGCTATCACCTGTGGCTCATTACCTGAGACAGAACCTTCTCATCTTCCTGCACTTACCCAAATACACGGACAGCAACACAGCACACCACTTCAAGGTACCAGCCCGCCATCTGTGCCAGGTCAGGTGACCCGGCCAGTTTAGAGCGTCTCTTGACCAGACATTGCAGGTTACTGTAGAATCATCCAGTCAATGATCCAAGTGGTTTTGTTTGGATGTTGGTGTTACAGTGACTCAACTTTTCAAACATAATGAGATTATTAAGGAGGAGAAAAACACGTCAGAAAACTAAAAGAAACTGAGAAGCTTAATTTGCTGAAAGAATAAAACAGATAAACAAAACCAAGATGCAGAAAGAAAGCTGATTAATGAATAACAATGCAGAAATAAAGGCAATGCAATTCTAAAAGAATGTAATTTGTCAATTATCTGAAAGGCAGCTCACATTTTTGAAAAAATGATGTAATTTCTATTTAGGAAATTAACCCCTTCGTGCCTGTTGTCAAGAATATGCGACAAACCCCTTCGGCTCTAAAACTACCTAAATATAGCATCTATTTAAAAGCAAAATTATAAGGGAATTTATTTTATCGTAGCTGGAAATAAATTCATGCCTTATGGTTACATATTTTTGAAATAAATCAAAAATATATTGAGTAGTGGAACATTTGGAGAAAAATAAAGAAAAACATGGCAACAATGCTTTGAATGCACTAAAATAATTATCAGAAGAAATAATTAAAAAGTTTAAAAGAGATAAATTCTACTGAAAGCAAGGATTGACCTAATTCAATGCAATATAGCAGAAATGATGGGAAAACCCCCAAAAACAGAATTATGCTAAACGGTCAAAATAACAAAACTGTATTCCTTCATCACTGCTGTAGAAACAGTTGATAAAAAGATGTCAAAGATTAAAAAAAAAGTCAAACTAAGTGCTTTACTAGCACTAGAAGGTTATCAGAAAACTGAAACCGAGTCACCCTTTAAGAAGCCAGACCCATTTTTCCTTTAGAATAAAAATGATGTTGGATATACCACAGACCAAATAAAGCATAGAACACATTCCAGATGTTTTCCTGTTACACTGATGTCACCATAGGTCCTTATGGGTTAAACTATTCAGAAAAAAGAGGAGTTGCAAAGTGAAATGTTGAATCAGCTGAGTGATTTGCAGATGCTAAAACACAGATGCTTATTTAAAAAATTCACGAGTAATTGAGTTTGTTTTCTGGAAGACCGATTTCTGCCAAGCAAACAGGAAACTCTCAGCAAAAAAAATTGAATTCTAATACTTGAGCTACAGGCCGGGGCTTTGAAATCTTGAATTGAAGTTTCTCTCTGCTTTCTGTTTGCAGCATTATTTCCATTTGAGCAGTGAGTTGGCGGATGGAGACATTTACCTTTACAACAAACCTGGGGGGCAAGGAACTGGAGGGAAAGGTACAGACTTCTCCTTCTGGTCCTTTCAGTGGTGCTATGAAAAATCTGTTTGTTTTTGGAAAACCATATTATTATCTTTGATCACTACATGAGTGATTACAACTTAAGTAAATAATACGTTTAATACTACCCCTTTACCTCCCTCTCATTGTATCTGAGTGAAAGCATCAATCTCCACCTATAAGGGGCAATAGCTGCAAAAATGTCATCAATCTATTTAAAATCCAAAGAAGAACTTTTTATAATGAGTCTCGAAGTGTCAAATCTTTAAAGATCCAGGTATTTTTCGTTGTGAATTAAGAGCAGAAGAAAAAAATCAGTTTGAAAAAGATTGTATTTGTGGCGTGAAAGCTGCAACTGGCAGGCCACGAGCTGATGCTTCTACTTGCAGACAAATAGATCCATGCACATTTTTGTTTTCCTCATCCGAGCTGGAATCTGGATCGGAATTGTATGGCTGGATAGCTCCAATATTTCTCACCATTTTTGTTGCACCGCTAATGTTAGGTTAAGCTTAAATGTTCACAAAAAAATAAGACCAGAATATGAGATTAAAAACAAAGACCTGATCGCAATGAAGATTTATTATTATTATTATTATTTAACTGGAAAACTGAACACAGTCTGTACAAGAGACATTGCACAGGAGAGCGTGATTGACAAGATTAACAGCCTATCAGGACGCTGAGCACAGGAAAAAAAAAAAAATAGGAAGTAGCGCTCAAAAAAATAAGTGAAACGGCAAGACTGTGAAAGGTGAACCGTGATATACTGCCTCCAAGGCAACACTGTACCGCTGCTCTGCAGAAACTCTGTCCTAGAAAACAACAGGTTTGTAAATTTGGGGTAAAAACGGCAAAATCATCATTTACAGACCACTAGTAACACTTCTGCAATAGATCAGAAGATAATCAGATTGGGTCTTTCACTAAACCACCAACCAAATAAACTTTTAAAAATGTTTCACTTTATGAGCTAAGTCTGCGCCCACACTTTTGGTTTCTCTGCTGCTTGTATTATCTGTTAACTCAAGTGTGAGTATTAAATCAAAAACAGCCAAAAATCAAAATCTTATGCTTGGCAAACGAAAACAAAAGTTTTCTAAAATTGTTTTAATAAAATTATGTTGATTTCTAATTTGAGATTGTTTATTTTTACAGCCATGGATTTTTTGGTTTTAATAAATGTCTTATCGGTCGTGATGTCACCATCGTATGTTGTGCCCCCTTCGCAGGTATTGCATGCATCGCCCTGTCCTTCATAGATGGTGGGGGTCGTCCCATTCAGGCATCCGCTCTGGACGGCTCTGCCCTGCAGAGGACAGAAACCTGGAGCGCCGCCCTCTGCCCAGAACATTTCCAAGAGCTGACTGCTGTGCTCAAAGTGGGAGCTGTCGGTGTGAGCTCAGCTGCAGGTAACATCCAGATGTAGTCTGGAGGGTGAAAGATAGAACATGAATTTATGGAAGGAGTTCATAAAAACAAAACATTTCAGCACATTTATCATCTAAAGTCAACATGATGATAAAAATGTGTTTTTAGTCATTTTTCTGTACACACGAGGAACAAATTCCACCTTTTCTAAGCCTGAAGGTGTCGAACACGGAAATGTTTTGAGTCTAACAGATTTAACAGCTCCTTATGTTGAACATTTATGCGTTAAATGAATCAAAGGTCCATGTTTGGTTGTTATTCTTCATTTATAAATGCAGAAACTCACTGCAGTCTGTGATGTCACTCCAGATGTTCTCCTTCTCGGATCTGACCGTCTCCAGACAGTTCTTTGTGAAGTTTTTTGTTTAAATGCTCAGGATGAAGGTCATAACTGAGGATTTGAGGAGTTTTTCTGTTTTCTGACAGAACCTCAGCTGTTTGTTCGCTTTGACATCTGGGAACAAGGCAACATCAGCCCCCTGCAGCTAAGTGACAAACTGCAAGGGGCGCTGCGCCACGCACTCTGTGATGCTGTGATGGAGCTGAAGGTCCTGCCGAACCCGCTGTGTCTCTCTGTGCCAGCAGCATGCTCTCACAGGGAAAGCGCCAAAGGTACCATCTCCACCCAAGACCATCTGCTCCTCTCTGGCAGGTGGGGTGTGAACGTTCAAACCTTGATCTGTGTTCTCCAGGAGCACTGCTGTCCACTCCTGAGGTGAAGGAGCTGAAGGACAGCGGGAGGACACGCAGTGGCTCCAAGGTCTTTAAAAGTAGTCCTGCCCCCATCACCCTGATTCCGACGGCAGGTGGTACTCCGGTGGGGGGGAGTAGCACCCCCGACTCCACCACTCCCACCAGCAAGAGCACACGCCGCAGCTTCTGGGGTATCCTGGTGAGTCCACCCTTAAAGCTAACAGATTATCTCTGATCCAAAGATTGCAGAAAGTACAGTTCTGGTTTTACAGAGTAAGCCAGACTCAGGGGAGCTCGGCAGCCCAAAGACCACCGACGACATTGTCCAGGAGAAGGGAGAGGAGGGGCGAGCAGCTCGGCGGCGGCACAAGACCGAGAATGTAAAGCAGCAGTGGAGCCAGGAGAAGGTGGTGGAGCTGGAGCCGGTCCAGAGGTGAGGGTTGTCTAGGTCTGAGCAGAACCAGCTCTGCTGTCAACAGAGAGGGAAGCTTCGGTAGATGCAGCCAGAACACCATCTTCAATCCTTTCAAGCAAAGTATTTTTCTTTTTAATTAAAGGAATGTGTTCACAGAATTAATCTGCTTCAACTTCAGTGAGATTTTTTTCTGTCATGTTTTTTTTAACTTGTTGTCCAGCAGCGGAGCAAACGAATCAGAACTGATGGCCTCAAGTGTTGGACAGATTTTACTGTTACAACAGGGGGTTAGGAATCTTCTGATAAACAAGTGTATATTTGTATAAATCTTTTCAATAAACTGAAGTGCCAAAAGTTTGAAAATTGATCATAAAGAAGAAATCAAAATTTCAGTTTGCGCCCGACTGGAATTATATGACACCAAGTTTTTCAAATATCAGAATAGAGCTAAAAAAAAAAGCCTGGAGCAGAAATCAGAATTCCCAAGATTTCCATCGCTTTAAAATTTCACACCAAGCCTCTTCCAACTTAAGTACATGTGCTAGTATTGTCCACTGTGAACACTGTGTAATAAAAGCCGTTATTAAAGGGTTAAACTGTGACTCGCTGCTCTGCTCTACAGATTTGTTCCTGCTGCTTTAATCGTTCATTTTCAGTTTTTTTTTCAGTCATTTATTTTTTTACCAGTAAAACTGTCCTTTTACAGCATTAGCTAGCATGCCTCGCTAGCTCCACCCAGTTGACCTCTATTACCACCTGGTGTTTGCTGGAGGTATAACACTTTTGCACCAGTGTGATTGTCAACAGCTCTGTCATTGGGGGTGTCCTCCCGTCGGTTGTGGGGAGTGAAAAACTGTCCTGTCATCCCAGCGGGTTTGTGGTTGCAGGAAGCAAGCGTCTCAGTTGGAGGAAGGGGATGTGGGCTTTTTGCACCCGGTCTACCAGCACACCTGCCAGGCCTGGATCACCTTCATGACTAATCTAGGTAAGCTGGCGAGATGTGTCAGAGCATATTAACGAACTAACATCTGGTTTCAAGTCATGGAAACCAGAAACCTAATTTCATCTGGTTGGATGATTGCAGGTTTTCCTGAGGTTTTTATTTATGTTTCCTCCATGTCCTGTTGCCTTCACCCCTCACAGGCTGCCCCTCCATCCAGCAGTGCACGGCTGAGATGGCCTCAAACTTCCTGCTGCCCTCCCTCCTGTCAGAGATTGTCAACCTGGTCTCTTCTCTGGCCAGCGATACGACAGTGAAGGTGTTTGAAAGGATCAGGTGAGCTGCAGGATCTGCAGTTGAGTCAGAGATCAGAACGCACTTTGGCCGCCAACAACCCACCCCACACTTCTCTTCCTCAGGTTCTCTCTGGCATGATCTAAACCACTTTGTTCTGTTTTATGAAGCTCCTGTGGCTGCCCCCCCTCAGAAGACATGTTTGTGCCGTTCCCCATGGTCCAGGACCTCAGCCATCCTCCGGACTCTCCAAGGAGCTTCATCCTCATTGGTCGAAACTTCCATCAGTGGCACTGCAGCACGAAGCAAGGTACAGCCACGACACTGGAGCCTAGCTGCCTGCATGTGTGCACACCAGCTGCTCACAAACCAGTTGGCCCACATTCTCACAGCTAATATGACTGTTTGAAGGACCAGCTGCAGATCTTTAGCTACTAGAGCAGTCAGACATCTCAAAGTAGAAAGTTGTTTCACCTCCACGAGTCTGTCGGAAAGCAGGATTCAATTCTAAAATGAAGTAATGAAATCGAGTGAAACGACACAAACGTACGTAAACTGCAAAAGTATGTGGTAAATGCTAGTCTTTTTCACTTAGAAGCTAAAGAATCCTGAAAATCCTGAATAAGGCAAAAAAATATGAAGACGTTAAATCCACTGTAGCGAGATAATTTAGTTACAAATAAAAAAATAAAATATAAAACCAAACAAATTATTAAGTTTACCTAAAAGAGGCAAGTTGAAGAACCAACTATTGGAAAACTTTAGTCATTGATTAAGCTACTTAATCTGAAATACACTGGAAAAGAAATAACTTTGATCAAAAACACAATGACATTGTGTATGGAGCTCCTAAAGGGACATCCAAATAAAACTTGCTTTATATTTTGAAGCTGAATGATAAACAATGATAAAAAAAAATTGCAAACAATAAAGATTAGCATGCGGAGGAGCAGTTTATTATAAAATATATGTTAAAAATGGCTGAAATTTCAAATAAATAAATAGACCAGTAAATAATAATCGTAATAAATAACATCTATCTTCTATGTCAAAAAGCTCTAATTTCATTAGCTCAAGAAATTTTGACAGCAATAGAAAAAAAGAAATAGAAAAAAAGGTTGACAGTAAAAGGATATTAAGCAACGCAGGAAACGAGATTATTGTAAACATGATTCCTCAAACTGTTCTTCACAAGTTTTGTTTGGACAGACCAAATTGCCAAAGGTTAGGGGCGGAGTTTCATGACAAGGGTCTGCAGCAGTCCATTCTTAACCTCCTGTGTGGTGTGGATGAAGAGCTGCAGGTCTAAAGTCAAAGCTTTCCACGCGCCTCCTGCTCTGTTTCTCTGTCCATGCTTGCCATCTAACGCTCCTGTTATTTTGAGTGTTTGCTTCCATGAGCTGCTGTGTCTCACTATCCATGCCGCCGTCCTGTCTGCCTGCAGGCGACAGTTCGGATGAGGAAAGCTCTCCAGGGCTAAATAGGTTCACACGTAAGTTTGACTCTTAGAAAAATGTTCTTTGGTAGTTAAACAATGAATGTTTGGATGCACGAATGGAAAACCTTTTCACAGCTAACAGGACTTTTTTGGAAATGTTTGAGGTAGAAAGAGAAAGAGAAGAGAAAGAAAGGGTTTGGAGTTCTGCATCAAACACACAAGCAGGCCTTGATTTTTACTCACACGAACGAAACTGTTGCCTCTGCTAGTGACTGTCCCAGTTTAGTCTTGTTTGAATCTCTAGGGGGCATCTTTTTTTATCCAAGCCTGCTCTTCACTAGTTTGTATTTTAAAATGATTCCACAGAAACATTTAACATTTTTATTGGTTGGTTTTTAGTTCAGCTTTGTTTTTACTTTTGTTTGTTTTCGGGTGTTTGTTCAAGCCAGTGTTGGTGTTTCAGAATCAGAATGTCATTGTACAGAGACAAAAAACCTAACAGCAGCTCCTTTGTGCAAAATATGCAAGTAACTAGATAAATAATAAAATATAGACAAGTAATACAAAAATGAATAAATAAGATAGCTGTAATAAAATTTATAAATAAAATTGCTAATTTCTGTCTATTGTCTTTCATTAGTGAGGGATGAGGTGTCTCCCATATCACCAAAAACCAGAATTATGTTCAGAAAGGTTTTTTTTTTTTTATCAATCTAGTTTTACTTTCTGTTAGTCTGAGTGTTGGAGACTGATAAGACAGATATGTGATCTATGAAACTGTTTCTCCTGCCCCTTCAGATCCAAACCAAACTACTGATCATTGATGATTCCACATACATACACACAAACTCCATATGAGTGAATTTCTCTGCTAATTCACGTTACACCTCAAAGTTACCATGAGTGGCTGTAGCCATGTACGGCGCTAAACCACCGTCTGCAAGGAGCTGAAAACTGGCTTCAAATGAGTCCAGAAGAACCCAATAGGTGGCGTGACCACATGCTTCGTCTGACTCCTGTTTAGGCCTGGAGTTTAAAGCCTCCATTCAGACTAACATGGTACTCTTTATCATGTCCTGGTCCAGCTGCTGCAGACCCAAACCCTAAGTGGTAGCTTGGAACATAGGGAGTGGCTGGAAGCTTCTCCCATCTGCAGCGCTGCTCCACCTGTATTTGATGCAGAACCACAAACCTCTGTTATATTTACCTGCTCGGATCATTTTCCAAACACCAGGTTTAAACACAGCTTCACTAACCTGTTCATCATGTAATCGGGAAGCTTTAAGACTTCTAACCTCATGATCTCTATGTGAGGATTACCAATTGTAAGCTGCTCTTTAAAGTCCCACTCCGATCATCTTTTTACATGTTAGTTTTTCAAACATCAAACGATGCTACAATCTCATCTGTAGTTACACATTTAACCATGAGCCCAATATACATTACAACCATGTTTGAAAGGAAGCAGGCAGAAGCATGGCTTATTAAAGCCTGCCCCTTAATTCTTTAAAGATAAATGCTTACAATGGTGGCAACTTGTACTAATATCAATCACAGCTAAAGTTCATCGCAGCATTTCCTAGCAACAGAATAATGACCACAGTATTTGTATGAGTCCATACATTTATGTCTGCATGTATAGTTTTACATTTTCACTATGCGTCTTTTGTCTATTTTTGCACATATACAATGCATGCTGTCATAATACACACGTCACAAGTTCTTGGATTTTTCCCATATCATCCATTTATAGCTTTTTTAAAATATATATATATATATATTTGCATTGTCTGTCTTTTGATTTATTGTAAAATTGTTCCCAGTGGTCTTTAATTATGGTTATGTCATTTTTAGCTAAAATAAAATAAAAAAATAAATTAAAAAACGGTGTGGCTTTCTAGGACATAGTTTCTGCAGAGCAACGGGAGTTCTTTAGAAATTTATCTGTGAGTTGTTGGTGGGACTGTTGATGTGTAGTAAGACTGGCTCTCCTTCCTGTCAGTCATAACTGAGAGCTCTCTGTTTACATGCTTTCCTGCTAGCTTACAATTACATGCATCGCTCACATTAGCAATTGCAACAAACAGCCGTACAGTTTTGACCCAGATTCCAGCTCAGACGTGGAAGACAGACATTCATGGATCTATTTGTCTGCAAGTGGATGCATCAGAATGAAGCGTAGCAGAGAGCTTGTGGCCCACCGATTGTCACTTTTACATCGCACCTTTAAGCTTTTTCAAACTGTATTTTTTTGTCTGCTCCTGATTCGCATGATTTGTACAAAGAAATGCTCAGAAATGTAATTTTAAAAGTAGTTTTCTTTATATATGTCCTCTATCATCAGAAAAATGCCACAAGAACACATTAAAAACACCAAATCACCATTTTCATTGGAGTGGGTCTTTAATTGTATCCTTAAAGGGGGACAATTTGGATTTTTAGCAGCAAAGTGATTTTGCATTTTGTTTTGCTTGATGCATGAATTTTTAAATGTGACATTGTCTGATTGTCTAATGCATAGTGCTTTAAGAAAGCTTGGAAGCATTTCTGCTCCTTAGTTTTGGTCTTAAACTATTAAAGTTGGATGATTCTGTTGATTGATAGTTGATTGATTCTGAGTGGCTGCCATCAGATGGTGGCGCTGTGCTGTGCGACTGGTATTTCTGTGATGGTGTCTAACATCTCTGCTTTTGCTCAGCTCATAAAGGCTTCCAGCGTTTCGAGGCCCTGGACCAGGGTGACTGGGCGGGTCCTCAACAGGCCGGGGCGGGCGTGGCCTCCCGCCAGAGGTTTCTCTTCATCGTTGTCCTGAACAAAAAGGTGAGGTGGTGTTCTTGATGTTTTAGGATTCATGTTTTTTTTTAAACTTCAGTGATTGTGTAGACGTTGGGGAGAAAAAGCAGAGATGAAAGTGTTAAACTTTTCCACTGAGCATCAGAAAACCCATTTTTAAAAAGCAATAATTTTTTATTTTGTATACATAACCGGATGATGTATAAAAGCACTGTATATGAGTTATGAAATCAAAAAAAGCCCAACAAACGTCCTCTTTTACCATCTTACAATATACATACATCAAACGTGCGTAAGTCACAGGTTCTGCCTTGTGTTGCCAGTTGAAAAGATGAGCAGGGTCGGCCTGGGAATAGGCGACTGACTTATTGAATCCAATCTAACTGATTGGGAACACACTCGCACACCCCGCCTCCGCATTTCATTCATAAAATACTCTTGTTTTTGATTGAAAAAGACTAATTTAATAGGCGATCTAGTTATTTTTTTCTTTCATGCTTTAAAACTTTAACACTGGAGATGTCGCTGTCAAAACCTACTATGCTCTTTGACATGCCTCCTGACGCGATCAACGTGAAACAGCTGGCGTACAGATAAAAGCGGCTTTGCGCCTGTGTTGTGCCAAGGTACGCCTCCCCGCCCGGAATTTGTTTCCCCGGTCTCTGACGTGGTTGATTTGTTTTGTAACACTCGTGTTTTTGTCCCAAAAAGTGTAAAAATAAAGTGGATATTTACGGTACTTTTTTCTGGGGCTTTAGTGAGTTTGTTGTGTTTGAATTTTTTCCCACATATTCTAGATAAAATAACGAGAGGGGGCACGGATTTTGTCAGGCTGCCAGAATATGTGCTCCCCAATAAATTGCTGTAGAAGCAACAACTATTTAGTAATTTTCAGTTGTTTCAAGCTTCCTTAACAAAATCACTTTCAATTCCATTTATATAGCCCAATATCACAGTACAGACGTCTCAATGGGCTTCACTTCTATTTATACAAAAGAACGTAAAGTCAGTCGTAAAATACAAACAATAGCTGGTTGCTAAACTAAACTAAACAGACTAAGCTAAACTGGCATCTCTGTCTGCAAACATTCCTTCTCGGTGAGGAAAAACTCCAATGTATTCCCACAAAAAAGACCGTTTGTACTGCTTCTGCTCCCAAAAACCATTTAATACTCCAGATGCATCAGAACAGTCCTGAACATACAAAGAATATGGGGTCATGGAACAAAATGGAAACATTTTGGAAGTTGCCCTATTTTTAAATACTAATCATAAATGGGTTCTTTTTTTGGTTTTGAGGTAAAAATAAATAAATACTCTTTTTGCCTAGGACGCTATATAGCTCAGGACCGGTCCTGAAGAGGAGTGTAGTCTTTAATGTTCATAGATTCACTTCAATTGTGAAAGACAGAAAATTAAAAAAGGAAAAAAAAAATCCAGTTTAACTTTTATAGAATGTATTTTTATGATGGTGCATAAATGTTAGATGATTTGGAGAGAGGTGCAGAGAGGCAGAGGGAGATGGTTTGGACACGTTGGGAGGAGGAACAGTGATGATGCCGGTAAAAGGATTCTGAGGTTGGAGTCCGAGGAAGGAATTCTAGAGGAAGACCAAGGAGGAGGTTTATGGATGCGGTGAAGGTGGACATGAGAGTGGATGTCGTGAGTGAGGAGGTTACATTAGTTTGAGGCTGAGGTTTGTTGTTTCATTGGAGATCTGGCAAGTTTTTTGCCCAGTCACAATCCGAATTTCAGTTGTTTGCACCTGAATGCTGGAACTTCCAGAGTTTGACGTTCTGATCTGTGTTTGAACATCTTCCCATCATGCATTGTGGCCTCTGCTTCTGTAGGTGGCGCTACACAGCTACAACTGGTCTGTCGATTTGGGCTCGTCTCTGAACCGGGAGCTGCTCCGGCTCGTCAGGTGGCAGAATGCCCGAGCCCACGTGGTCCATTGCCTGTTTAACCAGAAAATGGGGCTTTTTCATCACTACTGCTTCTCCGATGCTCCTGTCCACGACGTCGAATCCAAGCAGGTCAGAGACCTTGATCTGTTTCACCGTGACACCCTCACAAGCATATGAGGCTGAAGTCAGACAAATATCTGGAGTAAGCCCACCTACCTTTACTGCAGGAACTGAAGCAGGACTCTTTTAGAACACTTTGGAAATATACGGTGAGGTAGCCAAAACCAGGTTACAGTTAGGTTTTTTTGACCCAGTCAGCTTCTGGTTACATAACATCCTGTTAAAAACGTAACCATAAAATATATTTTTAGCTCTATGAAATGTTTTTTCTCACATATTTGGTTGAAAGAATTAAAGAAAATAGGCATGCTGCCCCCTACTGTACAGAAAACCTGTGCAATGTGGCCTGGATCATTCTGGACAGTGTGAGGATGGACAGGAAAACAATAATGAATCCAGCTCAGAACCAGTGAGCTCGCCTTTCTGACAGTCCACGTCAGCCGCAGAGCACGCATCTATGAAAAAATGCCACGGTATGACCTATGACCTGAAACCTGCAGCTTTCATTGACCTGATAAGAACTGTGTGAGCAGGTGAGGGGGGGGGTTGCAGGTTGAGGAAGGTTCTGCATGCAGGGGGCAGCATGTGCACAGCAGAAGGTAATGGACCTGAGGGAGCTGAGGTGCAGCTGTGCTGCAGCGCTACATCATCACCTGTCCCTCTGAAGCCCGTTGGGGGTCTGACACCCCACCCCACCCCACCCACCCACCCACACACACACACACACACACACACACTCTGGGTGTGTGTGTGTGGTGGTGGTGGTGGTGGGGGGGGTTAGTCTTGGTGGAGTAATCCTGACATTTAGTTGACTTTATGTGAAAGTTTGCAAAGAAAAAGGGTGAACTGCCAGAAACTGAAGAAAAAAAAGACTTATCGGTCTACAAAGGGCCACCTCCACCCCCCTCCACCACTGCCACCACCGCCAGCTTGTCCTGTGGCCAAAAAGCAAACATGCTCAAAGACTCAGAGCTTCTCTTCATCCCAGCATCACTAATGAGCGCAGACAGAAGGCCGGAGCAGAGCAGCAGAAAATTTGCCTGAACAGAGCTTCATCTGTCAGGAGGCTGATGGTGGTGGTGGGGGGTTGACCCTGTGGTCATGCTGTGGTCACGTGGGTCCAGAGCTGAACAAACTCAGCCAAAGTTCCTGTCCGTGGCGTGCGGTGGGTTGCTGAACGTCCTCTGCTCCCATCACACCACACAATCGTGAAGTTGACACCCAGGAGCAGCCACGACACGAAAGTCCAGAGATGAGCAGCTCCACAGAAGTTAAGAGCAAATGTGTGCGGAAAAGAAAACATGGTCTCTTAAGTATAAAAAAGATGGAAAGTCCAGTCAGCTCGTCAGAAGCTGGACCTCCCTCTGCTGCTTCGTTTACAAACCTGCCTACAGGTTTGTGTCTGAAACCCAAACATAAAGAGTTGTTTTCCTGTTTTCCTTAGATATAGTTTGGCCTCATTTCATAGAATTTCCATAAAAACACATGAAAGTGTAAATCTTCACTTCCCCGGAGTGTTTGATGTAAGCCAGTGAGACTTCTGGTCCTGCTCCTCAGCAGAAATGATACTCCGGTTTATGACTTCTGCTTCTTAAGGATCCGAACCCATTCCTCGGTCCGTCCTCGGAGCCTGACGCGCTGCTCCGGAGCGCTGTCCCGCCTCCCTCCAGTAAGGAGCCGGGTCGGATGGGGGGCGCTGGTCGCAGTCTGGCCCCCCTCCACTTCCCCTCTGAGCTGCTCCCCTTTGACGAGGCCCTGAGGGACGTCTGCACCATCCGGCCCCTGATGGAGGGGGACGTCGTGGGCCGGCACGGGGGCCAGCTGCTGGAGATGAAAGCTGCCGAGAGGAGAGGTAAAAGGGGCGGAGCTTCACCTGCTGCTGCGTGTCCAGAGGCAACAGCTGATTCTGTTTGTGGTGACAGAAATGGAGAGACAGATGAAGATCGAGAACCTGTTTGTGACCTGGCAGCAGAGGTCAGCGCAGTCCAACATGCCCATATCTGTGAGTATGCAGGCAATCTGAAGGGGGCGGAGTCTATAACTAAATTTGCAAAGCACCCAAATTTCAGCCTTTATGAGGGTCATGGCAACCGGGAGCCTTTTGATGCTTGGAGATACAGTAACCTTCTGACTTCCAGAATGAAGCCTGAAACAAAGCTAACTGAAGCAGATGCAGTTTTTGTTTTTGGTCCACTGTCAGATTAATCTCCATTCACTCCAATGTAAAACAGTCCAGTGACAGAATTGCAGAAAGCAACTGTAAACAATCTTTACACCTCATAAATAACTCATTGATTGTTCCATATCTCATTTACTGTATAGACATTTAGAGAAAAGCAAAGAAGACATCTATAAACGCTATATTTATACTACAGAAACGAGCAAAAAGAATAATCACGGGAAGTAACAATAAGGACCCATCCACACCACTGTTTATAGAGCTGAAAATATTCAAATTTAAAGACTTAGTAGATCATTCCATTTTCAAACTAATGTATAGAGCATATTATGGAAGTCTGCCATATAACACTCAAAAAAAGTTTGAAAACAGAAATGACGACCTTAAAAGACATGTTTTTTTTTATGTTTGTTTTAGCTTTTGCCAGCCATTTGAAGTATTTATTTTGTATTACCAAGAGATAGATTTGGTTAAAATAGCTTGATTGGTTTAACTAAAAGGGGCAGAGATAATACGTTTTTATCCTTTCTGTCTCCTTTCATTTTCACCAAACACTAGAATGTTATGTAATTTATTGTTGTGTGCTATGAAAATAAAGCTAAATAAAAAATAATAGAAATAAATACGTTATGAATAAATGTTGGCCCTAAAATAGAACATCAATGAAACACACTGTGGTCATTGAGAGCTGCTGAGGGTAATCTGAGGGTGTCAGAACATGATCTCATCCTGAAAAGCCTCTTTTAGGAAAGTGGTTTCAAACAATTGTGTTTTTGTCATAGTTTAGTTGATTGAATATTTATCTGTTAGTGGATGAAAAGCTGTTCATGGAGTGGCATTTTCTCTTTCTGTCCTCCTCTGACTTTTGTCCTATCAGGCAACGGATCTGGAGATCCTGAAGCATTCCTCAAGACTCGTCCATTACTGCGCCACGCCTCTGCTCTTTGACCCCGCCTTCCGCAAGCAGATCCAGGAGGAGCAAAGCGGCCAGGCTCTGAAGGTTTGTTCTCCAGATGTTTTCAGATCCACAGATTCTAAGAAGGGATTAATGTTGCTTGAAGGTATGCATCTGTGTGTGACACACCTGTAACGTTAAAGGCCCTCACACGTGTTCCTATTTCACATTCACAGAGCAAACAGTTTGAGAACTTGTATTAAAAACTGCACTTGTGTGTGAGAAAATAATCCATATTTTGCTGCCTACTCAAACCTCTAGATACATACACAGGTGGAAATACAGCCCTGCTTGTTTCCTAAGTCAGTGAAGGCCGAGTGTGCAGGTGTGAGTACACTAATGCAGACTGTGGTGGACCAGCTGTGTGTCCATGGACACAATCGAGGCCAACAACCCAGCAGACGAGGCTTCATAGAAGAAGCTCTACACTGGACTTTGAGAGCAAACAGGCTTTCCTGCTGTTAATATGCATTTAGAGTTTCCACCTTTAGATTATGTTTCATATTTTCCTACATTAAAGAGCGGAGTGGGGATTTTAGATGAGTGATGGCACTTTGGGTTTGGATATGTATCCCAGAAAAGACACCGCTCTAACGACTCCACGGCGTCGGGTCGGGACCGCAGGTATAGTACTGATTCAGCAGACATGCTTCCCAACTGGCTGAAGGAGGAGCCGTGGTTGCTAGACATCTCCAACAGCTTCCTGCAGCAGTACGTCCAGTACCTGCAGAGCATGGGCTTCATCCTGGTCCAGGTCCGGCCTCAGTCTCCAGCCCGCAGGTCCGTCGTCCTGAACCACATTTCAGTCCAGTGTGGTTTCCACAGGTTCTCTGACTAACCCAGTCATGTATCCTTCCTGCAGCATTGCCCGGGCTCGTGCTGCCATGCTCAGTTCCATGTCTTTAGAAGGAAGAATGTCTTTCTCCTACGTGAAGCACAAGAGCGAGGACAGTCCAAAGGTTGGTGTTTCCCTGCAACACAAGTTCTTCTTTGATTCTTATATTAATTTCCCCTTGATTTGCTTTTGGTTTTCTTTGATTATTCTTTTGATTTCTTTCATTCTTCAGTTCTCCCTGATTCTTCTTTGGTTCTCCTTTGATTCTTCTTGGATTCTTCCTTTGTTTTCCTATAATTCTTTGGCTTTCCTTTGATTTTTCTTTGGTTCTCCTTTGATTCCAATTTGACTTTTATTTGCTTTGCCTTTCGATCTCCTTTGGTTCTTCTTTAATCTTTCCTCGGTTCTCTCCTTATTCTTCTTAAGATTTGATTCTCTTTTGATTCTCATTTACCTCCTGAACAAACAGGCTTTTTTTAAAGCTATGCAGGAAGTCATTCTCTGCAGCAGGTAAACTGGAGGGTTTTATGCTGAAATGAGGGGAAGTTAGCTCAGATTATTCTCTGCTGGCAGGTGGTCATGTGACTAGAGCAGTTTGCTGGGGGCCGCCCTCGACCTTTTCTCTGGAGCTAACATCAGCAAGAGGTGCTGTGAGCCAAGCCCCCCTGTTGAATTCCTTCCTTAAGTCAGCCAACATCCTTGTTTTTCCTTTATCCTTGTGGGGGCGCTCACCTTAACATTCGTTTCAGTTTAGGTTCCCCTCCATAAGGGGCCGTGGCCACACCATGACCAGATAACAAATCCTCATACTTTTCATCCTGAAAGAAGCTAAAAATGTCAATTACATTTAATCTTTTTAAATTTCTTTTTTTTTCTCCAAGCTAACTGCTAAACGAGTCCCTAATTAGATGCAATTTTAGCATAGGAAACCTGTTCTGCTCAGCCTCCAGGCTCTAATGTAAGACTGATGTTTTTTTCTGCGTGACAGGCTGTTGCCCCCGGCACCGCTTCGTATCACCTGCAGAGGGCGCTGCCAGGAGGGATCGTGCTGATGGAGCTGTCGTTTCAGGTGTGACACTTCAAGATCTTAGTCATAGATTATGATTTCACAGTTTACTTGTCATTTTGATATTTTTGTTTACAATAAGAATTTTTTCTGTAAATCGTTTGAATGACCTTGTTTGTATGAATAAGAAACTTGCAGGAACTAACCCGTCGTCGTGTTTTCAGGGCTGTTACTTCTGTGTGAAGCAGTACGCTCTAGAGTGTTCCCGCATCCCTATGGGTCAGAGCGTCAACTCCCAGGTAAAATGTCAGCAACAGTCCCTTTCAGTCTGTTTATGACTCTTTTAAGGTCAGAAACTCTTTTGTAACTCTTTCACCTTTAAGGCTGAAAGAGGATCAACCAGGAAATTGTAGTGTTTACATCCTGTTTACCTGAAATCTTATTGTGGATGTGCAAAAAAAGTTTATTGCAAGTTTATTGTTTATTGTGTAAAAGAGAGGCTGTTTTGATGTTTACTGATGCATGACTTATGTTTGGATTTATGGGATGTAACGCATTTGCACATCTATGCTTCTCTCTTTTTCTGTTTCTGTTTGCAAAGATCCATTTCTTTTTTGGGGTTAGAAAACATGAAACTAAAAACATAACCAACCAACAAAAATGCTCTGTTTCAGTGTGGGGGGCATGGAGCTTGTCTTACTTTACAATCAAATGGACTTAAGTAAAGTCCGGTCAAATTCCGTTAGAGATATTGGGAGGTTTTAGGGTTTCAAGTCTATGATGCGTTCAATTTCAGTCAGAGAAAACATGCTAGATTGTGGGGTTTCATGTTGACTTCTCGCCTGTCTCTGCTCTGCCTCTCTCTTTCACTGGCGGATTTGATCATCAGTGGGTGTTTGGGTTAGGGGTTAGTGAGTTTTTAACCGCAGCAGTAACAATAAGATAAATAATGAAGCCAAAATAACTTGTATAGAAATATGGCTTACCGTAGTGATGTTGAGCACAGAGCTGATGTCAGAGGGTGCTGTAAAATCCTGACCTACTGTCTGAACTGAATGCTTAAAAACGCATTTGTTTCGTTGAACAAACATTGATTCAGCAAAACTAACAGAGGCTGTGGAGAGCAACAGCAGCAAGATGCTGTTTTCTTTAGCATCATCCCTTCCTCTGAAAACTGTGCTGAAGCAGCTGGACTCTGAAGTGAAGCTCTATGGTCATTGGTCAAATTCTTAGGACATCAAATTAAAGGCCGTCACTGAAGAAAAGAAGTGGTATCTGTTGATGTCTAGGAGGCAAGCAAGGTGAATGAGTCTAAGCCGAACTGTCTGTCACATCAGTTTATGTGTTAGTATATCATCTGTGTGTGTGTGTGTGTGTTTGTATGTGTCATTACATGTTTGTCGTTAATGTGTCTGTGTGTGTGTGTGTTTGTATGTGTCATTACATGTTTGTTGTTAATGTGTCTGTGTGTGTGGCCTCTGTCCGTCTGTGTGTGTGTGTTTGTGGTCTCTGGCCGCCTGCGTGTTTGTGGTTTCCGCCTGTTGGTTGAGTCTTCGTCTGTTCTTATTTTGTGTTTGTCTGTCCAATTTGTCCATGTGTATGTGTAATTTTGTTTGTTTGTCTGTTATTGTGAGATCTCGGTTTGTCTGTGTGTATGAGGTTTTCTTTTGTCTGTTTTTATGTTTTTTTAGTCGGTTGTTGTGAAGTCTGCATTTGTCTGTCTATGTGTCATTGTGAGGCTGTGTGTGATCTAAGTTTGTGTGTGTGGTTTCTGTTTGTGTGTGTGTGATATATGTGTGTGGTTTGTGTTTATGTGCATGTGGTCTGGACTATGTCTATCTGTGTGTGTGGTCTCTGTTTGTGTGTGTGGTCTGGACTATATGGTCTCTGTTTGTGGGTATGTGTAGTCTATGTGTGTGTGTGGTCTGGACTATGTGGTCTTTGTTCTTCAGTAATTGTGAGGTCTCCATTCATAAGGATGTGTGGGTCCGTTTGTGTTTGTGTGTGTGTGTCCCTCTCAGTCCTCCTGTGGTCTCTCCATCAGGGCAGCCTCGTCACCAAACCTCGTTGCAGGCCGTTTCCAGATGCCATGCCAGTGTCTGACTGTGCGGTATGTCCCTGCCATTCTCTGAGGGGGGTGTCTACCTTCAATTAGGCCACACACCCCTGCAACCTGCTTCCTGCCATCAGACCTGATCTCTGACTTTTCAGATCTGCTTGTCTATTTCTCTCTGTGGGAGTGAAAGGGAGCCTTCTTTGTCTCAGTGCGCCTCTCAGATGAAGGCTCTCACAGGAACCTCCTCATGACTGAATGTTTCTAGAGATTGGGAAGTGACATGTTGGTTTGAAGCTTTCCTCTTTCCTGACCCCCCCCTTTGTGGTTTGGCTGCTGTGGGTGTTTTAACTCAATTTCTGTCAATCAGCTGCTGCTCTGTCCAGAAAATCAAACCTGACTCTTCATAGTCACTGTTTTAAGATGTTCATCCAGGTTCTGTCAGAATTTATTTGAACAGTTTCTGTTTTAGTGGTTTCAGCATCTCCACTCTGTACCAGTCACATTTAGTGTGGAGAACGAGGACAAGATACAGTCCTTCAGTGTGAGAGTCAGAGTGCTCATGTTTAAGTCCACAAAACCACAGTTCCTCCTCACAATAGTCATTCCACACAATCTGTTCTAGGTCACAATTGTTATCAAGATTAGGTCTCTCCTTGTTTATCTTTAAATTTTCTGGATCCAAGCCAGACCTCGGATACTTTCCCCCAGAAGATGGCAATATTCCCTATTTTCCTTGTTCCCTTATATGTGCTGATAAAGTTTACCAGAATATTACGCTTTTATCAGGTTAACTTAAGTAGTCTGTGGTATTGACAATTTTTTAAAATTGTACATTAATCTTTAATTAAAAAAGCATTTGCAGAAGAGCGTATTAAATAAAAGTGCTTAGATCAGTGAATATCATTGTTTCTTTTATAATTTTTTAAGTTAACAAGCCTCATAAAAACCTTAAAAAAACTCAAAGCTTTAGGCAGTAAAGAATAGAGGGGTCTGCTTTTGTCTGTACACAGCTGAGTGATCAAACACATGAAAAACATTGGTAAAATAAGGTTATGGTATTAAAAATGTTTATTGTCTGGCAGTGTAGTAAACAGACATGGAGTCTGCTTGATCAAGTCTCAGTTTGTCTCTAGATTTTTCTTCAAAACAAGCTCAGGTCTGATTTATTTTATCTTGGACATCAGATTGTTTTTTGTACTGTGAAATGTCACACAGTGCACGGTGGCGCAGTGGTTAGCGCTCTTGCCTCACAGCAAGAAGGTTCCCAGTTCAAGTCCTGGCTGGGGGACCTTTCTGTGTGGAGTTTGCATGTTCTCCCCGTGCATGCGTGGATTTTCTCCGGGTACTCCGGCTTCCTCCCACCGTCCAAAAACATGCTTCACAGGTTAACTCTAAAATTGTCCGTAGGTGTGAATGTGAGTGTGTATGGGTGTGTGATTGTGGCCCCTGCGACAGACTGGCGACCAGTCCAGGGGTGTACCCTGCCTTCGCCCATGAGTAGCCGGGTCAGGCTCCGGCAACCCCGTGACCCCGAAAGGGATAAAGCGGATTGGAAAATCAATGAATGAATGAATGAATGAAATGTCACATTGAATTTTTTTGGACAGAAATGATCAGTTTTTTTTTTTATCCATCCCTTATGGAGTTACGGGGCTGCCAGCGCCTAACCCGGCCACTTTGTTTTCACTATGTTTTTCTAGAGATAAATAAACATTTTTTGTAAGGCATAAAGCCTAATACCCTTTTTTCTAAATGTTTAAATTAAAAAATTCCATTAAATTTTTCCTCTAACGACACTGCTTTCCACTTTATTTATATATTATGTTCCACTTTATTTTCAATGGTTAGTCTTTAGAGCACTGTCTTGTTAGAATTGTGGTTTTATGATGAGATATTTTTTACACGATGTGTTACAAAGCTGACCTCGTAGCTTTGACGTACGATGCTTTGGTACATTGAGTGATTACAGTAGATCTGTTTCATGCCAGAGATTCCTGAACTGGGCATTGGACCACCCCTGCAAGATGGTCTAGGTTAGATAACCATGCCGGGGCACAGAACAAAGCAGGCACACCAGCCAAACTCTGGGTTTAAGCAGACTGTGGTACGGTAACCTGGTATGAATAGATCTTTTTAGTTTAACAGACATAAAGGCTCCTGCAGACTTCTTGCTTTGCTCTTTTATGATGATGACGTTTGCTACATTAAACAAAAATAAATCTGGATGTATTAAAGTGACCTTCCACACCACCTGGTGTCACTGCAGGCATGTAATGTTTAATTTTCCTTTCTTAATTTCAGTTTTGGTTTTTAATTTCCATTTTGGTTCAGTAAGAGTTTGTTTTATCGTCTGAGACTCAAAAATCTGCTCAAAGTTCTTCATGAATTTCATGCAGCATGTTACTCAGACGCAGGTTCAACAGTAGAAACTCAGATGAACGTGGAGTCGGAAGGAAGTTGGACCGTGAGTGTTGGTCGGGCTCGTTTTCAGCCTGCAGCAGGTCCTGATGCTGTCTCTGGCTCTGTTGCAGCTCTCCATGCTGTTCACTGAGGAGTGCGATAAGGTGCGGGACCTGATGCACGTTCACTCCTTCAGCTACGACTTCCACCTGCGAGTGGTTCACCAGTACTTGGTGGGTTCCCACATGACGCTCCGGCAGGGCTATCAGCTCACAGATTTCCTGGATGACTTCATCTCCCATCACCCAGACATCCCCAAGTTTGGCCGTAATCACGTCTTTCAAGGTAACTGTGGGGTTTGATCTCAGCTTCAAGATGAACTGTTGTGCAAACGCATGACTCAATCCTAAACTGTTGTTCACCTCTTGGCATATCCGCCAGGTGTCACTCCAGCAAATCAGCTTTCACTGCTTCACACAGGTGGTTTGGTAGAGAGTTTTCCGCCAAATGCCCTTTCTGACACAACCCTGTATTTTATCCGGGCTGGGGACCGGTACAGTAATATCCAGACTTGGGCCCCCTTGTGTCATGCAGTAGCGTGAGGGTTTAAGGTCATTGCAACTCCCGGGAAGCGAAACGCGACTTAATCCCAAACTCTTTGTTAATCCGGTGATCTGGGTGTGATTAGGGTTTAAATCAAGCAAGCCCAACATAAGCGTCATAAATCAATTCCAAAGAATTAGAGTTGAGATAGTTTTGAAGCCAGGTCAGTTCATCAGGTAATCACAAGGGGGCTTGTTCCACAATCAAAAGAATCCAGATCATTTCAATAATCTGCTACAACAGAACATATTAGCATTCTAGTTTAGATTGTTTTTCTCTTCTGGGGTCAGATTTTAATTCCAAGACATCTGCATCTTTATGATCTTTGTAGTTTAATTTAACATTTTGGAAATAATTTATAACATGTTCAAACGACAGAGATGTATGTATGGAGAGGAAATAGTGTCATCTGATTCGCGTGTGCGTAATTCTTGATTTGTAACTCATATAATACATTTTGTGTGTAACTGTGTGCACATGTACAAAATACAATTTACACACGCAAATGGAAAACGATCTGAGCTCCCTGGTCTGCTCTGAAAAGCTTCTCTGCGGCGAACGTGTCGGCAAAACCCGGTGACAGTTTGAACAATTTGTTATTTGAAAAACTTTTTTTTTGCATTCATTTCTGTAAATTCTGGCACAGCCCAGGTGTTTGTTAGTAAGGGTTTTGGGCGGGCTTCATGTCATGTGACCAGAGCAGCTTTACACCCCAAAGGCTTTAGTGATGATTTAATGGGGAGGGCTTTATTGATCAAAAACAGACACAGACAACATAAACACTTGAAGAACCAGTTTAAACATTTACACTTGGGTTTTCTAGTCTAACATTGTTCACTTTTGGTGCATGACTGTTTTACCTTATTGGAATCATATCAGAGCTGAAGGTCATCATTCCATCACTTTGGTAGATCAGTCAACCTGAAGAAGCAGCATTGAGACCCGAGGCTGGCTTCCTCAGGCTCTGCTCCCGACCAGCATCTGTGAGAACACAGGCTTTTGAGATGGAAATAGTGACAAGTTGTTCTTGTGTAAATCAGGCACCCTGTCTGTGTCCACGGGGATGATAACGGGCCACCAACTCTACAACTACATCACCGACCATGCCAGTACCTACGGCATGAAGCCGCTGCGCATGTCCAAGGCTGCAGCTGCTGCAGACAGCAAGAAAGGACTGCCTGAGTACGCTCTGGTGGACCTGTGGACCAGGTAAAGGCACAGCGGCTCCTGCTGCTCCTTGCTCCTGCATCAGTCTGACCTTTTTTCTGTTTGCAGCTCGGGCTCCTACAAAGATCTGGAGGGCCTGCAGCACCACGATGACTTTGACGTGTCTCTGGTGGTTTGTCACAACGCGGCTCCGTTTGAGGAGCAGTCGGACAATGAGATGCACCTGCTCAGGTGAGAGGGGCTTCAAGAGGGAGGGCTTTACTCTCAGTCCACCTTAAACTGCATTTGCATCATACAGTTTATCCCTACATGCTGCTAAATGCTGCGACCACCGACTGTATATGAGAACTGGACTGAGTGTGACGTCATCCATAGAAATGCTTTATTTCCGGCTCCAACAAAATGAAATCAATTCAGTCGACATTTTTTTGTAACAGCCGTCGCCCTGTTGGAGCCAGATGAGAAGCAGTTATTGGTCTGAGTCAACATTTCTTTGACAACCATTCTCCCCAATCAGGAGTGAGCTTGTTGGAAGGCCACACCCCTATCCTTCAAAGCGGGATACCTTTCAAATATTCGATGTAAGACCACATACTTTTATTGAGGCATCTGATTGGTCAGTTTATAACCTGAATAACATGAAATACAGAAAATATAATGTTTAGGATTTATAAGGATTATGAAGAACATATTTGAAAAGAAAAGTATCAGAACAAGAACGATTATTCTGACAAAAACAACAACTGAAAAATAGCTGTTTATTCCTCTATAGAAGTCTATGGGATTTTGGCTTCTTGGAGCCAGCGGGTATTTCCTGTTTGGAATGCAAAGGGAGAAGGGTCGCTCAGTCCAGTTCTCATATACACTAGTGAATGGCTCTGATACTCCTTGGCTTGAGCTGAATTTGAATTACCTTACAATAAGTCTCAAAGTGGGCGAATCCTCCCAAGGACTTTTCCCTGTGTGCTAATCCCATGTTGTGGGTTTTCTTTGGGTTACATGAGCACAATTAAAAACATTGTGGTAATACTATTCCTGCTTCTCAGTTTTGGAGTTTATTTTAAGTGTATTAAATATAAAGATTTGGAGAAGGTTTTTGTCAGCTCCATTTTGCTCTTGTTTTGGAGGGAAAATATTCAGTTACTGTTGAAGCCTATATTTAGTAACAGCTATAAAAAAATGGCTGATGCTTGACTTTTAAATAGATGCTAAGTCATTGTGGTGTGATGCATAATTGCATCAATAGGCATATTGATAATAACATCCAACTATCCATCTTCTTAACCTGCTGAATTCCTTTTGGGGTCACGTTCGTCAGAGCCTGTCCCAGCTACTGTTGGGTGAAGGCAGAGTACTGTTAACAGCATAAGCATTTGTAACGTACTCTGGCCAATGAGCAGCTTAGTGTCAAGCAAATGCAGTTCATTCCTAACCACCATGGTCGGAACCACAGCCCAGAGAAATGTTGTAGTATAGTATATTGTAGCACGCAACGACATGAGATGGAAACAACATTAACCAGTGTTGAGCAAGAAAGAACAGGGTGGAGTAGGACTTACAAAAATGCAGCTTTTTGGTTCAATGGGTTCATGAGTTTGTGGTTAGTTATTTTACTAGATTTTACTATACTACATTTTATGTTCCTATAAAATAAATGGTGTTTTTGGTATTTTTAACATGTTCTTGAGGCATTTTTTGATGATGGAGGACATATATAGAAAATTAGGCTTGAATTTGCATTTCTGAGTATTTCTTTACTCAAATCGTTGTAAATCAGGAGGTGACGAAAAACATGTAGTTTAAAAAAGATTGTATTTGTGACAAAGAAAATGCACTGTGTGGATCACAAATTCCCTGCTCCGCTCCATTCTGATACATCCACTTATAGATGACTAGATCCTCATCTGAGCTGGCACGTGGCTCAAAACTCTTTGACTGGAAAGCTCCAATATTCCTCGCCATTTTTGTTGCACCGCTAATGTTAGGTTGGGGGTTGTGAGGGGCTGTAAGCTAGAGGATGTAAACAGAGGGATGACGGGAAGTAGGGGCAGGCTCTGAGGCAAATTTTTTAATGAACTTCTAATGATGTCCTAGAAAACTACACAGGTTTTTGTCTAAAACGCATGATCATAATTAATAGATGGAAACCAGGCTGAAAGTCCAGAGCAGTTAACATTTGTGACGCTAACATCTGTGAAACTAACATGACTTCTGCCTGCAGGCTGCGCTTCTTTATCATTATGACGAGCCAGAGGGAGCTGTTTCCCCGCCTCACTGCTGATATGCGCCGCTTTAAGAAGCTTCCTCAGATCTACCGCGATCCCGCTGAACCAGGTGGTCGGGCTCCCCAGGATCGAGCAGAGGCCGCTGGGCCCCGCGGGGACGAGCAAGACCTTTGGGAGGATTCCTCCTCCGAAGTTGCGACCACCTCTACCCCGAGCGATGGGAACGAGTTCTATCCTTTGAGAGTGGGCGGGCTGGAGGCTCAGGGGCTGATGTACTCCTCCCCAGTGTTCCCGCTGCTCAGCAACGAGGTGGTGTCGGCTCGCAAACAGATCCAGGTCAGCGTGGAGCAGGCCATGGGTCACTGCCGCCGGGACAACCTGTGGAAGAGGCTGTTCCACGGTGAGCATGCAGCTCTGGCCAAGCTGTCATTCGCTGAGCTGGAGGAGCTGCTGGAGGCCGTGCACAGCCGATCAGTGGGGGAGATCGACCCCCAGCTGGTAAGACCCAATACCCTGAAAACTGTTTTCCCAACCTGCAGACAGAAAGACCTCAGAGTCTCTGGGATCTCTAGGATTTTGTCTGTGGCTTCAGAGGAAACACTTAGCTGACTGCTTTCTGTGTTGCTGCAGGACTGCTTTCTGACCATGAGTCCAGCCTGGTACCAAAGTCTGATCAAAGTCCTGCTATCCCGCTTCCCGCAGAACTGCAGACACTTTGACAACAGCGGCGTCCAGTATCTGGTGAGCAAAGGACTTCTTCACAGTTTTAGGCTGCAGGAAGGAATGTTTGCTGAACTGTAATCAACTAATTTAACATTTATTACCAGTGACTTCCATTTAAAGCCAATTCTGTTCATAGCAAAACATCATGCAGAAGAGGTGTGGTTAACTCCGCCCACTAAAGCCTGGAGTTAACAGGCGTCACCCACTGTGAGGGTGACCTAACAGCCGCTGAAGTCGTCATCTTTGTGACGTATTCAGCTGAACTCACATCTGCTTTTTAGCTGATCTGCTCTTGATCATATTTTTGTCCAGCTGCGACCACAGCCTCTCAGACACCGTTCAGAGAGGTGTACTGTTTACTTTCACTGTAAATCTCCCGCTTAAGAAGGGCCCAAAAGTTCTTAATAGGGTTAGTTCAGGTGAAAAAGGGGGCCATGTGTTGAGTTTTTCATGTTTAAGGCCTTTGCTAGCTAGCCACGCAGCAGAGTACTTTGGTGCATGTGATGGAGCATTGTCTTGCATAAAAATGAATGTCTTCTTGAAAGATGCAGACTGTTTCCTGTACCACAGCTTGACGAAAGTGTCTTTTAAAAGTTAGCAGTAGGTCTGAGAGTTGATCTTTAGTCCATTCTAGACTCAAAAAGGTTAAACTACCTTAGTTTTAACGGTACCTGCCCACACCAGCACCCCACCACCACCTTGCTGGCATCCAAGTCAAAGTGGAGCTTTGTGTCCATCACTGATCCAACCACGGGCCATCCATCCGGTCCATCAAGAGTCACTGTCATCTCATCCGTCCACAAAACCTTTGAAAAGTCTGTCTTGAGATCTTTCTTGGCCCATTCTTGACGTTTCAACTTGTGCATCTTGTTGAGAGGTGGTCGGGTTTCAGCTTTTCTTACTTTGGACATGTCTCTGAGAACTGAACATCTCGTACTTCTTGATACTCCAGGTAGGTTGCAGTTGTGGAATATCGCAGCTCTGGTTCCTGGTAGCTTCACGTTTGATTTTTCTCAAATCTTTGGCAGTCTTTCTTCTCCATCTTTCCATGCGTCCTCGTCGACAATTTGCCACAAAACACTTGATAATTCTGTGATCACGCCCCAGCATCTTGGATATTTCAAGAGTGCTGCATCCCTCTGAAAGACTTTTTACAATTTGACTTGTCAGAGACAGTTAAATCTCTCTTACTGCCCATTTTACCCAAGGAGAAGAATCTTCCCAATAATTATGTACACCTTTATATAGGGTTTTGACCTTCCTAGGCCACGCCCTCTCTTGTTACCCAAATGCCACCTGATATGCACTGAATCCAATATTGTCCAATAGCATTTAAGTTTATATCACCTGATGTTGGCAATTGTGCATATACATATTATATGGTCAGAATATGACATTGCCTAATAATTATGCACACAATGTAGTTGAGTAGTTTTGGGAAGTATTTTCATTTTAACTGAAGCTATTCTGCCCATGAGTGATACTGGCAGCTTAACCCATCGCTTTAAATCGTCCTTTATTGCACTAAGTCTGACAAACTGGGGGAAAGAGTCACACCTAGATATTTAATATTTCCTGACTTTAATGGTATATTTAAAGTTGGCTCCACATTACCATTGAGTGGTAAAAGCAGTGATTTGTTCTTTGCTGTTTAATTGAGTACTCAGAGATTGATGAAAATATCAATAACTGCCACTGCTCTGTCTGGAGATAGAAGAGTCTGAGTTTTGGAGGGAGAGTAATACATCATCTGCATAAAAACTTATTTTGTGATGCATTTTTTTGTTTTGATTCCCACTATATTTTCGTTCTGTCTAATGGCTGCAACTAAGGGTTGAATAAAGAAGGCAAAGTGAGATGGGGACAGTGGACACCCCTGTCTTGTATCTCTTTGAAGGACAAACTTGTCAGAGGTCTGTTCATTTGCTCTGACAGGTTCACTTAGAATGTAATATAGAATTTTAATCCAACCAATGAATAATTTCCAAACCCAAATTTATGCAAAGAAGGCGAATCAGAGGTGAATTTCTAATAAGCTGCTGTTCTGCAGAAGCTTTGTCCAAGAAAACAATGCAGATTTTTAAAAATGGCATCATCATAATTAAAAGACCGCTGGGATTGACGATAGATCAAAAGATGATCGGAGCGAGACTTGAAAAAGGTTTGATTATAACAAAATCTAATCTCAAAGTTACAAATGCAACCTTCTAAAAGTTTTGGAAACTCTTTAAAAACCTGTTTTATCTGATTTTGGGGAGAAAAAATGTCAAGTCATTTAAGTCTTTAAATTAGTAAGACATCGAAATAATGTCTGACTTTGGATTGTTGTTCTCTTCTAGGCTGTTCTGAACCAGAAGTTCACTGACTCTTTTGTTCTGGTGTTTCTGGATAATCCGTCTGGGAAAACTGTGAGTTTCAAACCTTCTGAGGTTCTTCATGTCCAGATCTGTGGATGACGACCTCCATTAACTTTATTCTTGCAGAGTTTGAAGGTCGTGTTTCGGGAGCCTCTGCCGGCACAGACAACTCCAAGCAGCAGCCCTCCCCCCCAGCTGGTGTCTATGTACCACCACCTGGAGTCTGTCATCAACACGGCCTGCTATAACCTATGGACCGGGCTGCTCTAGAGTCGAGCCGGACTGGGTTAGCGTCTTGAGCAACACGGATGGACTCAGAACTTGTTTTATTTTTACACGTTCAGCTGCTGAACCTGTGCATGAACCAGGATGCCGTTCAGTGAAGTGCACGTTGGATCTAGTGCCTTCAATAGCAAAGCAGGACATTTAGTTTTCACTTCACTGCCTCCTCAAGTGCCTTCCTGTTGTCACTTCCTGAGCCAGCCAGCATCCACAAACAGTTTGTTTAAGCTTTAAGTTTGAGCCAATGACGCTTGTGGCTGTGAGAGGCTCACTTTGATTCCATGTTTGGACGGAGCAGAACCGGGTCTGTGGCATCACAACAAGTGAGGCTCCTGCAGATCGATTCCAGCCTTGTACATGTGTGAATAAAGAGCGTGCTCTCAGTTTTGCAGTTCAGGCTGTGTGTCGAGCACGAATCATCTGCCTCTTAAGCTACGTTCATGCTGTTAAAACACCCTCAAGCGACCACTTTTGATGAAGTCTCTGTAAATGCATGTTTTGGGCTTCCACGTTCAGAATTCTCATGTTGACGCGTCGCTACACAACTTTCTACAACTGTTTTGGGAAGTGAAACCAGGTTGAGCGTTGAACAATCAGGGACTTAGATGTGGTAGTGAACATCTGGCTAGCGTCTATTAATTCACAGACGTGCCAACCATTAGAAAATTGATCACGGAGGAGAAATTCATAACTGAGGCTTGTGCCCAGCCAGAATTATAATAGGTCTTTCATATATCAGCTAGTAATAAGCTAGTGAGCAAATGCAAAAGAAAAGTCACTGCTCGTCTAATGAGAACACCATGCGCTGTTCAAGAATGTGCGTTCTTGAGTGTGTGTCATCGGCCTGGTGTGACCCATGAAGCCGAAGATGAAGCCGGTTCAAGTCAGACTACGACAGGAAAGAGAATAAAAAACAGAAGATCATTTTCCACAGCATCCAAAATTCCATCTGTTGTTAAGCACAGTGGTGGTAGCATCATGCTGAGGGGATTTTGCTGCACCCAGTCATTTTAATATCCCAGAATATTGATCAAATGTGCAACAGTTTGAATGTTCCTGACATTTGATTGTTTTTTTTCTCTTTGTCACTGCTTAAAAAGTCCTGAAAAATCAAAGAACTCCCTCAGAAAATCTGGAAGACTTCATGAAGACCACAACCGAAGAAGCAGCCCTGCAGCAGTGTGTTGAGAACAAAGCAGCGTTTTAAATGTGAACAAAACCATCATCTTCCTGTCCAGGGTTCCAGTTCAGGACATTGAGGCCTTCTCCTGAGTCAGTCTGGGTCTGCGGAGGAGGGACTCGTCCTGGTTGGACCTGCCCTTAACACCTTGCCACCAAGGCATCCAATCTACCCCAGCTGGCGCGGTTTCTCATGGATGTCTGAGCAGCTCCTAAGGAGAGCCCAACTTCCTAAAGGAAGCTCACAGAGTGGACTGGTTGTCCAAACTCCCAAGAATCAGTTGAAGACCCACTGAACAATGTAAGCAGTGATGCATGCAGGGCAAATAGCTTCTCTGGATCCACTGAAGAAGTTCTCCAACAAACCTTCAGTACCCCGACTTTATTTTCCCCGTCTCACATTGTTTTACAGCTTCAACTGGCACTGCAGTCATCTCAAAATGGCTGGACGGGATCATCTTCATAGGTTTCCTTCAACAGCAAAAACTCAACAAGACAAGCTGAAACGCCTGAGTCACAGCCTCAGGCATGATCCTCCAGGTCCAGAACCACGAGCCCAGTACTCTTTGATCCACCCCAGACCTCCTTCTGTGGAGCCTGCAGAGAGCAGACAGGATCAGCACACAGTCTGACCGTTTCCTGCTTTCAGAGCTGAGAGGAGGGCTCACCCAGAGGTTTATACTCGCAGCCCACGTAGCCCTGGTAGCCCAGGTTCTCCAGCGTGTTGAACAGGTAGTTGAAGTTCAGTTCTCCAGGACTATCTGGCTCATTCCTGCCAGGAACCTGCGCCACCTGAACATGACCTGAAACACCAGCATTCCAGAAACGTCCTTTGTCTGTTTTTAAGCCTTAGGCCCAAGCACATGGGCTTTTGGGTTGTCTGTAGACAGGAGCGACCGCAGCTTACGGTGAGAGCAGGTGTTTCTTTTAGTTCCCTTGAGGATTGTATAGCAATGAAAATGGAGTGCACAATTGTGGTAAGTTTATTGTGACGTATTTGTAGGGATAATACAAGTTACGTGCACAAGTTTATCAATCACATGCACAGTATCCTTAGGCTGCACTCTAGACGCTACTGAGGTGTGTATACTAGCTCCTTACTGGCCGTATGCAAATGCACGCACGGGATGTCCAAGTGATACACAAGTACCCATAGGACTCCCACACAAACTGCACTCTAATTTCCTCATTTCTAATAGTGAGGTGGCATGCAAAGGGCGCGTACTTATCAGGTGAACAGAACGAATCAAAGTAAATCGGATTCTGACGCGGAGAAAAGCGGCTTTTCGTTTTAAGTTTGCCGCTTTTCTCTGCATCAGAATCAGCTGATTATGAGTGCTTCACTGCTGTACAGTGTTGAATATCAGCACAAGGCTGCTTTCCTCTGCTTTAGAACATGCTGCAGTTAATTGCGTATTTATGGTAGTTGAAAGAATGTAAACACTAGAGCTCCAGCTCCAGTATAAAAGGTCTGCTTACTAGGACCTGTTGCCTGTAGCATGCCCATAGAAAAAATTGCACCTGAATATTTCTGCTCACCAAGCAGTTTACAACCTTGCTTTTTCCTGTAGTCCACCAGCGTGCCCCGTAAAGGTTTGCCCACTTTTTCGCCCGCAGACATCCCGTATCCACCGGCAAGGACAGTTGTGACTAAGGCCTTACTGGTTATTGTTCTGTTACTCACCAACTAGAGGTAGGTATTTTTGCATGTTCTGAGTCAGGTTTCCATCCATGATCTGCCAGTGAAAGAGGTCCTGTAGCAGGTCAGACAATAATGAGACCATTTATTGCTTCCTTAACTCAGCTCTTGCACTGGAACAGAACTGTCCTCGTCTTCAAACCTGTCTCCAGACTGACTCCAAACTTTTAGGATGGAAACTGTTTTTGAATGTGTGCATCTATGCAGGCCCGGCCCTGGGCTGCATGGCGCTCCAGGCCAAAATGATTTTTGTCCTTGTATTTTAGTGCTCTTTCGTGCTTCAGATGACCGTTCTGTGAGGTGCATGACTTTACAAGGACAGTTCTGCTCCTGTGCACAAGCAGAGTTGCACTTTTGACAGAAACTCGAGACATTTCCTCCTCAAACGGAGTGTCTCTGAGCTCTCACCATCTGCAGCTTGATGTTGGGCCGTCCAACCTTCTCCAGGATCTCTGCCGCTGCAGAAGAAATGGAGGAAGTCAGACGTCTCCAAAGAGCTTTGTTTAAAATGAGTAAAAATGTTGATTTGATCCAACAACATGATTGATACGTTCTCCAAAAACTCTGTCCAGATCCAAAGCAAACGCTAATCCCAGAATCAGTCTTACCCTGGTGAGGGGAGTTCAGGAAGTAAGTGGGGTCTGTGATTCTTGTGTTGATGGGCTCGATCAGTCCGGTCATCTCCTCCTGTGGAACATTCAGATCAACACTGACATCATTGTATAGAGAAGCTGATTAAAATGAGATCATCTAAAATCAGAGAACTTTTTCACTGCATTTGTTTCTTATACCCTCTACCTTATTTTCCAAGTATAAGTTGCTCTGGAGTATGAAAGTCCCAGCAGCCAAAAAATAATGTAAAAACATATTTACTGTATAAAGGAGTTTAAGATTAAAATTGTGTCTATTTCTTTATTCAAATTGTGATGGATCAGGAGCAGACGAAAACCCGCGGTTTGAAAAAGTTCGGATTTGAGACGCAGCAGCTGCCATGTGCGGGCCGTAGTCTCCCTTCTCTCTTACAACTTGCAGACAAATAGATTCATGAACATATTCATTTTCCGTCTCTGAGCTGCCATCTGGCTCAAAACTGAACGGCTGGATAGCTCCAATATTGCAATGTTGCACTGCTAATGCTAGCCTGGGGTTGTGAGGCTCCCTTAGCCAGTGGGAGAGAGTGTGAACAAAGGAATGCTGGGATATCACCATAGAGTTACTCCTGTGCAGGTCCTAGAAAAGTTTGGCTAAAAACTATGGAAGCAAATGTGACTCATAATTCAAAATAAAAGTCAATAACGGAAATGCTTTTTCACGGCATAATCATGATGAAAACAGCACTGGGAACGATTTTACAATAGAGAAAAGTAAATAAAAACTGAGGAAGCCAACAGGTAATGACCGACATCACTGAGAAAAAAAACGGATAAATCATTAAGGCAGTAAAAAAAAAAAAAAGCCTACTTGAACGTTTAAAGAAAAAACTCTGGATCTTCTTAAACTTGCATAAACAGATGTCTAACTCATTATTTGGGAAAACTACGACCCTCCGTAATCTGGTTTTTGATGGCTGGCATACACGTGCCTTCTGCAGGACGTCAGCGGCGTATCTGAGGTTCTGTATGAAGACGGCCTCCATCTCCCGGGCAGCAGACGCTCTGGATGAGCCTGCAGGAATCCTTCCTGCCATCAGGTGAATCCTGCAAATGGTCGTAAACGTTCAGGATCTGCTCCAAAACTCTGCTGAGATCTTAACCTGCAAGCACTAGAGGGCGCTACATTCTATATCCAGTGAATAAAACCAGAACAGGAAAAGCTGAGTTGTTAGAGGGCAATCAGAGATTTAAAAACTTCAACTGTATTGAAAAAGTCAGAAGCTGCTGTTAATCGCAGATCTTCTGCATTAAATGACCCCTCTGTCATTTAAAGTTTAAAGCAGCTGAAGGTTCATTCATTTCTGAAGCAACTAATGCTGAAATTATTATGAAAAAACAAGAAAAATAACCACCTGAAAACCAAAGACCACAGAGAGGTGCAAAGAGCTCTATCTTAACTTATGAAATTGATTTCTATATGCGGGAAAACGTGAAGCTCTGCAAACATCTGCAGGTTTGAGCTGGTAGTTTCACCCAAACCTCTGACGATGTGTTCATGGCTGAACGTGTGTTTGGACTCTGTCTTGCAAACATGCTCAGCTGCTGAGTCGGCAGTTTGAAAGGTCATCTACCACAGCTGAGTTCAGACCTGCTGTTGGTCAGTTTGTGTCATAGCAATGGTTATACCTACAGCCGTGGTTCTTCAGAGTGTTTTTAAAACAGTGTCAGAGCATCAGTAGCTGTTTTATCTGTTCAACAATCAGCAGTTTCACACCTCAGCTCAGTTGCTTGTTACATTTTGCTTTTTTCATGCATCTTTCCTCATTATGGATCATTTATGCAGACAGTTCAGTTGTGTGACAGTCATGTGACATCCTCTCTTGAATCCAAAATCACTGCAACAGTCAACCAGAATGTTCTAGAAGACTTCATTATTCCTTCTGCTGAGGACCTGGATGGAGATGCAGATTTAATCTTCCAGCAGGACTTGGCCCCTGACCATAACACTGACGTATTGAAGACGGATATATCAGTTTGAAAATATTTGATTTTGATGTGATCATAATCTCTGTCTTTAATAAATGGGGATTTCTCCACAGTATTCTAACTTTTTAAATGTGAGTTTTATGAGCTGGAACTCCAATTTATGTAAAAACAAATACTTGAGATCAGTTAAACAGTGGGCTCTGAATTTATATCCTGTTAAAGTTTTTTTTTTTTTTAATGGAATGATGAAAATGAATTCACTTTTTCATGATAGTCTAATTTTTTGGAAAGCACCACCTGTAAAGATGGTCCAGGCTCCAGCTGTGTGCTTTCTGCAGCTTCCTGACCACCAGAGGGCGCTGCAGTCAGACTGTGACCTTATCAAGAGTTTGATGTACTGGTTCCACAGCTGTAACCAATCACCTGCAGACTATAGTTGGCACCGCCCACTAAATTACCAAATCTGATCCGTGAAGGTTTAACAGTTACACATTTATGGTAATAATAAGGAATTTTATTTCTGGTTTTTAATTTAACAGCTTCCAGATGTGGATTTGCTGAATTACTTCCGGGTTTTGCGCTTGGCATCTGTTAGTGCAGCAAACATCATCTTCTCCTCACCTCTTACAGTTCAGAGCTTTGGCAAAGTCCACAGTCTGGTCCAGACCGCGTCTGAACTCCGCCTCTCTGCCAGGAACCGCTCCCAGACCGAGATCCCCGGCCTTCAGGTCTCCTGAACACACCAAAAACCCATCAGAGCCTCCCCGTCCCGCAGGTGCGTTCGGGACCAGCAGGACTCACCTGGCGGCGTGTTGAGCAGCACCAGCTCCACGCCCGCGGACTCCTTGACTCTCTGCAGCTCCTGCAGGTTCGAGTCCAGGATCCAGGCGGCCTCCACGGCCTGAAAGCCCGCGGCGGCGGCCGCCTGGACCCGCCTGCTCAGGTCCGGCAGCTCCGTAAAGATCCACGACACGTTCGCACAGAACTTCAAAGGAGCCATTCCGCCTGACCAAGAACGAGCTCGCGCCAGGGGCGGGGCTGGTCAGATAAAACTTTATTTAAAACCCAGTTCTGAACAGAGTAGAAAAACGTCCATAGAACGATTTCCTAGAGTTTTTTTTTTCACAAAAAAAGTGCAAAAATGTGTTTTCGAGTCTTTTCTTGCTGTCAAATGTAAGTATTGTATTTTCAAATGATTTTATTTGAACTCTGCGGAGCCCCTAAAGGGACATTGAATATAATAATAATAACAAAAATTCTAATTTAAAACAACAATTACTATCTGGTGCGCGCCAGATACTAACTGGTTTTTTTTTTCGAGTTCGATTTTTTTCCATGTCCCTTTAGGGCCTCCGTAGAACTCTGATGATCATTTCATTTTTGTTACAGACTTTAAAATGAAAAGAGTCTGATAGTTCACTAACATGCGAACATTACGATTATGGGATGTCTTTTATTTTAAATAATTGCATAAAAGAAGAGAGAGGGTGTTTTTATTAAATTTTGTATAGAATAATACAGTTTTATTAGTTCACTAATCGTTTTTAGTTGAAATTGACCCCAAAAAGTTCAATATTGTTTCATATCAAACAAAAAAACGTAGAGACTTTGCAGAAATAAAGCATGTTTAAACAAGCCTGACTCTTGTTGAGAATCGCATCAGTGTTTGCACACAATTGAGATTGTTTCCCTAAAGAATAAAGTAAAAACACAGCATTCTGGATCCTTGGTTTAGTTTTCAATTGAGAACATTAAAACAAGATTGAAGAAACTCAAGAAAATCCATGTTTTATGATCTGAAAAGACTTATTATATTACGTCTGTGTATTTTAAAGTTGTTTCAGAAGCTTTTGATCAATAATCCTCTGATTGTGTTTTCAGCTAAAGTGTCATTCAGATCAAACAACAGAATTTGTGATGTCACAGAGATGCCTGGGGCGCCTGTTTGTCCCCTTGTCCACCACTGGTTCTCACAGAGTAATTGCAGCTTCTGACCACTCTGCTCTGATGACTGTGGCCCCCCTCACGATCCATCCCGGGGGGGTAGCGTGCTCAGAGCGGACACACCAACATGAAGGAAGTCCATCAAAGCAGAACAGATCCTGTCCTTGAACCCGGAGCTCTGCAGGAGGCGCCAGCAGATGATGGCCTCACAGCTCACTGACTGGAAATCATCAGTCTGTAGGGACACTGAGCAGCCAGGGGGGCAGCAGAGGAAAGTTACTTCTGTTCTTCCAAGCTCTCCTCTGTTTTTCTGTCACTTGTTTTTGATAAGTCTTTCATTCTGTACTCTTTCGGCAGATTGGGTTTCATGTGTTGAAGTGGTTCTGAATCAAATATGAGCTAAAACGCCTCGATTCAGACTCCTGATTCTCTGGCCACAAACGACTCTGGTTTCCAAACTCAAACTCAACATCTGTCTGTAACCAGAAACATCTTTCTGCAGAGGTTCCTGCTTGTTTCTGTCTGATCAAACCCTGTCCGTGTCAGAATGCATGCTGTTGTACGCTGTTCTAAGCATTCAGGTCTTCTGCTTTCATGGTTTTCCTTTCAAAATCACGGGTTTGTTTGGTTTTAGAGTTACATTGTGCGCCGCCTCAGCCTTTTAACTTTCTGCCATGTTTTCATTTGTTTATCCATTACATTTACATTTCTCTTCCTCACCTCTCCTCATCCACTTCTACTTTGTGTCCAACATGTCATACAAATCCTCATGTGCCCTTTGTTTGGAAGTATCCACCTCCACCTCTACTCTGTTCTTTCTGCTATCCATGTTTCCACAGTTGTTTCATTTATGTCACATCAGACAGAGTTCAGTTATACTTAGACAAACTCTGATTGAGGTTTATCCAAAAAAACCTTCCATTTCAAAAGTTTGTATCTGGACACATGACAGGTGTTAATGTTATTCTGTTGCAGTCATTGTTGCAGTAGTAGTTGTGTCAGATATTTAAGTTTTCTTTTCAGTCAAAGAGGCTTTATTTGTAATTTGTGTGTAGAAAACCTTGAGAATGCTTAGATATGTCTATTAATAGATGTCTCTCCCAGCATACATCTCTTCATTTGCTGCATCCTGAGGGAGACCATCTGGTGGCTTGTTAGAGGATTTGTTTTGCTGGCAGGGGTGGAAATGGAGAGAATTAAACAGTTTAGTTGCTTCCAAAACATCTATACTTTCATTAAATTAGACATGCCTTGATACAGAAGAGTGTGGTTGAATCTTTGTTAGCGCTCGCTCTTGTGTTTGTGCCAAAGCAAGAATTTTACCGGATCAGAGCACAGCTGGGGGCTGGCAGCCCGTTGCTTCACTGAACAGGTTTCTCTGGACAATCCAGTCTCCTTCCACAGTCCAAGAAGACCTGGCCTTACTGAGGCATTTGGCCTCCTGTTCTTTCCCTGTTGTAACAACATCTTCTCATCAAAGCAGCTCCTAAAAGACTGTTTGGTGGAAATGATGACAGAGTGCCTGCAGACCTTGATCTGCAGCTAACCGCCAACTTACTTGTGGGGTCTCTCCGAGATGTTAAAATCATCATAAAAGCATAAAGTTAAAATGCTAGTTTTTCACACATGTTCACCATTTTTTAGCTAAGAAGTAGATTTTAGTCCTGTACTAAAAGCAATCATTTATGGTCTTTGAAAAGGCATCAATGCTGAAGTATCCATCAGAAGATGGTATACTGTGGTCATAAAGGGATGGACGTGGTCAGCAACAATACTCAGGTAGTCTGTGGTGTTGTAATGATGCTCAATTGGTACTAAAGGGCCTAAAGTTTGACCAGAAAATATACCCCACACCATTACATCACTACCACCAGTCTGAACCATTGATACAAGGCGTCATGCTTTTATATTGTTGACGCCAAATTCTGACCCTACCATCAGAAAGTCACAGCAGAAATGCCCTACCTCATTCTGGATACATGTGGAGGAGAGATAGGGAGAGGCGGGCAACAGAACCAAAAAGAAAGAACGACCACAAAGAAGCAGGAGAGGGCAACGAAGGAACAGGAACTGTTAAGGCCAGACATATTGTCTCATTTTGATAAAAATAATAAAGTAGCCAGTGAGTGTTCATATTGTATACGTATATAATTTATATTAACAGACATAAATAGTACTAAAAATGTGTTTTTATTCTCCAGTGTCATCTCTTTTTCTGATAGTTAATTGAGTTTTTAGTGGAGTTTTAATGTTTTTTCCATGTCTGGGATTTCTGTCTGTTTTCCTGTCAGCTTATCTCTCTTAATTTCAACATCTGTACTAAGTTAGTGACTGAAAGTAAAATAATCAGATAACTGGCAGGTTAACATTTGTAAATGCAACATGTCCCTGTCAGAGCATTACAAAGTAGACACTCCGGACACTCTTTATTATTTGCCTATTTAATATTTTGGACTGGTTTCATAGTTGTGTGTCACATTGGTGTCTATTAAAACAAATGTGTGATTTAAAAAAAAATCTTAACAAATAACTAAACACTTCCTATATTTGTGACTTGAATCTGACATGTTTATCTCTTGGCGCGTGAGCGCTGGACTAGCGGAAGATGACTTCCTTTAGGGGTCGAACAGCTCCGGAAACAACCGAACGGAGCCGAAAAGTCCCGATGGGGGGAAGCGTGAAAGTGAGCGTGCCGCTCTGAGAGCAGCGCTTCTTGACTGAGGAGCTTTCATCCTCTGCGCTCCCGGGAGCTCCTGCATGGAATCATCTCCTTATTCAGGTGGACATCTTCAGACGGTCACAGGTGAGTAACGTTTACGGTCTGTCAGAAACGCAGAGCTTTGAGGAGGCTCTTGTTAGAGGAACTGGGGTTTATAAACTCTTTTAGGATTTCTAAATGTCCTAAACAAAAACAACATACGATTTTTTTTGAAGATCTGAACAAATTTTAGTTTCAAATAAGTAATTTTTAAAAATGTGTTTGTTGGTGGTTAGAATTAAATCATCTCTTTGCTCAGAGTTGCTGAAACAGGATCTAGGTCGTTTGGAGGATCTTTGACAACTGTTCGGTTCCAGAACCACCATAAAAGGAACAAAATTACATTTTAAGTGGATTTTTCCTGCATCGGACACTGGCAGCTTTGCACTCACTCTCCTCCCTGAGGATGCTGAGAATGCTGTCAGCATACCAACTCAGGCAGATCCCTCCATGAAGGCGCACACTGTGCACAGGGGGAGCAGGCTCACTCACAGGAGTACAACCAACTTCACATCCTTTGCAGTCACATCTTAAAAAAAAAAAAGAAATAAAATCAGCAAAATAAGAAGAATATGTGGAAACACACAAAAAAGGTAACCAAAAATGTTGTCAGAAAAATTATGTGTTTGCAGAAACTGTATTCATTTATTAGTTTATTTGATGGGCATATATTAAAACGCATCTCTGCAAAATGCACCAGAGTTAGCCAAATGCTATTTTTCACCTGTAGTCAACAGGTAGCAAATCTGTCCCCCTAAAACAAAGTGAAATTAAGAACAAAAATACAACTTTAGCATATATTAGAATTAGAAGTTGCAAAATGATACAAATACAATGTAAATATAAATAAACAACAGAAATAAATAACTTGTCTAGGGAAGAATATTGCTTGAAAAACATAAGTGGATAAAAATACAACGTGAACCTAAAAGCACTAGAGATAGATATCAACTTTGTAGAAACACTGATAAAATCAGTGACTCATCAGTACATATATTTATCAGCTATGAAAAATAAGTCGTTTTTGCTTTCATGTAGATGCTAAGTTAAGGTAATTTTGGAGCTGAAGTGTTTTAATGCATATTTGCATCAGTAAGCATCCAGGGGTTAAAGCTGTGGATATTTATGCTGGCACTGATCGGAGTTCATAGGTATCATGTGTGGTAGTATGTCTGATGCGTCATGAATCAGTTCTTTATATGTTTTTAATGCAAACTATGTGATGGCAGATCTGTGATGGTTTGAGGAACAGAGTTCCTTTCTTTTGCAGTTGTTACAGAAAAGCTCTTTGACCAAATACACTTTTTTCAGATGAACAATTCATTCCCCACAGGTTGACCTTCGATAGTTCTTGTGTTTAAGAACTAATTTAGCTGTGGGGATGACGGACCATTGATTCTTTTATAAATATGACAAAGGTTAAATGTCTTCATACTTTTCTTCCAGTTTATTTGTTTATGTTTCTGTGTGTTCTGGACCCTGAGTTCTGTGACTGAGGGGTTTTCAGTATTCATGGAGATTTTAAAAGAAGTTCTGAATACACTGGAATTAAAATTCTGGCAGAAAACAAAATCGGATTTTTGGATCAAGCAAAAAAAAAGAATATATATATATATATATATATATATATATATATATATATATATATATTTCCAGTCTTACAAATGCATATAAAAAAACGATTTACTTTCATTTAATGATTGTGGACTTGTGGCCTTTATAGAAAGATCACATTCATCAGACGTTCAGATTTGACGTGGAGTGTTGGAAAAAAAGGAAATTCATCCATGAAAAGTCCTGTTTCTCAGACTCTCTGAAGCAACATTCTAGAACTTTAGAGTGTGATTTAACTTTGACAAAGACGCATCCGTGATTCTCTTCAGTGTGGGATAATTGGCATGGCTGTAAGGTGTTGCTTTTTTCTTCATGCTTTTCACAATCAGTTTTTTGTTCTGTTGCCTGATTGGAGCAAAGTTGAGTCTAAATATCGCTGCCTGTATATTTCAGATTCGGTCATCTGTTTGACCCTTAGTCTTCATGTTTGGATGGCTGCAGTCATTGATATATAGCACCTGATTGGCCTTTGCCTATTTGCTGCTATACATAGTGACGTGCACGTGCAGGTGCCATTGCCATGCATTCACGTCAACAGTACGCCGCTGTTCCAGTGGAGGACAAGCAGGCATCAGCCACAAAAATCTGGCTAGCTCCCTCATTTCTTAACCGATTTTCACAAAACATAGTTCGATTTGAAGCTTGGGAAATTATTGATCTTGTTGTATTTTTACATTTTTATTATCTCTAAAGATTAATCTGTAAATAGTGCAAGAACTGCACCTTCTAATGTCACAGGTAACGTATTGCTGTTAAATTAACAGCTTCTAAATATCTGTGATTTTTTATTTTCCCTGTATACTAGAATATATATAACTGAGCTTGTAAATGCTTTTCACCCAAGCCCAGAAAGGAGGAAGATTGATTAAGTTCAATGGCATGAATGGTTAATAAACTTTACAAAGTTAAGTATTAAAGCCATTTTCCCATTGACTGTACAAAGTAAACAAACACCTTCTAACACACATGCAAATAAAATTAGGGAAGCAACAACTTGTAAAAATCTACCATATTGAAAAAAAAGTTAGAAAATACATCTTTTTTCATTATTTCATTGACAGCTCCTTCCAAAACAACACTTTAGTGTTTGCTTTATCTCACTGGGCAGAAAGTGAGAGCTGCATATTCTAGCTGGGCTTCTTCCGGTCCATGCAGCCAAGAAAGAAGTTGAATACTAGCAACATGTACTGAAAAAATAAGTGTGAAATAATCTCTCTTTTTTTCAATGTACAACGGACATCAACCTTTAGCCTTGCATGCACATAAATTACATGCAGGTAATGCAGCAATGTGCATCTTGGCCAAACTAACCCAACTAACTAAACCCTAACTACCATGATACTTGGTAGCACCCACTTTAGCACAAACTTCCCAGCCCAATTTCTCTCTATTAAACTGCGGTTTCTATCCTGTGATGATTACTCTCGATCAAATTACTTTTGTTGTCGTGGTTTTTGCAGTTGATTGCAAAACATTGCGTCCCCTTTTGTGATTTGTTGTGCACTTATTCGGACCTCCTCAGTTCTTCACTCGGGAACAATGCATATAATGCTGCATGTCTATCGCTAAAAATGTGATATTCAAGCACATGGACGCTAGGTCTTAAGAGGTCAAAGAGTGTGACACTTCTTCTAGTAACACTTCTCGAAAAATGTGTTTGACCAGGAGGGGAAACTTTTTAGCAACTTTTCAAGTCAAAAGTGAAATTCTCTGTTGTTTGAATGAGGCACATAATCATCTTTTTTTAAACATAGTTTTATTAGGACCTGCATGGTGGTGTAGTAATTAGTGCTCTCACTTCACAATGAGAAGGTCCTGGTTCAAATCCCAGCTGGGACCTTTTATTATGTGGAGTTTGCAGTGGCGGTTTTTGACATGGGTGGTCACCCAGAGTGCGGCGGCATGGACAAGGAAAACAAATCTATGGAGGTCCGGAAGAGACAATATGAAATAAATATATACGCCATTCAATAAAATTCTTATTAATTATTTGAAATTGGAATTAGGTAAATAAAATTAAAAATCAATAAATACATGTTTAAATTTATGTGGCATTAAAATATTAAAATTGCCATCAAAAAACACATTTAAATATTTAATGACATATTTAAATTTTTGATGGTCAGTGTGGGCAGGAAGAAACAAATTGAAAAGAATATATTTAATGTAAAATTATTAAATAAATGTGTTATTAATTATTTAAAATGGGAAATAAATAATTAAAAGTGTAATTTAAATGTGTCAATATTTTATTAATATACAATTAGTAAATTAAAGTAGGGGGGGCACTGAAGGGTGCTACTGCTGTGAGAACATGATTGATGGGTTAATTGATTTTTCCAAATTGTTTCTTTGGTGTGGTTGTTTGAAAGTATGACACACGTGCATTCATGAATGTGCTAAACGGTGGTTCCTGAACGTGCATTTAGCCCTAAGGTGTTCACACTTGACAAACAGGGAGGGGCTTCTTCTTCTTCTACTGTTTACTAGAGCAAGTCCACCACCTAGAGTTGGAAGAAAATGTTAAAGCGTTACAAATCTCATGAATCTTTCTCTAGGATTTTTCTTTCACAGCTAGAACCCAAAGACTTGATGCAAGACTTGGTGTCATAGAATTCTGGCTGGGCACAAACCGCAATTATTAATTTCTATATAGATGCATATTTTTATCAAGACATATTTGAAAACTGTACAAAGCAAATTAAAGTATCATCCAATACCCTCCAATCCATCCAAAGTAATGCATCTGTACCAGTATGTAGTTACATTTAATGTCCATAAAAAGCCAACAAAATCTAGCGGTGGAATATATTTTCATAAAGTTTGAGGTTAGTTATGAGTTTCCAAAAAATTCACCGAAGTCCACAGATATGTTTGTAATTTTTTTTCTTCTTTGAAATCCATTCTACTGTCTCCAAAACTGAACTGTATCCATGCTTTTCCATTGCTTTGCAAATACTCATCTGGCAATGCAAAGTCAAGACAAAACAAATAACCTTTTCAACGAATATCCCCAGAATACAAAATATGGCGTTCAACAAAACTTTCTTTCCAACTCCTTAACTAGCACATTCTCTACATTCTTCTACAGCCCCATAAACAATGAATGAATGTGCCTTTCTACTCTCTGTTTCACAGAGGTCTGGAAATTCAGGAAGTATGTGCTTGTCAAGATAAGTTGAACCATTTATAATGTAACAGATTGGATTATATTGGTGGATTGGTCTGAATCACATCCTAATTTGCTCTTCACATCACTCTGTTTAATCAGTCTGTTTTCTGCTCATTGGTGGAGGCCTGTCTTTATCTCATTTCCCTGTCATCCTTTACCATAGTATCATAATATATTATATTTAACTAGACAAATAAAGCCTGACTCCACCCAGACAACTGAACAGCAAAGTGAAGCCTAAAGCGGCATTCTGACTGCAGTTTGCTCCGCCCACCTTCCCAATGAGCCATAAATGGGGGATTAGACGGGAAAAAGTTAAGTGAAAGTGGGGATTTTCCATGTGGGTCCATTTATTCTCAGGATTCTGAGGTGAGTAAAATCTGTTTTTTTTTCTTTGAATTGGAGTTCAGAAATAGATCAATAAGCCAGTTTTTGTTCAGAGCTGCATCTGTAGTTAATTTTCAAACCAATAGATGCAAAATGTCTATATTTTCCATTTCAGCAAATAGAAATCCCTCACAAATATGTTCAGCAAATACATAAACGTCCAAAACTTGTTAGTAAAAACGGAGATGAGGAGAAAGTGTGTGAGGGTTGGGGCTGGTAGCACCCTTGAATCTTCCACCTGAGGCCTTCATGCCCCGAAAATGCTTTGTTGCATTTAAAGCTCTCACAATTTTCTTTGAGAGAGGACAGATCATAATCCAATTCCACAATGCTTTGCAATCACAACATGATTTTGTCAATGTTTACATTTCAGCACAGCTCTTTAGTAGGTCATCCTTTTACATTTGTTGTTCAGCTCCACAGATACATCAGTTCTGTTGTTACTGGAGCTATGAGAAAGGTTGCACCAATGCGCTCAAAGTAATGAGATAGGACAGATTTTTTCCTAAGAATCCAGATGCATCCTAACGCTTGTGTGGGAACAAACGTTCTTCTCCTCACTGTTTATCTAACATCAGAGAAAGTTCTGCAACATATTTTTAACACATACATTTGCTTAATTCTTCACTTTCACCGAAATAAAAGAACATATAGATATTCATATATTAATAATAGCATCAGTATAGTATTATTATTAGCATTAGCATATTTTTATTAGCATTAGTATAGTATTATTATTAGCATTAGTATAGTATTATTAGCATTAGTATAGTTTTATTATTAGCATTAGTATATTATTATTAGTATTAGTTTAGTATTATAGCATTAGTATAGTATTATTATTAACATCAATATTTAATTCGTCCCACATTGATACTTTTTTTCAACTCATTGCATTGCACTGCATTTGTGCATTTTTAGATATTTAGCTTCTTTGGAAAAAGAGCTTCAATCGCATTATGCTTTTCAAAGAAGAAATTACCCATGTTTTGTTTCTTTAGTATATTTTTTATTATCTCTTTCTGTGTAAGGCCCACTTTTAGTAAAGTCTTTTTTTAACACATCTTCTCATCAGTGAGGCCACAAGTCTGACCAGAGGTTGCCATCTATGTTGTTCCCATAGGAACAGAGTGGATGAAGCAAACACTTGTTGCCAAGCAAACAGGAACTATGTGCTTTAAAGAGAAAAAGGACTGTGGTTTCTGTGCACCTTCACAGAGGTCGCCATTTTGGATCCAAATGTGACATAATTGGACCGTGCTTGTAGGAAGGGGGGTGACTGTAGACCGCAGGGGTTGTTTTGTGGTGGTTCCATCTTTTCTTTATTGTTTTATTATTTAACTCTGAGTCTGACTCCTGCTGTGATGCAACTCCCCTTCAGTTGGGGCATCAGTCCTGTTGGTCGTCCCTTTTCAAGCCCCTAAAGCTCTCTTTGCGGATATGAATCATGGCCATATGTCCAGGACATGATGTTCCTGTACGGTCAGCTACGAGCTGAATGAGGAGGTATGTGTGTGAGTGGGGTGATGGAGGGGGGGCTGGCACTGTACTCCTCAAAGCGTGACGTCCATTCCGGCTGTCGCTGGTTCGATGCCTCTAAGGGGATGTGACCCACTGTGCCTGGCACTGACCCCAGCCCTGGCAATCTGCTGCTTTCCTTCATACTGGTGGATGTGGGGGAAGGAGGGGGATGCAATCGCAGAGTCAGAGGAATTTGATGGCAGGGTAAGGTTAGGCTGAAGTCATCTTCACCTAATGTTCACTTTATTTATTCAGAATTGAAACGTTTTCAATCTTAAAATGAAATCACATCAGAGACTTTTCTTCTGTGTAGCAGTGAGGGTTCAAACTGAAGTCAACAAAAATCCTCCGTCTTGACCTGAAGCTGAAGAGCTGCTCCTAACAGCTTTAATTATTTAAAATAGAGCTGGGAGATATGGACAAAAAATAAAATCTCAGATTTTTCCACAAACATTTTTTGATTTTTTAATCGATTTTTTTCTCCCTCCGTTTACTTTCTTTAAAACAAAAAAGAGAAATGACAGAATATCAAAGACTATTCAGTTTTAACATCTCCTTTGGAAATATGCTCTAACACAAAGTTCAATTAAATACAACCTGTGAAAATGTTTGTAGATCAATGCAGATGTTTTGTGAGCTGCAGCTAGCTTAAGTATTTCCGCTGTTGAAACAAATGTCGTATTCCCCCTTTTGGCAGCTACAACCTTCAAACAGATTTTGCTGTGTGTTTGTGGTTTGATGCTCCAAGTTTGAAGTCACAACACCAATGGTCAACATTTCACTTTTTACTCACCAGCCAAGTTAGTCGGTAGATGAAAAAAATCTACCAGTCAGGGACATTTTTTTACCGGACAAATTATGACATTATTTTACAAAAAAACTATAGGTGTTATTTTAAAAACTGATCTCAGGTTTAGTCTTCATGCTTTTCTTCTACACTTTTATTGACATGTTTTGAGTTTTCTTCTTCAGGTTTTGCTTCAAATCTTGGGTTTCCGTTTTCTCTGCAGGTCTTGTTGGATGAAAGTGCGAGACTGCAGCTAATGAACTCCAGTTCCAGGACCGTAGGAGGTCCCTCACCCCTGCGATGATGGATCTTCAATTTAGAGGGATGCTTTTCCTGCAGCTGCTGGCCCAGCTGATCCTGCCCACTCATACTGACAGTCAGTAGTACCTGATCTAGTTTTTTTTAGCACCAGGGGTCTTGTAGGTCATTGTGTGAAAAACATGCACAAAGCATTCTGATGTGTGTGAAGAACATAAAAAGAAAATACAACAGTTATGATCAAGGGCTGCTTCCTCTCTGAGCTGGAAAGAGCGGGAAAGCTTGATGAGGTCTGCTTCACATGGCTCTTTCAGGAGATAACCAAACAATGAAGCGGACCAAACCGCCTGGAAAAAACCTACAGTTCCAACAGCTGCTCTTTCTTTGGGTGGGGGTAATCAAACTGAGCTTTGACCAGGACAGAAAAAAGGCCTGAAGAAGAAAAACTACTTGTCCTTTGGCAACCAAATTTGCATGATCACATGCAGCTCTTCACTACACCACGGTTACCCAGCGGATACCTTCAAACTTTTCAGATTCACACCATGGTTGTTTTTTTCTTTCTAACACACAGACCTTGCATTGTTTCCATCCTTTGGTTCTCTTCCTCTCTTTAGACCAAGGAAAGTCTGTCTGCATTCACAGTACAATGAACCACACCAGAGTTCATTTGCAAGCAAAGAGAGACTATGGTTCTCAAGACCAGTGCTCTCTTTTTAGAGATACGAAGATTTGACTCCCTTGTTCTTGTTAAAGTCCATAATAGCCCCTCTCCTTATGAAAGAAGTAAGGGTCAGATGTGAATCCAGTAATGATGCACAGCATCAGGTATTGTATAGACTAGACAAAGACAGAAGAGAACTGAGATGTTGTGATTCAAAGTCTAGACTGAAGCCTGCTTGAATGCACTAATAACAGACGAATCAGCTCTGAAAAAGATCATTATCCTCCTCGATGTTACTCATCAGTTATCCCTCCTGTAGGCATGCCAAGCTTTATCAAAGCACCAGATGACCAAACAGGGATTTCTGGAGGAGTGGCATCTTTTGTTTGTCAGGCAGGAGGAGAGCCCAAACCACGGATCACCTGGATGAAGAAGGGAAAGAAGGTCAACTCTCAGCGCTTTGAGGTAAGTTCAGCCACAGCTGTCAGTATAGAATCTGCGGTTTAGACTCTGAATGATGTCCACATCTGCACAGGCAGTGGGACATTGGAGGTGCATGGGGCTCTTTATCCATTCATCCACCTTTCCCCAATGATGTCCTTCAGTTCTTGTGAACAGGCTGATAGAGCAGTATCATCCCTCCAGGTCATTCCAGGTCTACTGCAGGACTTTCTTGGATCTGTTGGAAATATGTCAAAGATGATCCCAATCTTATAATAGACACCGTTTTCCTAAAGAAACCAAACAAAAACAAGGTGTCTACATTTGACACCACCCTTGAGAAAACAGTGGGTTGCAGTCGCAGCCACACTCAGACACCATTGGGTGATTTAACCTCCAATCCAACTGTCGAAGTTTTCTGTTAAGCTTAGACAAATGACACACAAACCCTGTGGCCATGTGGTCCAGTGGTTTGTAGTGGGATCAGTTTTTTAAACTCCAAGATTTTCAAATCTTGACCTGATGTCATCAAACTCAGATTTTTACAAAAACTGGAAAACAGGGAATACGAACCCCACTTGCCAGATGGTAGGATGCTGGCAAATGAAAAAAAAATTTATAAAAACTCTTGACAAGCCTGTAACCTGTCAATCAAAAGACTGCACCTCCATTTTGGAATAATTCCAGAAAGAAATCTGTAATAAATTGATGAAGATCGTACGATCATAACAGCCAGCTGTAGCTGTCATTGATTCTTAATCGGATCACAGATGATTTGAAAGTTCCCTGACACCCCGTGTAAATTTTCTTTTTAATGTTTTCTGTTGGAGAAAAAGTATGCTGACTTAATTTGGTAACAGGCCTTCAGGTGGTAATGTGGTGAACTCACCTGGTTTACTGGTTTTGGTTTTCTGTGCAGCCCTATAGTCCCACTCCAATCATATTTTGACCTATTGTAAAAGTGTTCCCACTGGTCTTTCTTTGTGATTATGCTGTTTTTATCAAAAAATAAAAAGATGTGTTGTTTTCTAGGACATAATTTGATCAGAGCGGCAGTAGTTCGTAAGAAATTCACCTCTGAGTTTTGAGCCTCCACTGATATCTCATCATCCTTTTGTTTACACTCTCTCCTGCTATATTGGAGCTATCCAGCCGTACAGTTTTGATCCAGATGCCAGCTCAGGCGAAGACAAAGAAGACTTACATTTGTCTGTAGGTGGATGCATCAGAATGGAATGGAGGAGGGAGACCATGGCCCACTTATTTCCGTTGATGGACCACATCTGGGAACTTTTCAAACAGTATTTTTTCGTCTGCTCCTGATTCACTCGGAAATGCAATTTTCATATATGTCCTCCATCAAAGAACATGCTAAAAACACAATTTCATTGGAGTGGGTCTTTAATGAGTAAATGTTAAGTAGGTGTCAAGCAGGGAGGCTTTGGGTCCTTTTTTAGTCTTTGACATCTCCCAGTCTTAAAGTGCATTTTTGAATTCTATATTGTGTTTTAAATTGGATTCAAGATTGGAATTTAGTTTAGGATTTAGACATTCATGTGTGAAGAGAAGTTTATGGATATTTTGGATTGACCTGGTTCCACAAACCAGACTCTCAAGTCAGCGCTTTTTACAATGAACAACAGAAGACACTCACCTGCTGCAAACAGACCACAACCTGCTTCTGCTCCACAAAACTTCACCTCACTAAGTAAATTTCACCATGAATAGATCCTTAACTTCATGATTATTTTTCAATTTACTAAAAAAAAGGGAACAAAGTTGACATTTGAGATGAAGATTGGAGTGGAAGCTCCACCAAGATGCTCTTTGTCCTGATCCAGACACAGAAGCTTACACATTTCAGGCAATAATTCCATTGTTTAATGCAGTGTTTCTCAGCCCTGGTACCACCAAAAGAAATAGATGTGGTTTCCTGGAAAACTGGTGAACTAGCAGGTCAACCCATCCTTCACACATGACCTCTCATCCGCTCAGGTGATTGACTTCGATGACGGGTCTGGGTCAGTGCTGCGGATTCAGCCTTTGAGGACTCACAGAGATGAAGCCATCTATGAGTGCACTGCCACCAATAGCGCGGGGGAGATCAATACCAGCGCCAAGCTGACAGTGCTGGAGGGTAAGCTCTGACCTTAGCATCTGACAACTGAAGACGCTTTAGAAGTAGATCCACCTTCTGCTTCAACAGGATCAGGTTATACACAGGTGATCAGGATCCTGATGAGCTCCTCATATGCAGTCCCAGCGCTTTTTTACATTTTTGATGTGTTTTTTGCTGCTTTTTTGAGGAAGTTTAAATCCTTTGCTGTCCTTAAGAGCCACATTTCATCATGTGGTATTTGTGATGAATCTGTGTCATTGTGACCAGTAGGAATGACGTTATCTCATATACCTGTCACTGCTTTCTCCCAATCACTTGGTCAGGACTTCAAATCCCAGAGCTTTATTAGGTCTTTGGACAGAACTTTAAGTTTTTCTGAGACTAAAAATAATCTTTTAAGTTTTTTCTGCTAAAAGCTGTGTCAGCTAATGTTATTCAGACTGGAAATGTCTGTTGGTCCGGACCAAATCAGACCAAGTCCGCTTAATTTGGTCCAAATAGAGTCCCGAACCTTTCATTTGGTCTGTTTTCAGAGTGTCTTTCAACCAGAGATTTCTGTTTCAAACCAAAGCTTGTAAACAAAACCATGTGACTAAAGATCTCTTCAGTTATTGGCCAGGAATTACAAGGGCGGGGCCAAGCAATGACAGAAGGAATAATGAAAATCCTACACATAAGCTCTTTTATTCAAACTTTATGTTTCGCTGACTAGTTTTGAGCATCTGTATCAGCATCAGGTGCAACCGTTTTTATTGTTTCTTTGATGCGTTGCTGTAAGACGGTTACTGAGGAGGCGACGGCTAAGAAGGTATGCTGATAAGTGTTTATGATGTATAGGTTGTTGAGAAAACACTATGAGAAGCATTGTGTATCACCTTAAAAGTCGTTTTAATGAGTTTCTGTGTCTCGTTGCTGCTCCGCTACACTGTTTACATCTCATAATGCTCGGCTACGGTGGCCGTTTTGGTCCCGTTGAGCCTATTCAGACTGAGGAAACTCAGAGCAAACTGGCGCTCAGTCCTATTGGAAATGAACTAAGACCACCTCAAAAGATGGGTTCGAAAGCAATTCCTGGTCCCAGACCAGGGTCCGCTTAAGTGTATTCAGATTGGACATTTGTTCCGGATTATCGGGAGGAATTAACTCTGGTTCACTTTTAGTGAACCAAATCTCTCCAGTCCAAATACACCCTGAGTTTCTCTGTTCCACAGAGGACCAGATCCCACATGGCTTTCCCTCAATAGACATGGGCCCCCAGTTGAAAGTTGTGGAGAGGACCCGCACTGCCACCATGCTCTGTGCCGCCAGTGGAAATCCAGACCCGGAAATCTTCTGGTTCAAAGACTTCCTGCCTGTAGAGATTGACAGTGGCAGCGGACGGATAAAACAACTGCGCTCAGGTAAAGTGAGCTTCAGCTCTGTCACTGCTCTGTCACTGGGAAGTTGTTTATTCCAACTCTCGAGTTTGGGAAGACAATTCCAGAGAAGGGGAGCCACTGTAAGAAACCAGATCTGTGTAACTGTAGATGAAAACGACTGCAGGATGACAAACCCCTCCACACATTGTGAAAACATAATAAAGTCTTATTATTTTTCACAATGAAACCTGAAATTTGTCATGACCTGGAAGCTGCTGATGTGCCCCTGAGCAAACCACCCACAGGCCACACAGCTTCCAGTGCCTCATGTGTCACAACTGTGTTCCTGTGGGCTGATGAGTGGCTGCTTCTCTATCAGATGGCTGGCATCTGCATAGGAACCACCACTCCAGCTTTCGCTACATATGTCCTGATGTGCCAAAATGGGCTGTGTTGAATCAGAAATATCAAATGAAAGGAGGAGCGCAGCTGGAGCCGTGCAGTGATGGTGTCCCAAGTTTACTGAATAAGCTGATTCTTGAGGTTACAGCCTCTTTGTCCGTTAGAAATCTTTAGAGCATCCACTTCCTGTTGTCAGCTGACTTTCAGCTGCTCATGTAGACTTCCATGCTCACAGCCTGACTGTTAGAATTGAGAAATGTTGACAGAGTGTAGTTTACATACCACGTGCACACCCAGTGCGTGCAGCATTTGCACGCGGTCTGTAAAGAGTCAGTGCTTGCACTGCACTGACGACTGGAGAGGTCCGTAAAGGGCACTCTTTGACGGCATCACCTGTATGTCACAAGTGCCTGTAACATTATCCTTATTAAGACTTCATGACACACTTACCACACACCTTAACGTTCCTTAACGTGGCTGCATGTGCCTAAAGGGAACTGCAAGACAGGCTTGTGCTTCCCTCAAGACGCGGCCGCTTCTCTCTGCAACCCTCCACTCAACCCCAGTGACAAGGGCATTAGGAACGTTAAAATCCACTTTTATAATAACAGATGACAAGATGACCAAAGTTACAAAAATACCTACAAAGACAACAGTGGAGACCAGCTCAAATCATTATTTAAACATATGGGTGAAGACTGAATTCCAAACAAGAGTGTCTTCTGTTTTTTCCCCACATAAAATCTGCTTACATAAATAAACTACAACAGTTTTGGTAGAATATTCTTTCATCCTGTCAAACTTTAGTTTGTGAAAATGTGCAGTGAGGAAAACCTGGAGAAAGCAAAATGTTTGAGAGCTTTTCTTCAAATTCCTGCTGCTCTCCTGTTTCTTTCTGCAAACTAACACTTTTCTTTAATCTATTTGCATTCGTATTACCTCACAGGTGGTACACCCATAAGAGGTAAGAATGCTGGGTACAGAAAGCATCCATTCGCTCCCCCCAAACCCGTCTCACTCCTGCCATTCTGTCTTCATCCTCTTCCTTGGTCTGTCTGCATCCATTGTTCTCCTCTTCCTCTTTCTGCAGATCAGGATTTCAGACATGTGGATGGTTTTGTGCTCGAAGAAACTCCATTGCAGAGATTTTTGCTAACCAAACCTCCACCCCACACAGAGGAACATGAGACTGTTTGAGATAATGTTTAAAATGGAACTGATGTGAAGAATGAAATCAAAAATAATTTCTCATGATTTCAGCCATGCTTTGTCGCAAATATCCCATGATGCATTTCAGGTTTTCTTCTGCGTAATTTTAACATTTGCATCTCGTGTTTCTAAATCAGCGCATGTTTGTCTTACTCACGGTTGAAGAACACTTCATCCTGGTTTCTGTTTGTTCTGTGGTTTCATTAACATGAACAAAGTGAGTGTTACAAAGTTAAAAGTATTCAGTAAGTTTTGTTTCATCTTTGCCAACAAAAAAAGGAAAATATACATCGAAATCTCTCTAAACGTTACAAAACTTTATAGTTACAATGGAAAAACCAGGTCCTGAGAGACCTTTGAATGCCCCTGCAGCTAACGGTCGCCCAGTTCCAGAGTCAAAACCATTGACTTTATATTCCATTGTATTCTCCTGAGTCTGAGTCGAAATGATAAGTCATGGAAATGTTGACTCAGACCAACTCGGATCAATCACTGCTTACTGACGTCCTCTGACTCAAACGTGGCGGCGTCTGTAGCGAGAAAAAAAAACAGATCGCAGAATTCAAAACTGAACTGACTTCATGCCGTTGCAGCCATTATCTATGGGTGACGTCACACTCACTTGGTCCAGTTCACATATAAAGTCAGCGGTTGGAACCGAATCTGACAGGTAACAGGTAGAAATACAGCAGAAATCCAACATCAGTTCCAAACTGGCAAAGTTCTCAGGAAATCACCATCACTGGTTGCTAAATGACGATTATTTTCCCCGTCTAATTTATGCCTGTCTACCATGGACGTTGTGATGGCAGTGTTTACTTCAACAAGATTTGGTCCTGGACCAGGACTGTGGAGTCTCCTCTGCAGGAAACTGCTTTCTGCTGTGGACACATCAAAGAATTTTGGAGTTTCTGCAGAATTGTTTACAACAATCTCATTTTTATTGTTGTCCTTTTAATACAGAGATTCGTACAAATTCTTACAATTTCTTTGATGCAGTTGGTAGGAGTTTCAGAGGTCTCTGTTTAACTCAGAAGAACCTTTTTCTGCCTCCGATCAACTTCTCTCCTGTAGTCCCTGAGCTTCTGATCTTTTCACTTTTATAGAGTTCGTCAGTAATTTTTACGGAGATGGTTCACTGAGATGTGTGCCAACTTCATCCCAGAAAATCTGGATATGTGTGAGGAAAAAAAGTGCATTTGTTTTGTTCTGTCCAATATGTAGACAAGCTGAGGTGAGATGCTGGAAAAAAGCAAACTTCACCTCAGAGACTTCAGGAGTAAATCTTTATATACCTCCTTAGTATTACAAGCTAAAAACTCAATTCTTTTATCTGTGTGTGTGGGTGGGTGTGGTTTTGTTTGTTGCTTAAATGAGTGTGTGTGCGATGTGTAACTGAGCATTGATCATTTGAGCTTTTGTGTGTTTTTAAATGTGTTTTTGTGTGTGTGTGTGTTTTAGTTTGTGAATTCATGTTGGGCTGCATTGTTGTCATGTTATCAAATGTTGTTATTATTGTATCCATTATTGTGGTTGTTTAGGTTGTTGTATTTTTGTATTTCTGTCTTTGAAATTATTGTCACTGTTAATGTACATGCTGTTGTCTGTGTTTTTGTTCTTTTTTTTGTCAATGTTGTTTGTCCTCGTTGTTTTCAGTGTTGTTGTTCTTTTAGTTATGATATGAGTTTAGTTGTTTTTTTTCTTCTTGTTATTGTCACTGTTTTTGTTTTCTCATTTTTGTTAGTTTTGTTTTGTTTTTCTCATTTTTCTTCATTTTATTTTTGTTTTTCTCATTCTTATCAGTATTGTCGTTGTTTTTGTCACTGTTGTTTGTGGTATTGTTGTTTTTCTTAGTGTTGTCATTGTAATGGTTGCTTTTTCTTTATCAGTGTTGTTGGTTTTCTCATTTCTGTGTTTCTTATTGTTTTCGAGGTGTTTGTTTTTCACATTGTTGTCAGTTTCTTTATTTTTCTCATGGTTGTCAGTGTAACAAGTGTTTTTCTAATTGTTGTTTTTCTTGTTGTTGATATGTTTTTTCTCATTGTTGTTAGTGTTATGTTTTTTTCTTGTTGTTATCAATGGTGTTATTTATGCTGTTGTTTTTCTCATTGTTGTCAAGGTTGTTATTGGTTTCTCTTTGTTGTCAGTTTTTCTCATTGTTGTTAGTGTTACTGTTCTTTTTCTTATTGTCATTATTGCTGTTGTGTTTCTGATTGTTGTTAGTTATATTTTGTTTTATTGTTGTTATTAGTGTTGTTGCTATTTTCTCATTCTTGTTATTGTTGATTTTCTCATTGTCATCAGTGTTTTTCTTGTTTTTGTGTTTTACTTCCATGCTGCATAAATAAAGTGTACTACATTCCCTCTCAGGAGCGCTGCAGATAGAAAACAGCGAGGAGTCGGATCAGGGGAAGTACGAGTGTGTGGCTGTCAACAGAGCTGGGACTCGTTACTCTGCCCCCGCTAACCTGTATGTGCGAGGTAAGCTTCCTCTGCCCCCCCCCCAGCACCACTGTGGCCATTCTGCTCCTGCAGCTCTATTTGTGCATCTTCAGGTGTTCAGGTTATGACTCAGTTGGGCTGTGCTGGTGTTGGAGGTGTTTTTGCTGGTTCTGTGTGTTTACTTTTGTTAATGTTTCACTGTTGAAGAAACTGAACTTTCTTTTTGCTGAATTTCTGTTTCTGAATTTTGGCATTGTTTCAGGTGTTTGTGTTTTACTGTGTGCCTGAACCGGAGTCATCGTGCCGTCCTGTGTGAATGTTCAAAGGTTTAATCTTTTTCTGTTTGTTGTCAATAAAGTTTGTGCTGCAGCTGTGAGTAAGGAGCTGAGTGTTTGTCTTGTTTCTTCCGTCATGAACGCAGATTTTGGGCCTGTTTTACTCTCTCTGCTTCTCCTTGTCTTCTTCCTCCCGCATCTTTTTTTGCACCTCTTGTTAAATTTTTGTTTTGCTCTTTCTTGAATCCCTCCATCATCATTTCACCCATTCACCAAAAATCACTCCACATCTTACCACTCAGATCAACGGGAAGGTTGGTTCAATTCACTCTTTAACCTCTTAAATGCCCGGCTGGCGGACAGGAGCCGTGCTGCGCCGGCATCTCGCTGGGCGCCTCAGGCCCGTCCCGGCCTCCCTTAAGACTTTCTACCCCCCCTCCCTGCTGCCTGCCCCACCCTTCCTGCATGATGAGCTGCATGTAAGCCAATGCTGCAGATTTTGTGAAAAGAGCAGCTTTCTGTCTTTAGTTGTACAGAAACAGCTCAGGAGGAACATTTTTATGTTGTGAATGGCATTGTTGCACATCAAACCTTTTATCACAGCTGTTTTGAAGCTTATGGAGCAAAAGCAAATTCAATGCAAAGTTCAGGTGACCTTTCATTCCAATCAAACCAAGAGCACCATCAGAAGAAGCCAGACCAAGGCCAGGACAGAATCAGACAGGTCCTGTATATGACTGCAGCTCTGATTTGTGTGACGTCCAGCAGGAAAACAGACAGTTTACCTTGGAAAACTGGGATTTCTGATGGTATTGACAAATATTGACCTTTTGACAGATGAAGAAGTGATGTTACAGATATATTTGGCTTAAATTGGATATTCATAGCAGTGAAAGACTAAATAAAATCTTCTTAAAAATTAATTCAGTTATGATGTCAACTAAATCGAGACATTTTATTCAAAATAAAGCATGTTCCGATATTTCCTCACATCTGATGTTTGGAATTGGTTCTCTTTTAACAAAATTCAACAGCATCCCCCCTTGCATGAAGGTGGCATTGTCGTGCAGAGTTTCCTGACATGCTTTGTTCTGTCTGTCTGGTGATGAACTAACACTCCTTCATTCATCCCATCGCCTTCTTCCTGTTCAAGTTGCAAACTTCAACTTCATCATACGGAAGTGTTAAGCTAAGAAACTGCCAATTTTTCCTCCATTGTCTGATTTCTGAGCTGAAAAAACATGATAACATGTAGTGCAATGTGATAATGGGTAAATATTCTAACAGGTTAAGTTGCAGAAACTGTACTACATCTCTAAAGACTTTTTTTCTGCTTTGATTAAAACTATATATAATTACCTTTTTATCCAACTGGTTTTGAGTTTATGAGTTAATAACTATGTAAGTTTTTGCAGTATTTCCCCATTGTTCCTTCATCACATACTGACCTCCAGGCCCTGACCTTTTGTGTCTGTAAAACCTTCAGAGGAAACTGTACCTGTAATGCCACAACAATCCCCTAACACCTGAGGCAAGGCATGAACCTCATTCCTAACATCTATGATTCCACTCACTGCAGAGATTTGGGTTAATGACGGCGATAAAAACATATGCGACTAAAATTCAAAGGTGTCTCATTCACAGCTAAAACTGTGTCACATTGTTGGCTCATTCATAGTCCTTGAGAAAACTAACATGCATGTTTTTGGAGAAACCTGGAGTGCAGACATGAGGGAAACACAGCAATGACTCCAGTTGTTTGGATTCAGGAGCCAGGAAAGAATCTTCCACCCTCTTATTTGAAAAGATCTCATTCAACTGCCACCAAAAATGGCTCTCAGCAGCTCAGCTTTGTTTTGTCCTCTATGTCCTGTGGAGACATGTTATGGTTCTGTCTCCACAGAGATGAGGTACATGAAACCTCCAAGACACATCATGCCAATCCATTAAATCATAAGGGTCCTGATTTGACTGCTCCCACCAGAGACAACAATCCAACAGATTACAGATCTTTTATGCATTTACCCTCAGCAGCAGATCCACACACTCTTGTACATTCACATTCACGCCGCCCTCGTCAACATGTGTTCAAGTAGCCACTTCCAATGAAAACGCGTTTCTCTCTAGTTCGTGTAGCAACGCAAGTTTCTACTACCGTTTTGTGGCTCTTCGTACAAAATTTGTGGCCACTGAACATGCGTTGCTAGTTAAAACAAGTCAAACTTTGGCCAATCAGGGACTTGGATTTGGTAGTGACTCAGAGTATAGCTGGTTTACCTGGTGGACCTAGACATGGCGACGAGCCTGACGATGTCTGTATTTGTCTTTCACTAAACCAACTCTTCTGACATGATCTGCTATTGCACGGATGATCGTAATGAACCCAACTGTTTCCGTTTTGTGCCCAAATCGCAAGATCTGCACAGCTTTGACATTTTGTACCAAGCCTCCTCCAACTGCAGGTAGCAGGCATGCGCTTGTGAACAGTAGCAAAAGAAAAACCAGCCCTTCCTTTATTGGCCAGTATGAACACCTTGATCCACACTACGCATATCAAACACTGACCGGTGTGAACGTAACTTCAAAGAAACAAAGAAGAACACGTTACTTGACTGAACTAATACAGTCTCAGCGTTGTGTTCCTTTGTGTTATGACTGCTGCTGGTCTCACACCACCCTGAGTTTGTATCTTAGACATGGACTTTGTTGTTAGATTTGTTTACAGCCCAAATCCACCCCAGCAAAGTGACACGGAGGTCCTCTAGCTGTAAATCTCCTCCAGTGGAACCTTGAGTTGACTTTGAATCAGAGAAAGTTGAGATCCAATTGTATCAAGTGCAACACATGTAAGCATCCCTTTTCCCTTAGTCTCAGCTGTGAAGGCAACAACGTCAGAACTGTGTCAAATCTTGATTAAAAAAGGCAAAGTGTTCCTTCAAATAAAAGGCTAAGAGTTTAACGGATGAGTGGAATATTCCAGTGGTTCCTGAGAAAGATGCATCATAGAAAGGCATTTCTACCAAGCAGGTGAGTTCCAGGTGTACAGTGTCCTCACCAGCCACGTGCACCACCACACTACCATTTCCTGCAGAAGCTAAAACTGCATCAGCCGCTCAGACCAGTAATCACACCATTGCAGAGTTCAAGATAGCTACTGTCATTCATAGAATCTCTCTTTGTCCCTGCAGTCAGGCGTGTGCCTCCTCGTTTCTCCATTCCCCCTACCAGCCAGGAGGTAATGCCAGGCGGCAGCGTCAACCTGACCTGTGTGGCGGTCGGTGCTCCAATGCCTTACGTCAGGTGGGTGAGCGGGGAGGCAGAGCTGACGCAGGAAGACAAGATGCCCGTCGGCCGCAACGTCCTGGAGCTCACCAACATCCACCAATCAGCCAACTACACATGTGTGGCCATGTCGACCCTGGGCACGATTGAGACCACAGCCCAGGTCTTTGTTAAAGGTCAGGAATGTTGAGAAGAAATCACACTCTCAGTTTCTTTTTTATCCAGATGACTGCATAGCAAAGGAAAGACAGGAACACCTCAGAGGAAAGCAGAAGAGGACACTTATTCCCTAAGTCTGACACTCATAACAAAGTCAGGCAGCATGTATACCCCTCAATTACTGATGCTTTGATCCATTAAAGATGAAAAAATAAAATTCCATGTTATATTTCACACTCAGACAGGAGCAACCTTAACATTTGTGCCTGTCTTGGGCTTTAATTAAATGTAAATGTTTTCCTGCAGGAAATTACGACCCAGGTTGTCAACATGGTCATGTTACATGGTGCTTTGTGATATGTAATTGCCTCAAACCAGATTTCTTCCTGTGCGTTTTCACTTTGATCAGAGAAAGTTTGTGCAACTTAAAGGCATTACCTTTTTTTAAACCATGAGACCTCAGTAACAAAATGACTGTTGTGCCACAGTAAACCCAAAGGATTCCAATCACTTTCATATGTGTCCCATTGAAGCCTAAAAGAGCTGCCTTCATCTGATAATGCTGTTCAATGCAAAAACCCAAACTGCGTCTTTCTCCAGTTTTCACCGCAATCCAAAGTACACACAGGTGGTGCATGATTTCACTGAATGTGGCTTTTGTAGGTCATGATTTTAACACCATATGTGTCAAAGACGCTTGAAATATTTTCTAATCATAGAAACAGAAAGAATATTACATAATAATGCAACTGTGAAAAATCTACACATTATTAGATTGTGTTGTTAAACACAAATTGTGCAGCAAAGGTTCTGAGTGCTTCTTGACCTCAAAGCAGCAAAATCTTAAACTTATCCTTTCTCCTCAGGACTTTATCTGTTTTCATCTGAATCCCTACTTGACTCCATTTCTTAACAGCTCTTCCCAAGATGCCTACCTCCCTCATCGTCACGGAAACGACTGCCACCAGCGTCACTCTGACTTGGGACTCTGGGAACCCTGACCCAGTTCCCTACTATGTGATTCAGTACCGCTCCAAACTATCTGAGAATGGTTTTCAGGAAGTAAACGGCGTAGCCACGACCCGGTACAGCATTGGCGGACTCAGCCCATTCTCTGAATATGAGTTCCGCGTTATGGCAGTAAACAACATCGGGCGGGGGTCTCCGAGTGCCATTGTGTTCACCCGTACAAGCGAGCAGGCGCCATCATCCCCGCCTCTCCATGTGCAAGCTCGTGTGCTGAGCCCCACTACCATGCTGGTGAGATGGGACCCCCCGGAGGAGCCCAATGGGCAGATACAGGGGTACAGGGTTTACTACAGTTCAGAGGCCAGTGACCCACTCAGCGCCTGGCAGATACACAACACCGACAACAGCCAGTTCACCACCATCTCAGGCCTGAACACAGGCCTCACCTACAGCCTGAGGGTGCTGGGCTTCACCTCTGTGGGGGACGGACCTCCATCTGAGGTTCTGCGGCTCAAAGCTCAGGCAGGAGGTGAGGACATGTTCACAGTCCAGGACAGCAGCTACACGGTGAAACGCTCCAGACATTCCAGTCTTTCCTGCTTTTTCATTTTGAGCGGCTACATGTTTGATTTTTACTAAAACCCCCTTCCCTTGTGGAGAAGACTGTGGAACAGTATTCTGAGCGAAACACATCAATAACCCTGGTTAGGTCTTTCACCCTGATCACTTCCTGTTGCTGCGCTCAGTTCCAGCTCAGCCGGAGGAGTTTGCAGCTGAGACCGAACTGGACACACGGATCCGCCTGTCATGGCTTTGGCCTGTCCAGGATCCTGTAATTGGATATGAACTTCTTTACTGGGAAGACAACAATCCTGAAAATAAGGTAAACATCTTCCTTTAAAGACCTGCTCTGATGAAGATGGTATTTTTAACATGTTCTTGTGGCATTTTTCTCATGATTGAGGACATATATGAATACAATTAAACCTAGAGTTACATTTCTGAGGAGTTCTTTATTCGAATTATTGTGAATCAGGAGCAGACAAAAAATGAGTTTCTCTTGAAACTGTCATGGATTAATTGAAAGAGGCTGAAGAAGCCATCACATCTTATTTTTTGCTTTGTTGTGTGCGTATGTGTCTCCTCAGCACCGCGTGTCTCTGGATGCTGCGGGCTCCTACGCCGTGGACGGCCTGAAGCCGGACACGCTGTATGGTTTTTCTCTGGCTGCTCAGTCTGAAATGGGTTTGGGAGTTTTCACCGAGCCCATTGAAGCCAGAACCACCGAGTCGAGTAAGCAAGTCGGGAGCTTCTGCTCATCTGTTTTAGCTGAAAGCGACAATTTCTGCGGTCTTTTTCATCTTGATCTTTGTTCCAACTCTTGAAACAATTGCAGCTGAAACCTGCTGTAGAATAAAGGGAAAACTTCCACAAATCCTGTTCTTCTGGTCATCACGTGCCTTCTTGATGATGAAGATGAAACCATGCTCTTCAGATTGATGTTGTACGCTCTGGTTTGCTTTCAGTGATTGGAGCTCCTCCCAGGAAGGTGGAGGCAGAGGCCTTGAACTCCAGTGCCATCAGAGCGAGCTGGTTGCCCCCCCTGTCGGTGAAACAGCAGGGACAGGTGCTGGGGTACCATCTAATCTGCTCTCGGATGGAGAACGGACAGCCGCATGGCCAGCCGATTCTTCTGGACGTGCCAGTTAGTGAAGCTCAGGTATGGTTCCTTCACGAGGTTTCTGCAAGTTAAAGAACTCTCAAGTGGGGGTCTAAGGGATCACAGTGGAACAGCAATGAATGTGACTTTTCTGTGATAAGGGACTGTTTGGTAAAGAGGGACCTTTCAGAGGGCCATGCCCGTGTTGGAGGGGGTCACCCACCAAGGTGTGTGGAGCCCTGGGACTGGTACAGGTGGGGCCTGGGGCCCTGCCTCTAGGAGAGCTGCATGGAGTGTACACTGGCCCCGCCATCTTCTGGATGGTGGAGTCCAACTGTTTTTCTTTTCTAACCCAACCCGACCCAAAAGTGTTCAGAATTACAGCAAAAACTTTTATTAAAGTCTAAAAGGGGAAAAGCTGTAACTGTTAGGGTTGCAAGTTAAAATAGGGCTTTTTTTAACGATGTGGGGGTACTGCCGGTTCTGGACATTGATGTCCTCAGCCAGGTCCTCTTGGTGTGGGTAGGTACTGAACTTTAAAGGGGCAAGAAGCTTCTCATAATTAAATGGAGAAGCCAAACATCTAGACTATTCAAGAATAAAAGTCTTTGAGGGTAAACTTTCTGCACCTTCTGCACTTCAAAGATTATTCTGTGGAGGAACTCTCAGGTGTTGTGCAGTAAAAGCGGTGGCGCCTGCTTCTTCCAAGAATATTTAGTTTTCTGAAGACCCTGTGGTCCTGTAGTGACTCAGCAGATGAAGCTGAGTTTGTCATGTTTCCCATCCATCTTCTTCTGACTTTAGATCTTTCCGTCATATTTCATTACTTCAGGAGGCTGTCATAACTGGCCTGCTTCCTGAGACCATGTACTCGGTGACAGTGGCGGCCTACACCTCCAAAGGTGACGGAGCTCGTAGCAAAGTCAGGCAGGTGACGACCTCAGGAGCAGGTGAGCACCAGGCTGCAGACCTGATGGATTTCTGAGTCCTTCAAGAATGATGGTCTTTGGTTTGTGTGCAGTGCCGGGAAAGCCCACCATGATGATCAGCACCATGATGGGGAATATGGCTCTGGTCCAGTGGCAGCCCCCTAAAGAAATCGTTGGGGAACTTGTGGGCTTTCAGCTGCAGTATCGAAGAGTTGATGAAGACGCTTTTACTGTCAAAGATTTCAGGAAGACCGATGATCACTTTGCTGTCACCGGCCTCCACAAGGGGGCCACCTACACCTTCAAGCTGTCTGCAAAAAACCGAGCAGGTGTCGGCAAGGAGCATGTAAAGGAGATCAGCACGCCTGAGGACGTCCCCAGCAACTACCCCCAGAACCTGAGCGTTGTTGGCTTGGGCTCCACCTCCACTAGGCTGGCTTGGGAACCTCCGCCTCCAGCCGACAGGAACGGCAGGATCCTCAGGTACGTGATCGTGTACCGAGATATCAACAGTCCGCACAACAGCTCCAACAGTACCACGGAAACGCAGATGACGCTTCAGGGTCTGCAGCCAGAAACTACGTATGACATCAGGGTTCAAGCCTTCACCAGCAAAGGAGGAGGACCCATCAGCCCCAGCATCCAGATCAGAACCTCACCCACCTCCATGCCAGGTAAGAACATCATTCAATGCACATCATGCCCTGTGGAGCTCCTGTGCTGCAAATTAGCTTAGGAGCTCCACACTTGCAGTTGCAGGTTTCCTTCGTCCAGCTTCAGTTTAGGCTTAATGAAGCTGTAAAAAGAAATGAAAAGCTTGAGAAGAACAAAAAGCTCCAGATTGACTTAATTATTGATGTTCTCCTCTCACATGTCATTCATTTGGTTAGTCAACAGAAACTAAGCTGCCTCAGGTTTCTCCTTCAGTGTTTGCCAAGGATTTTGGAGTGCAGACTGTGATGAAGACCTCAGTGCTGTTGACCTGGGATCTGCCGGACTCATACGAACCTCAAGTTCCACTCAAGGTGAGATCAGTCAAAGCAGCTGAAACACAAAAACAGACCTTCAATGCTTGAAGTTATTATGTGAGAAGTCTCCTTCAAAATAAAAGACTGGTATAATAAAACTATTTGATTTGGTTTGTTCGCAAAGCTCTGATTCATAACCAAGATCAAATCAAGACACTTAAAAACATCAGTCCAAGAAAAATGCGTCCTGATCACTAATATCTAGTTCAGTCCAGGTTATTCCAATGTAATTTTGTCTTATTTGTTTTTTGAAAACTGCCTATGCCAGTAACTAACAGGTTACATGGATGGTTTTTGGTAAGTACCTCTGTACTGAACAAGCATTGACAAATATGTGCTCTTCCTAACATTCGTATTCAAACAACTTTTCTGTAAAATGTGACCAAAGTTTATCTTAAAGACTCACTCCAATGAAAATTGTGTTTTTGGTGTTTTATAACATGCTCTTATAACATCCTCCTTTTTAACATCCTCCATCATGAGAATAATGACATATATAAAATAATTCAGGATTAAAACTGCCTTTCTGAGTATTTCTTTATTCAAATGTGTTGGGTCAGGAGCACATGGAAACGTGGGGCTTGAAAAAGCAACTGCTGTGGGCGGGCCAAAGTCTCCTTTCTCCTCTCCATTCTGAAGCATCCACTTCCCAACAAATAGATTCATTAACGTCTTCATTTTCCTCATCTGACCTGGTATCAGGCTCTAAACTGTATGGCTGGATAGCTCTGATATTGCTAAATGTTTTTGATGCACTGCTTTTGTTAGCTTGAGCTTGTGACATGCTATAAGCTAGCGGGAGAGAGTGCAAACAAAGGGTTGATGGTAAATTAGCTGAAGCTAACTTCTGCGCCAACAGTCCTGCCCACAGCTCAGAGGCAAAGGTAAACGCAAAATCAAAGACAGGGAGAAAGCGAGATGCGAGACCACGCCTCTAAAAACATTTGTGTCACAAATGTAAAAATGTATTTGGAAAGCAAAGAAAAAGATTTTGGAAACAAACATTTAATATTTGGTGAGTTTTCTGATAAACATTTGATACTGAGAAAGTTTTGGGTTTTTTTGTTTTTTTTATTGAACATTTTGTTTGCAATTTAGGAAATTTTTTTCTCAAAAATTTGACCTTCCTTCTCAAAATAGTGGCACAAATATCCCTTCATATTTACTCTCAAGGATAAGAGTTATGTGCTCATGTAAAGAAAAACGACACCTAATCACGGGGTGCCCTTGGTGCTCCCTCTTTATTTTTACTAACAGTGTTTGAGTTGTCAGATTTTTTTTTTTGTGTGAAAACTTTGATGAAGCTGAGTCTGGACTCTGAAGCATCACATTTATCAGCAAGACAAGCATGTACAGCTCAAAAAGACCTCCATGAACAGAAACATCGCTCCAGACTTCACAGTGTTTTGGCTACTGTACTGCAGGAACTGGCTTCTCTATATATTTTATGCTTGTTGTCATTTGTGTACGCTGTAAAATGGCTCACTTTTAGAGAGGTGTCAGTTTCTTGCAAGAAAATTCTCAAAACTTTGTCAAGTCTTGGTTTTTCCTTAGACCTTTTTGACCTGCTGTCCTCTTCAGATTCTGTACAACCAGGAGAGCGTGGAGGTCGAAGGTGACCTGAAGAGGAAGCTTATCACTCAGCTGCAGCCTGACACAGAGTACTCCTTCGTTCTCATGAGCCGAGGAAATGGTGCTGGCGCCATCCAGCAGCAGGTGTCCATCCGCACCGCTCCAGATTTGCTGAGTTTCAAACCTGCGCTGTACCCATCAGATGTGGAGGAGGATGGTCAAGTGGCCATCGCCCTGCCCCAGGTTCCTGCTGTAGCTGCTCCTGCCAGGTCTGTCGGGCTGAGCAGAAACCAGAGCGAGGTTTTTATGGAAAAACGTCACGAGACTTCAGGGAAAAAAACTGTTTTGTCTCATTTTTTAATTTTTAGGCTCGAGTTGATCCATTCTCTGTTGTGAGATGTCCAAACATCTGACATGTTCTCCATGTTACACTACTCAAACTGCTGATCCTGCTCTCCTTCGGCCAGGCCACGAGAAACACCAAAGTCAGAAGTGTTTGAGCAGCACAGCATGGAAAACATGTAGAACTTCTTCGTACAGCTCATGACACTGTTTAAAACATGAACTAATGGGTCTGGAAGTCAAAATGGTGCCGATATGAGCAAAAGTCACATTTCCAGACTTCATCCATTCATTTCTTTTCCGAACCCTCTGAATCCTTTTTGGGGTCTTATGGTTGCTGGAGCCTATCCCAGTTAGTGTCTGGTGAAGGCGGGGTCCACCCTGAACAGGTCACCAGTCTGTTGAAAACCATTACACCACATTGCAGCCCATTCCCTACTACTCCATTCTAAATTCATTTTTGTATTTTTGCTCCAGTACCAATACGACGAGCTAGAACTGCATCTTGTTCTCTCACTCTCTGCTTTTGTAATATATTTAGGTGTATTTTATACATTTGAAATGGGAACATGAGATTACTGTTTTAGATTTTTTTTCCTCAGTTTACACAATTTATAGCTTGTTTTTTGTCAAAGACAAAAAAAAGACTGCCAGGTTAACTATTGTTCAAAGATGTAATCAGAACTAATACAGACTGTTTTTTTTATCATCAAAGCTAGCATTTGTAATGACTAAAATATTTTTAAGTCAAACTGGATTTTTGTCTTGAAGGTGGTTCTACGTGGTGGTCGTTCCAGAAACCACAGGTTCTCCACAAAGAAACCCGGAAGACATGGACATCCATCAGGTGTTTTTTTAAATTTGTAAAGTCTATAAATGTGGATTAACCTTGAGTCAAATGCTCCAGAATTTCATAAAAAGGATTCCCGTTGCCACATGGTCTGTGCTTTACTGCTGAGTCATCAGTTTAGCTCCATGAAAACAGAGCACCTCTTTTGGGCTGTTGTTGTTAGGAAGTAAAGAGTGGAGAACTCACAGAATGACAGAACTTCTCACTGATTGTTAATGAGAGTTTCTGGAGAACAAAAATCCATCTAGTCATTTTCCAAGCCAGATTAATCCCTGTCAGGATCACTGGAATGCTGGAGCCTACCTCAGCTACTGTTGGGATTCACCCTGGACAGTTTGCCACTCCATTACAGGGCTATAAAGACACACACACTCACACACACGCAGCTAGGGACAACTTTGAGTCATCAATCAACCTATGAAACATGTTTTTGGACTGTGCGAGGGAACTGATGTGACTGGAGAAAACCCAAGCATGCATGAGGAGAACATGCAAGCTGTACACAGAAATTTCCCACTTGGGATATGAACCAGAACGTTCTTGCTGTGAGGTGTGAGTGCAGTGCCGCCCTGAACAGAAATCAGATCTTAAACTTATTTATTACATAATCAGAGTATTGCAATTCGGAGCTCTGGGTCAAATGTCTTTCTCTGCTGTCTTTCACCTGACTGACTGTGGTTTTCCTCCCCTGAGCCTACACACCTGCAGAATAAAAAAACAGTCCCTCCCAGAGTGTGGATGGGGGGGGGCAGCATGGTCATAAATTATTAAAAAGACATAGTCTTTGAGACCCAGTTATTTACAATAATTTAAAATATTTATCATAGAGAAGATTCGCTGATACCAACAGTGTTTCTTTATTATTTCACGTCAGCTTCTAGACGATGGTCCTGATGGAGAGCTCCAAGGCCTCCTACAGCCTTTCATTGCTGCCAAGCTCCACACTCTGCCAGAGATTTTCATCATCGGAGATGAGAAGAAATACAATGGCTACTCCAACAAACGCCTCCAGGACCAGCAAGAGTACAGCTGCTTTGTTATGGCTGAGCTGACGGGCCACCAGTATGTAAGTTTGTCTGGAAACACAGTATGCGGTCTGAAATGAGGCCAATTTCCTGTTTGAAAGCAGCAATAGTTTAATGCCTGCAGGCTAAAGGTTCTGGAAAATTCTGACAAATCTTTGAAGATCTTGTAGAGTTTCTGAAAAATCCAGAAAGATTTGGGAAAATTTTAAAAGTATCCTGAATTTCCTAAAAAAAAAATCTAGAAAATCCATAAACTTCCTAAAATTTACTGCAGTATTTTAAATGATATTGAAGGATCTAGAAAAAAAACAGGAAACTTATTGAGGCTCTTGTGAAAGGTTCCTAAAAGACATTGAAGGTTTTTAAAACTATGAATGATGACTGTGTGTCTGGACTTCTTCCTGTCTAATTTGAGTGGCCATGGTTAAGAAAAGATGACCCGCCTTTTTCTTCTTCCTCTGGTCTCTTTGACGCAGAGGACTTTGGCGGTCAGTTTGTTCTCAGAGACCTTCACGCTGAACTTCAGTGGGGTAATCAGACACCCGCAGGAGGATCCAGAGATGCTGTGGGTGATGGGTCCAGTCCTCGCTGTCATCGTCATCATCATCATAGTCATCGGTATTTTACTCTTCAAGAGGTGAGTGAAGGCACCTCACCCCGTCAAGTTTACAAATATCCCTGGAAAGACCTTTTACAAAGACATAAGGCATTTACATAGACTTTTCATTGCTTGAAGACATGTTTCTGAGGTCGGTTTGAACACATTTGAACAGAGAAAATCCTGGAGCATCTGTAGGAACATAAAAAATTAGGTAGCTGCAGCAATGGGAAAAGAGGAAGCAGAAATGAACTCAAATGAATACAAAGTGAACACAAAACTCCTGGAACATCTGTTGTATAGAAAAAGAGAATACGTTAGTTATTCCAGCAGCAAGGGTCCTGGAGCAAAAGAGAAGTTAGAAACACAACCAAAGAACAAGATGATTGAGATGAGCAACATCTGTAATAGAACAGGAAAAAAGATAAGCTAGACATCATTCATCACCCATTTCCTGTTCGGAATAAAAAGATGGACAAAGGGACAGAAAACCTTTATTTCCTGAAAAAATGTAACACGTTTATAAAGAAATTCTAAGGACATTTAGTAAATCTTTTCCACTAAGAAGTTATTTACAACATTTTAACCTCTGCATCTTTGAAATCTGAAGAACGGACTGGAGCAGACACTGTCGATCTTTTCTTTCCTGCTGTTCATACTTGTCTCTCCTTTTTCTCTGCATGAACACAGCAAACAGGAAAGGTGAGTGTTTGTGTTCTCTGTGTTCATTGACCATGCTGTTGTGCACCACACAGCTTTCTATAGCAATGCATTTGCATTTTCTCGGTTCAACCCCAAAATACCACCAGAACACTCTTCAGTTCTCCTGCACCAAACTTAGCTGCTGCGTCTGACTAACCTCAATGTCTGAGACATCCTACTAACTTGTTTGTCCACTCAAAGCCTCCATGTCTAGATTTTTTCAAATGAAGGGCATAGGCTGCACTGTGGTAACCATGGTTACCACAGCAGCAGCAGCAGCATCACAATGAATTAAGGTCATCAAGTACAAAGAATGTGAAATGGTCAAACATGAGGTCTACTTTTTTTTTAATTAGGGCTTTCGTTAATGTGTCAACGCATGTGATTAATTTAAAAAAATTAATGCGTTATTATTTTTATACAGATTACAAAATAATACAGACTGTATTATTATTATATAGATTAACTACACGGTCTTCCACTTCTCGTTGGGCATTATTCCACTTTTACCATGGTCACGTACATGGTCACTTGAAATAAAAATTCAATTAATTTTTAGGACTTTATTCTTGTTTTTTTTTCACGAGAATGCATCGCTGGGCCAGCTGACCGTGACTGCAGTGGCAGAGGAAAGCAATATATAGGTTCAATAAAACAATGGCGAAGATGCACCAAAGCTATGTGAATGGAACTACTTTTTAAGGTGTGCATCAACACCCAACAGCCAATCAGATTTAAGTAATTACCTGGACCATTTAAAGTGCAGAAACATTATGTTTGTTTCTTATGGCTGTACATCAGCATGTATTTTGTGCACAAAAATTACATTTCTGGGATGTCTGAGTTAATATTTTACAAATTTAAGCATTTCAGACAGTAAAAATGAAGAAGAAAATGTACTCTCTGGCCTTTTTTTTGTTCAAAAGCTGCATATTGTCGTATAAAATTTACCTAGTAAAACAGTGTGATTAATCTGAGAATTTTTTTAATCGATTGACAGCACTATTTTTTTACTTAAAGTCACTCAACTTTATCAAGAGATGGTCAAAGCGCTGCAGTTTATGGCGCTCCCAGCTAGTCTTATGTCCTATCATTTCAGATTTTTAAAAAACATAAACCTTTTGCACTTAAATATTTTGCCTTAGCAACTAATCTTTTTTGATTTGTTGATCCACATTGCATATTCAAATTATTTATTCTTATCCTATGATTTGTAAATAAAAACCTTAGCTTCTAGCTGTTCTGGATGTTTCTGTCTGTAACTTCAGGGGTAAAATTTTCATATTTCTTTTACTGATCTTCCTCCACTCCAGGAAACGAACTTGTCCAGTGAAGGATGAGCACATCTTGGGGATGAAGGAGTCACTTACAGCTCATGTAGTGGATCCTGTGGAGATGAGGAGGCTCACCTGTCAGACACAAGGTAAGAACACGGGCTCTCAGACGGATCCATGGATTATCCAGCAAGTTGTGAATCTGTTCAAATCTGTTTCAGCATGTCTTCTTCCTTTGACTGTCCCTCACACGTGAAGTGTGAATGTGTCATAATCACCGTAGTTACTGGGACCCACACATGGGCAGATCTGAGTGAGCTGTTTGATCTGCTGATTGATGCCTGTCTGCAGGGATGAAGGACCGTCCTCCTGTTTCTGTTTGTGACCTGGCAGACCATGTGGAAAGACTCAAGGCGCATGAATGTTTGCGCTTCTCACAGGAGTATGAGGTGATTCCTCCTGGACTTCAAGTCACTCTTTTAGAGGTTTTTGGTGTACATTGAAAAAAAATATTTTGATTATGTTTTCCAAAAAGAATAAATTAATAAATTTACCATCAAAAGGAAAAGTAAACATGAAACAAGCAATTTATTGCAGGTAATAAAAAAAATACATTAAAATGTGAAAAAATATGAAAAGAGATAAGAGAACATACTAATTTATTAACAAGCCCCCTGTGGAAGTCATTAACATTAATGGTTATTAAAGCTGCTAAATACTGTAGGAACCAAAAGTTTGGACACACTTGTTTCTTATAAATAAATGGACAAGTGTGTATAAACTTTTGATTTGCTAAACGTTTTTTTTTTTTAACAGAAACTACACTTAATGTAATCTATATCACAACATCCTGTCAAAAACAGAACAGAACATCATAAAATCAGTTTCACTAATGTTCCAGTGTTACATACAACAAAATAGCCATTTTTTGATTGAAAGATCTTGGTTTTATAGGTTTTTATTTAAACCATTTGATATGTCTGAGGTTGATGAAGCTGAAGACAGCTTTCCATGTGTATGGATTTTGGGGAGCTATTTCCTGAAAAACTTTCGATCAACAGTCTTTTTCTTTGTACTATTCTGACAAATTCTTATAAAGCTGACCTCATCTCTCATGAACTAACATATGGAATTAATGGGTTAAATTATTCAACATGAAAAAAAAATAGTTTTGGAAAAAAAATAAATTAATTAAAAAGAAAACCTAAAAAACAACTCCCAACATCATCATCTGCTTGACTTTGTGTCCCTGGTAAAAAGATCGTACACCTTTCTCCTCAGATCGGTAATGAAAATCAGCTGCTGCTGATTACCTGGATCAGGAGTGGTCCACCAATGGGAAACAAGTGTTTCTATGCGCTATTCACCTGCTGCCTCTCCACTCTTGCTCCTTTTTAAATGTCTCGTCCTCCTCTGTGATATAGTCTATTGATCCGGGACAGCAGTTCACCTGGGAACACTCCAACCTCGAGGTTAACAAACCAAAGAACCGCTACGCCAATGTCATCGCTTATGATCACTCCAGAGTGCCCCTCACACTAGTGGATGGTGAGTTTGATCTGTCTGAATGAGTCACCTCACTTCACCAAGAAAGCTGAAACACAACAGCAGATGCTTTTCATGGATTTCCTTTCAGGAGTTCCAGGTAGCGACTACATAAACGCTAACTACATTGATGGCTACAGGAGACAGAGTGCCTATATCGCCACGCAGGGACCCCTCCCTGAGACCCTGGCTGACTTCTGGAGGATGGTATGGGAGCAGAAGACCTGCACCATCGTTATGATGACCCGTCTGGAGGAGAAGTCACGGGTGAGTTGCTCATGACCAAAAAATGAGCCTCTGCTTGTTAGAATTTTTACATCCTTAAGGGTTTAAAGAGACCAGCGTCTATTGGAGATCGGTGTTTATTCCATCACAGACAGAATGGTGATGGTTAATGGGTTCATTTTGTGTTGAAATTTGGTCACAAAATGCAGAAAACAACAGATGAAAATTTCAGGATTTATTGAAATGATGAGAACATCGCATTCTGTTCTGATTAGCACTGGCTGTGAACGTTTCTTTTCTTTTTGTGTCATCAATCTCATATTGAAAATCTTCTACGCTTTCATGCCGATCATTTCCTGGAGACACGCACCTTTTCTTTCTTTTAGCAGCCTCTCCGCGGTTTAGGATTCACCCCAGAATTGCTGCATGGAGTTAGCAGCTAATGTTTTTAGCCTGTTTCTGTCTCTCTCTTACAGAGTTTGAAAGCTTTCTGTCTTGCATTAACGCTAAAGGTCAAAAGTAAAAACAAGAATAAAATGAGGATACCTTTTTTGAGGCGTCAATAAACTAAGGTTCAGGAGGCCTGAGCAGACTGCCTTCCCATCCCACACCGGCTCTCTGTCTGGCTGCCAGCTCTTCTCTTGGTAGCCGCATAGCAAGCTCCAGCTCTAAAGTGTAGTCCAACAGCAGCAGACTGGACTGGCACCGGAAATCTTGCTGCCCCGAAAGGGATCCAGTGACATTTCTTCCCTTGGCTGTGTACAAATATTTCAATGTGAGGATTGGGAACTTTATTTTGGTTTTTGTCAGTAGTGTTATGGTTTTTGAATTGTCCTTTTGTCAGTCACTCCAGTTTCAGGTTTGTCGTGATTTACAGCTGTCTTCATTTCACTTAATTATCCTTAGTGTATAAAGTCTGGTTTTCAGTTCTTTGTTGACAGGTCATCTGCTCTGCTTTGTCACTTTTTTGTTGCTCCCATAGGTTTGTCATATTTAAGTTTTTTTTATTGTGTTTTTTTTTTTTTTTTTTTTTTTTTTTTTTTAGCCTCTGTCACCAAGCATGGTCTCCTACATTCCTACATTGTTTTGGAAACTGCAAAGTCTAACAAAAGATGTGGAAGTAAGCATGCTTCCTGTTTTAATTGATGTCATGACCTCCAAAATAGAAGAGTGACACCAGCAAATTTGATATACAACAAGAACAGGAACAGCCAAGATGCAGGACCCTCAAGGTCCCAGTCTTCTGGTAGGGACCCAAACTTGGTGGAAGGCATTAAGGACCATCCTGAGGTCTGATTCAAATAAATGTTAGTTTTCATGTTGTGTCCTTTTTAATTGATTAAAATTAGGATGATTGATTTCTGATGTCCTTTTGTTGTACGTTTGAAAAAGGCTCAAACCAACTGTTTTGTCTGCAGTACTGGCCTAGTCGAGGCACAGAAACTTATGGGACGATTCAGGTGACCATATTGGACACCGTGGAGCTTGCTGCATACGTCATAAGGACATTCACCATCAGCAAGGTCAAATCGCGTGCGTGCGTGCGTGCGTGCGTGTACCTGAAATCACCATTTTTGTTTTCTTTGAGGAATGTTCCAGACATCTATAGACAAGTCTTTACGCTTCTGCTTTTCTTACTGTTCATTTGTTTTGTTAAATTTCTGAGTTAACACTTTATAAATGTAAACATTTCAGACAATAGAAACATTGGTAAACATTTTCTCTCCGTCCTTTTTGTTTGTTCAAATACTGCATATTGTCATACAAATTTTAACTTGTAAAATGTGATTAAACATGATTAATCACAACCCAAAAGTGTGATTAATCTGATGACATATTTTCATTGATTGACAGCACTAATGAATTATAATGAATACTTTTTTAAAACTGAATTCTACTTAATCGACTCCATCCTGGTTGATGACTGACTTGTTGTGCTTCAACAGAATGATTTAAGTGACAAAAGGGAAGTCCGACTGTTTCAGTTCTTAGCTTGGCCCGATCATGGCGTTCCTGAGTACCCGACGTCGATTCTGGCTTTTGTTCATCGAGTGAAGGCCTGCAATCCTCAGAGAGCTGGACCCATGGTGGTTCACTGCAGGTGAGGAGCCCCAAAAGTGAATCCTAAACTGTTTGTCATCCTGGCAACTTTCTCCCGAGGATGATTTTTATTCAACCTTTAAAGCAAAATAAATAAATACAAACTGGAAATCACACAGCCATCTCCACAAAAATAACAAGGATTATGTTCAAGAGGCATCATTGAAGAAATCAGTATTTCTCAGCTTCCATTTATGTTTTAACAAGTAGAAGTTAAGAATGATTTAAATCATTTGCAAAATGTTATAATCTTAGAGAAAACCCACAATTCTATAACATTCCTGCCAAGCATATTTCTAAAAACTCAAGACCATAACAAACAGACTCAGCAGCCCAGTACGATTTCTCACGAGGAGAGCTGAAACAAACTTCTGCCTCCAACAGCTCTGCCAGTAAGTTTGCTCAGCACCTTTTTTATTAGAAATTCAGTTGCCTAGGTTACAGAAAAGAATAACGAGTCTAAGAAATGCGTCTGTAATTTCTTTGTTTGCATAGGAATTTTCAGTTCGGGATGCAGGTTTTTATCAGCTCCTATCCCACACTCCCTTTATCAGGCGTCTCCCAGATGGTGAATGGAGAGGAGGGAGAAAAAGAGAGAAAACAGAAATCCCAGCATAGCAACTTTAAGGTGCAGGTCAACCAAAGTTTAAGACAGTGTTAAAACACAGCAGTTACAATGAAAAAAACTACATTGTATATACATTCAACAATTCAGAATATCCCAAGATGTGAAATCATCCTAATTACAAGGATATATAGGGAGCAGATATTTTAACCAACTCAGCTGTGCAGCACTTTGCAGTTGGTTCATGGACAGTCAGTCATAGCTAAGACAAAGGAGCTCTCTGAGGACTTGCAGCTGTGCATTGTGTCTACTCACAAATCAAGACAGGGCTGTGAAGTCATTTTCTTTAAAGTTCTGGTGTCTAAAGTGCAAGGAACTACTAAAAAATACAAGACGTTCCACACTGTGAAAATCTTAGAGGATGTGATAAGACACCAATAGGGACACCTGTGCTTGAAATAGGTAAAGAAAATCCCAGGCTTGTCATCAAACCCATTCTTATGAATCTGGGTTCTGCAACATTTTCAACGCAGTCCGTCTATGGATCGTTGAATGCCACTTTTCCAAATAAGACATGCAAAACCCACATAACCTTCTGCACATGCTAATCCACACAAAGAAGAAGACTTCTGGTCTCTTTTAATGGTCTGACTCAAGAATTGAGTTGTTTGGCCAAAATGATGACCGTTTATTTGGCATAAAGGAGCAGGACAAACCTTCAACCCAAAGCACACTGTCCACACTGTCAGCTACAGTAGTGGGAGTTTTTCGGCCAGTGAACCAAGGAACCTGACAGTAAATTGTATGATTAAAAAAAAAAGAACCTCCCAATTTCCCAAAGTCTGTTTCAACTCCTCTCTAAACCCACTCAACACTCTTCTTTTTAAATTTCCACATCTTGGTCTTCCGCTCTGCCCTTGTTCTCTTCATCTTCCTCACCACCAGAGTCATTCTCACTCCATCATCCTATGGTGTCTGACTACTATGTTGACCTCCACCATCTGTCCTTCTGCATTCCTCCTGAACACCAAACTTCTCCTTCACTTCCTCCTCACCTCTGTCTCCTTCACCTACATGTCTTTTGAAGTCTTCCTCAATCACCACTCTCCCCTCTAGAAATACCCTAGATCACTTCACCCATCTCTGTCCTTCTCCCCTGACTCACATCCTACCTGTGAGACACTACTATTGTCAACTTCCAGCTCTCTCATCCCCCTATCTGACACTCTTTTCACCTCTCTGTGTTTAGTTGATTTTCTAAAGTCCAGGAACGTTCAGAGGTTTGTGTCAGGAGATTTGTCAACTGAAGCTCAATTACATGGGAATTGTTGGATGATTCTCTGTGGCGATACCTGAATTGGCTCACCAAATTAAAAAATCATCTCAAATGCTAATTTTAAACACTATATGAAGATCTTTTTGTCTTGTACTTAAGTGTGTTAACCACTTGAGAGCCTGTAGTGTGCACCTTGCAGGGCTGGGATCAGCAAAGCTTCAAAGTATTTACGATTTCGGTTTCAATTTGGAAAGCAGAGGTTACACTGGGTCTTAATGTGTCTGTCATGTCTTAAATTAAAACTCAGGCCCCACCAGTAATTTCTGCCAATTTCTTGGGTAATTCTGTTAACGGTTATGCTTGCCAGGTCTGTTAAGATGCCGCCACACCTCAGAGCTTTTTTTTCCTGCAAAATGCAATGTCATGGACTTGCACTTTTGTTTGGAAACATTCTCAAATATTAATATCCCAATGACCCCACAGGTGACTCGTAATGCTAATGTCGTGTCTTCTGCTTAACATTCTTTCATGATGTTTTGCACGGTGTAAGTGCGGGGGTGGGGCGCACAGGCTGCTTCATCATCATTGACGCCATGCTGGACAGACTGAAGCGTGAGAAGTCGGTGGACATTTATGGTCAGGTGACTTGCATGCGAGCTCAGAGGAACTACATGGTCCAAACGGAGGATCAGTACGTGTTCATCCATGATGCCCTGCTGGAAGCTGCAGTGTGTGGCAGCACGGAGGTTCCTGCTCACAGCCTGTACACCCACATGCAGAAGCTCAGCCACATCCCTCCTGGAGAGACGGCCACGGCCATGGAGCAGGAGTTTAAAGTAGGTCTTCTCAGAATTTGGTCTCATCTGGAGAAGACTTTGTATGTTTAGACATCCTTCTGTTTCTGCAGAAACTGTCCAATTATAAAGCTCACACACTGAGATTCATCAGCGCCAACCTACTGTGTAACAAGTTCAAGAACCGCCTGATGAACATTTTGCCCTTTGAGTCGACTCGTGTCTGCCTGCAGCCAATCAGAGGGCTGGAGGGATCCGACTACATCAACGCCAGTTTCATTGGCGGGTACAGGTCAGTCTGCAGACCTGGAGAGTGAAAAGTACATTGACCAAATGGTGTTGACTGATCGAAGAGACACATAACTATGCAGAAGGTAGCAGACGCTCTTTAAGTCCTGCTTTAAGTTAAAAAATCATTAAAAAATGGATGCCAGTCACATAAAATGCAGAAAAAACTTCAGATGAAGTAAAAATGGAACTGAATGACAGAATGAACTGTAGTATCATCCAACTGCTCTGCTGGTCAGAGTGCTCAGTTTGCATGAACAACTGTAGCTTTACATCACACAGCAAATGTTTTTTTTACCTAAAGAGTTGAGGTGTATTCAGACATATTTGGTTTACTTAAAGTGAACCAGAATATGTTTCCCCCAATAATCCGTAGTTTCCACAGTCGGAATAGACTCTGTGCTCAGAGCGGAATTACTGGACCATAACAGCACGTAAACGAAGGAAGGAATCAACCAATGAGCCACGGACAAACGTGGAGCAACGATTAGACACAGCAACTCACTGAAATGTGGTCGGATGAATGCAGGCTCATTAAAACAACTTTTAACGGGATGCACATTGCATTTCACACTGTTTTCCTGACAATCTAAATGTCATAAACATTTATCAGCGTACCCTCTTAGCTGCTGCCTCCTCAGTAACCGCCTTGCAGCATGCCTCCACCGTACCAAAGCAGCAGTAAAAAGAGCTGTATCTGATGTTGATACACATTCAAAATTGATCAGCGAAATAAAAAGTCTGAACTATCCTGACAAGGACTGGCAAGTGTAATTCCTGGCCAATGACTGAAGAGATCTTCACGTCACGTGCTTTTGTTTACATGCTTTGGTTCAAAACAGAAATGTCCGGTTGACGGCAGTCAGAATACAGACAAGGTTCAAGACTCGATCCGGACCAAGTTAGGCGGGGTCGGTCCGGACCAACAACTTTTCCATTCTTAAAACAACTTTAAAGATTAGGGTTGAGGTTGAGGGGTCGTGTGTTATTCAAGGACACATGGACAGTATTTTACCCCCCCAATCTGAATTTTGAAATTTTGATCAAATAGTCTGAACTGAATTGCAGAATTGTCTTCCAGAAATTCAGTTAGTTCCCTTTTATGACCAACATCAAAATACAACTCAGAATTTCTGGCAGTCCTGGAATGATCTGGACAGAATTCCAACAATCTTAGTAAATCAAAGTTTTTTGTTTTTTTTTGGTTTGATTATTATTTATTTTTTTTTTTTGCTTTTGAGAGAGGCCTTGAGGTGACAATCATTGCTTTAGAGTAAAACTGAATTGAACCAAAACAGCTAATCAAACAAGCCACAATTGATTTTTGAAGATGAGAATTTAACTGCAGGACGGAAATTTAACAAAGTTACATGATTATTGCAGTTTTTTGTTTTCCAATACAAACATTATTTTACTATCTGTGAATATGGTTAGTATTCATTGTCTGATAACTTGTCTGCTTATCTCACCACAACTAATTAATCCAACTGCAAAAATCTGTCTTCGTGCTTTGTTTGGTCTTTTCTGACACAAATAGGAGCATAGTTGAAACACTTCTCACACTTTACAAGTTTTAACTTCATCCTTATAAAGTTAATTCTGAAGCAGCAAATGAGGAATGCAGAAAGAAGATGAAGTTGAGTTGAAATGATGATTCCTGTCTAATCTGCAGGAAGCAGAGGGCATACATCGCCACCCAAGGCCCACTGCCAGAAACCACAGAGGACTTGTGGAGGATGCTGTGGGAACACAACTCCACCCTCGTTGTCATGCTCACCAAACTTCGTGAGATGGGACGGGTAAACACAGCCTGTTAATGTAGTATGAACACTGCTGCAACTAACCAACTTAAGCTTAAAATGTATTATTATCCTAAAGATAGTGTTGAGTTTTAGGTTAAGAATAAACTGATAATTAACATTCTCATCTTATATTTTTGAAGCAAATCTCTTAACAAAAGTTGTAATTTTCATAAAAAATTTCTACCATTTATTTCATTTTGTGATTTTCAGAGCTAAAGTTTTGTTAGACGGTATGTTGTTTGGGGCAAATGCCCCTGTTAGGGTCTCAGGAGACGAGCCAGAGCATCTCAAATGCCTCCTTATGAAAGGAGTTAAACACGGAAGGGCTAGCATCTGCCTTAAGACTCTGCATTGTTACAATTAAAACCTCCTTCAGGTCTTTTTTAAAGACAAACAAAAGAAGAAATTTTGTAAAAGAAAATCATTGAAGATCATAAGAGTATTATAGGGAATATCTCTGGGCCTAATGTGGTTAAACAACTGATAGAAAAACTGTATTAAAATAAGTAATTATTAGGTGATTACAGAATCAGGTGTGCAAAAATTGACAGTTTTATGAAAAATGTGACTATAAGCAAATATAATGTTGAAATAATATGAAATAGATTTCTCTTTTGATCAGAAGTCTATAGTGAGTTTTACATTTCTTGCCTTTTATTTGTTTTTGTTTTCAGTTCTTAGATTTTTTTAGAGAACAATCTCAAAGCAATGTCATGTTCTTTGTACATCTGCTCTGGTTCTGACCTTTCAGGAAAAATGTCATCAGTACTGGCCAGCAGAGCGTTCTGCTCGTTACCATTACTTCACCGTGGACCCCATGGCTGAGTACAACATGCCAGAGTACATCCTGCGAGAGTTCAAGGTCACAAACTCCCGGGTTAGCTCTCTTAATTGTTTTTGTCTAACTTGGCTCATGAAAACTGTCAAATCTTATGTAGCTGGGTGAATAGAGATTAAAAACCAAATTGGCTTCACATGAGAGTTTCTCTTATACTACAACCACAGTAACAAATTCACTATAAGCAGTGCTTTAAGTGGACGACAAGAAGCGGCGGTACTCTTTTATGGAAGTCGAAACATAAAATGCAGAGAGTCTTGAATGTAAATATTGATCAATAAAAAGAATATTGATCAATGAAATAAGAAAGAGGGAGCTCAGGCCAAGTCTATGTTGACCTGAGTGTTGAAATTTACATAAAAAATAAAAACATTTGTTTACTTTCATTTCTGTATAACTTGTTAAAACATGCATAGAACGTTCAAAACAAATTCCAAGTAAACTTCTTCTGTCATGTAAAAGATACACGGTGAAAAATGAACCAGACCATGCCAAAAAAAAAACCAGCAAAAACAAACATTGTTCTAGGTCGTTCTCTTTAGAAAAGGCTTGAAGACGTCTTTGGGTCCACTTTTCTTGCACTTGGGGCTTCACAAGTGAACTTTTTAAAGTCAACAATAAAACACATAACCACAGATGATTTGTGAGTTTCTTTTGTTGCATAAATGCAAATTGTCTGATGTTTAGCATTAAACCTAAATGATTATCAGTAGATGAAATAAAATAACTAAATGTTTTAAGTAAAATCATTTCTATTGATACCATTATGCTGCACGGTGGCGCAGTGGTTAGCACTCCTGCCTCACAGCAAGAAGGTTCCCGGTTCAAGTCCTGGCTGGGGGACCTTTCTGCGTGGAGTTTGCATGTTCTCCCCGTGCATGCGTGGGTTTTCTCCGGGTACTCCGGCTTCCTCCCACCGTCCAAAAACATGCTTCATAGGTTAATTGGTCACTCTAAATTGTCCCTAGGTGTGAATGTGAGTGTGCATGGGTGTGTGATTGTGGCCCCTGCAACAGACTGGCGACCAGTCCAGGGGTGTACCCTGCCTTCGCCCATGAGTAACCGGGTTAGGCTCCGGCAACTCAGTGACCCTGAAAGGGATAAATGGATTGGAAAATGAATGAATGAATGAACCATTATTTACAATCGTTTGTATAAATAGAAATCTTGTTTAGTTTTTCATCAATGATTCACTATTTACAGAAAGAGTTACAGACTACACAGATTTCCTTCTTTGAGCTCCAGCCACTTCTGATCAGCATCACTTCAAAATACAATAACTTCCAGGACACCACTGTTTCCCACAATGCATTGTTTTGTAGTCATCCAGCTGCGTTTGCCTAAGTAGGTGCCTTGCACCTTCCCCTTTCTCGTGATATTTTTTATGATGATTGGCATGTGACGGAGCAAAAAACAAGCTAGTATATACCGTTTACCAGTTGATCTGTGCAGCACTGCGTCTCCATGGGTCATCTCAAGCCTGCCTAATATATTGTAGTGATGGTCACAGACACTTTGGGCCTGCTTTTAGATCTGGCAGCGCAAGGAATTGTGGGATACCCTTCCTTTTGTTTGTCTGGGCGGATTGGGATTTAGTGTGGGTTTTTGTCTATGTTTTATTGTCTGTCTGTTTTACTCAGTTATTTTATTCTATTATGTCTATTTCTTTCTGCACCATGAGTGAGAGGGAGGTGGAGGATGATGCCACCTTGTGCTTTTCAACATTGAGCCAATTTTTAGGGAGCATCAATGTGCTTACTGACCACAGTCCCAGTTGGACTTGTTCTTGATTGATGTCTGTTACAGGTAGGGAGAGGATGAAAAACAATACCAATTGCAAATTCTTTATTGATATGTTGGTCTTATCTGAAGAAAGTGGGAATAGGTAAGAAGTACCTGGAATACTTCTGGCTTGGGGAAGTATTTTAAAGAGCTAGTTTTAGAAGTCCCTGTACTGACCCATATAAAGCACTGACTATAAGAATACTATAAGTTCTTTCTGCAGCACATTTGTAGGCCATGCAAAGAAAAAACAGAGTTTGAGTAGCCATTGCTTAGGTCATTCTGCAGCAGTGATGACCTTTGTTATTGATATTTATTAATGTTTCAGTATAAATGTTTGTTTGTACATGTTGGCCCATTTTCCTGCGTGTTCATCAGGACGGTCAGTCAAAGACCATACGGCAGTTTCAGTTCACCGGCTGGCCTGAGCAGGGAGTTCCCCAGACAGTGGAGGGGTTCATCGATTTCATCGGCCAAGTTCACAAAACTAAGGAGCAGTTTGGCCAAGACGGACCCATCACTGTGCACTGCAGGTACTCATGAGCAGTCACATCTGAAATAAACAAACCTTGCGCTCACATGACCTGTAAGTTTGTTTTGGCTAATCTGAATCCAATGTATTTACTTTGGATTTGACATCCAGCTGAGATGTTTTGGAGGTATGTCAGTTTAAAACATGGCAGTGGATGGAACTGACTTGTAGCAAACTCCCAATGATTACTTGATAAACTGTACTTGGCCTCACACACAGACAGACTATGTGAAGTGTTGGACACTGCCAACAGAGCTGCTTCAATGCTAAATGCATGGTTAACTTCTGGTTGTAGAGAAATTATGTCACAGTTGTTGGAACGTTTTGAGATACAAACGTAGATTGCTTTGTTATTTATGGAGTCATGCAGTTTGTGAAGAGATTTTTGATTTGTAGCTCTGACTGTCTTTGCTTTTATTAGTGCTGGAGTTGGGCGGACCGGAGTCTTCATCACTTTGAGCATCGTGCTGGAGAGAATAAGGCAGGAGGGGGTAATTGACGTCTTCCAGACGGTCAAGGTCCTGCGGACTCAGAGGCCGGCCATGGTGCAAACAGAGGTGAAATTTGGGCCAAGAATCCAGTTGGTTTTCTGTTGTTACCGTACTTGGTGAACCATGCTGAAGACAGCACACAGAGGTGGTTTAGGCCATGGTTCAGTGGACTCTGGTGCTGTACGGATCTGCTGCGTTTGCTAAATGTGCCAGCGATATTCTTCAAAGCTATGACTTAAATTATGTAACACATCATCAGGTCTACAAAAAAAATTATTGTTGAAAATGCCAAACATTTTTAGCTCTGGGCATTCCAGCTGCCTCCTGCTGTCCTAAAACACACATCTTAGGTTTATGGGTGACTCTAAATTGCCACTTAGGAGTAAATCTGTTTGTGTGGCCTTGAGATGGAGTGGAAACTGTCCAGGGTGAACCCCTCTTATATCTGATGGTAAGTGGGTAGACTCTGGTGTCCCTGTGACTGAACAGGAATAAGCAGGTGGAGAAGATGGATGGATGGATGGATGGATGGAGGAATGAAAGCCATCTACCATATGACTGAAAACATCTGCACTCAATTCCAAATCTGTCAGGAACTGGTGATGTAGGAGCCAATATGCAGGAGACCAGGCTTGGTTGCAGAATCTTAAACATTTTATACACTTCAACATAACAAAAGCATGGGAGTGACAAAGAGTGTCAACACAGATTACCTGAAATTGAAGACTCAAAAAGCCAGACACTTTAATAAACTGAGAGTAATAAACTGAAATGAAGGTAGTTGTGGATGATCAACCAAAACCTGTTATGACTGTTAAAGGGGGACAATTCATAACAGAACACAAACACTAGGAAATATCTCTATCCCTATCGTTATCTATGCCATTTCTGTTAGCCGCTTTTTTGAGCTGAGTATTTTTCTTTGTGTAGGAGCAGTACCAGCTGTGCTACAGAGCTGCTCTGGAGTATCTGGGAAGCTTTGATCACTTTGCAACATAACCTCAGAAGAGTTTGGTGTTCTCTGAGCTGGATCCTCGTTGCACCACAAGTCTGTGAGGCCTAATGAGGAGACTCCAAGCAGGACTGGTCAATATGACACCTGCCAGTCTCAGGAGAGGTGAAAGGGCACAGGAGAGCGTGGACTACTGCCGTGAAGCTGCTACAGACCTACTCATGACAGTCTACTCGAAGCCTACCAGAAAGGACTTGTGTTGAACTTTTACCACATATCAGTTTGATTTCTTTACTGTTCAAATTTTATACAAATATTCAAATGATCAATTTTGTAAATTCTTTCTTAATTTAATTATTTTGTCTGTAGAACATGATTTGAAAGAGCATTCATTCACAGCTGCTACAATGATTATATTTTATTAGGCATCTGATATTCTTGTGTCATTATGATTACCCACATGATTAAAGATTAACCATGATTGCAGCAAAGCGGGAGTGTTGCTGAAAGCACTGCTGCATCCATCATTTCTTAATCTGTCAGGTTACATCTGTAAAATGAGCTTGGTATTTTTTTTTTATCTCAGCAGTAAAAACATTTTTGAGGTTTCATGAATAAAAATGTCATTCACAGAAAAGTGTCAGGAAAATCTTCCCTCCGACGCAATGAACATGACTGCTGACATTTAAAAGACCATTGATATTTGTTTCATCTAAAACCTCAACGTGTCGTATGGACTCAAACCTAACTAAGGTTTAATGACACTTTTTATGCACGCAACACCTTGATCTTTCAGCTAGTTATTCTTTCCTCATGGTCAGGATGTGCGCGCCCCTGCGGTTTAAGGTTGCTGCAGCCGTGTTCTGGCATTGACAAACCTGTTCCCGACTACCTTAATTTATTAAAATCCTTTAAAACGCTATTCTTTGTCAGTTTTTTGTGCAGAACTGGTATTGTCAATGAGTTTTAGTCACAACTAAGAGCAATTTTAAATCTGACGAGTTAATTATGTTTGGAAAACTTTTGACATGTTTAATCTTTGTTCTGCGTTTGACACCACTCACATTTAAAATGGAAGAACGCAAAAGAATGGTGGAGCAGTGGTTCCCACTCTCACCTAACAGTGAGAAGGCCTGGTTTGACAACTTTCAAAACGTAAGTGCAGCAGTAGCATACAAATGATTAATTTAAAAAAAATCATAAAATTTGGTTTCCTGTTTTTTTTTTTTTTTTTAGATCACATCTCCCTCAGTGGACATGCTCTGAAGATGAAAATCTTAGGCCCCTTCATGATTTCTTAGTGGGAGAAGTTGCAAAATCACTGGGTTTTTAAAGACATATATATATATATATACTTAAAAACACCCCTCTCACCCTCCACGGGTGGTACCTCACTCCAAGCCCGGGTCCTCTATCAGAGGACTGGGAGCTGGAAGGTCCTGCGCAGTATCTTAGCTGTTCCTAGCACTGCACTTTTCTGAACTGAGATGTCTGAGGTCTTTCCAGAGATCTGCTGAAGGCATTCCTCTAGTTTTGGGGTTACAGCCCCGAGTGCTCCAATTACCACATGAACCACTGTAACCCCTCAGCCTCCCTGGGAAAGTCTATGCCAAGGTACTCGAGAGGAGAGCCCGTCTGATGGTTGAACCTTAGATCCAAGAACAACACTGTGGTTTTCGTCCTGGCCGTGGAACTGTGGACCAGCTCTACACCCTCTTTAGAGTTCTGGAGGGTTCGTGGTGGTTTGCTCATCCTGTCCATATGTGTTTTGTGAATATGGAAAAGGCGTTCGACTGTGTCCCCCGTGGAGTTCTGTGGAGGGTTCTCTGGGAGTATGGGGTCCGGGGAGCCTTACTCAGGGCTGTCCGGTCTCTATATGACCAGAGCAGAAGCTTGGTTCACTTAGCCGGCAGTCTTCTAGACATGGAATGAACAAGTTGTTGACATATTGCAACATCTATTGCTTTCCATTCTTCAAGAATAACCTCTTTTAGGGCCTGGATGCTGGATGGAGAGCGATGCTCAACTTGTTGCTTCAGAATTCCCCACAGGTGTTCACTTGGATTCAGATCAGGAGACATACTTGGCCTTTCAACCCCCTTCACCCTGTTCTTCTTCAGAAAAGCAACAGTAGCTTTCCATGTGTGTTTTGGATCATTGTCGTGTTGGAAAAGAGTGATATAACATCTTCTCCTTCAGTAAAGAGCAGCACATTGTTGAGTTCATGATACCATCAATGAAATGCAGCTCCCCAACACCAGCAGCACTCATGCAGCCCCACATTAGGACACTACCACCACCATGTTTCACTGTAGGCACCATGCATTTTTCTTTGAAATCCTCACCTTTGCCACACAATACAGTTTTAAAACGATTAATTCCAAAAACAGTGATCTTTGTCTCATCTCTCCAGAGTTTAGAGTCCCAGTAGTTTTCCTTTTTTCAGCATTTTCGCCATAGACGGCCTGGACATCTTTGTAAGATGGTTGCACTTCAATATTTCTTAAATTTTTCACTTTTGCTACAATATTTTGACTGACGTAAAGCTTTGCTGATCTTAAAGATCTCACATTTTTTGTGTAAAGAAACGATTTCCTTTCTAAGATTTATTGACTTTTCTCTTCCATAAGGAGCCATTTCTGACAGTATAAAATGGGAAGTGCTTTTCTTTGTTAAGTAATGCTCTTTTATAGTCACCTGTGTTCTGGACACATATTAAATGAATCATTAGATTCACCTGTAGTTGAATGTCTGTTCATTAGAATTTTGTTCAGTGTGGCTTTTCTCCTAAGACAATACTTGGGGTGTACTATTTTTGCAACATGGGCTTGAATTAATTAGTTGGGAAAATCACTTTTTTGTGTGTGCATATTAACAAATCTTGTTTGCAATCAATGGCCCACATTTGTGAAAATATTTTGTAGTGTAATATCTCATAGAACATTTTGTTTTTTGAAAAGACACTAAAGGTTTCCTGAAAAATGAGGAGGGGTTTACTCATTTATGCTGAGCACTGTGTACATATGTATATGCGTGCTTGTGCGTGTGCTACTTGCAACAGAGGAATCACGCTGTTATAAATAGAAACTTAGTTTCACTGTAAACAACAGCCCTCCGCCGCTCATTCATAGCTTAACTCAGCTACAAGAGGTGTGCTCCAGAAAAGAGCTGCGTCGTGATTGGCTGGAAGAATAATCAAACCCTCTTGACAAGTCCCATGTAAACAAATACTCACTGGGCATGCGCCGCACTGTAATAATGGAGGTCTGTCTTTTCCCCCCGGAGCGATGATGCCTGTTTCTACTTAGTTTCTTGCGATGTAGCAAAAAACTAAGCCGTCTACATTTCTGCGTTTGTAAGTTTAAGTTTGTCGCAAGAGAAGTAGTTAACTTTGAGGAAGGTAGGACCTAATTTAAGCATGTTTCAGAAGAAAATAACGGTCGGCTGCCAGCCGTGTTTGCTAGTTAGTTAGCTGTCAAATCTCTGAGTTCGCCGCTCACTTAGCGGATGTTTCTGTATCAGACTACCGTCAGGTCAGACTGTGCGACATAGATAACATGTAACTGTCGCTCACATAACGTTTCTCCTCGACTGTGCGGGGGCTTTTGCCTCTTAATGACAAAACTTTTAATCCCAGAAACACACTGAGCTTTCTGGCGGTTAGCATCGCGGCTAACATACAGGATAAATATTTTTCCAATAGCTTCTCTGCCATTGGTCCACGGCGTGTGACAGACACGCGGCCTATCCAATCACAGCGAGATTTACTGCTGAACTGTAAACATAAGGAGTTCAGCTTTTTTTTTTTTACAAACATGGCGAACCTTCAAAAAAGGACACAGCTGTTTGCAGCTGCGGTTATCGTTGGGGTTAGAAACATGTCCAATTTCAGGAATAATTTAAAATGTTCAATTTGTTGATATAAAAATGATGTGATAGGACAGTAATTTAAGCTATTACTATTTGAATAATTTTTTAATCAACTTTGAATGTCACATTAGGAATTAGATGCAGTTCAGTTAAAGTTCCACTCCACTCAAATTTTGATTGATTGTAAAAGCAATGATTATGTTGTTTTTAGCCTAAATAAAAAAAAGTCATTGTCTATGACATAGTATGTGCAGGGGGGCAGTAGTTTATTAGAAATTTGACTTTGAGTTGTGGTCAGGACCATTTGCACAGAGTATGCCTGCCACCATATCCCATCATCCCTTTGATTACGTGCTCTCCTGCTAGCTTACAGCCCCTCACAACCCCAATCTAACATTACTGGTGCAACAAAAATGGCGAGCATTATCTGAGCTTTGAGCTAGCTGCCAAATCGGACAAGGAAAATAAAAGTGTACATGGATCTAGTCGTCTAAAATTCGAAGCATCAGAATGGAGCAGAGCAGGGAGCTTGTGGCTTGCAGTTGTAGCTTATGTGTCATGGCTACAAGGTTTTTTCAATAGCATTTATTCATCTGCTCCTGATTCACAATGATTTGAATAAAGAAATACACAGAAATGCTATTTTAAGCGTAATTTTCCTAATATATGTCCTCCAACCAGCAGAAAAATGCCACAAGAACATGTTAAAAACATAAAAAACGTTTTTTAATCTGGGTCGGTCTTTAAACTAAGCTTATAAAAATGTTTAGTGTACTGAAATAAACAGTTTAAAGATAAATATTGTTACCTTTTTTTACTATTGTCAGTTCAGATCACTTTAGTGTTCTTTTTGTGCCAAACGTGTTAATGTGCAAAAATGTAGAGGAAAAAGTGTAAGTTTAAAAAAAACAAAACATATTTGGTCCTATATACAAATACACATGTGGACTTATTAAATTATGTTTAAAACAATCATTACATCCAGATGAACCATGTTTCATCAGTTCTTCCTTCAAATGGTTTCTTCCTTCAAGGTGGAAAGTGTTTTGAAAAATATGATTATTTTAAAAAAATATAATAACTCAAGGGGTGTTTAGAGTAAATGGGATTCCAAAGGGTTCTAGCTTTAAGTCATGTTTGACTTTGTTGAACCTGTGAAGTTCTGGAGAAATGACTGAGTGACCAACTAAAAACACTTCTGATGGAAGACTTATCTTTTACACGGCAGCAGTTACAGATTGCAGACCTGGGATGATGTGTCTGTGTTCTACATCTATCAGAGTCCAGGCTGTAGTAAGGTTCTTCAAGATGACCACAGAACACTCAGTCCAAAGTGAGGCCTCCAGGGTCATGACCTTCAACCCCTCCAAAGAGGAGTTCAAGGACTTTGTACGCTATGTCGCCTACATGGAGTCACAGGGAGCTCACCGAGCGGGAATGGCCAAGGTAAGTTCTTCTGTTTCAAACTGCTTTTTGTCAAAATGCGTTTTGGTTTTGTGTCCCAAACTTTCCATGATCCTCAAAGATTCCGGGGCTCATGAAAGTGGAGTGCTGCTGTGTCTGACAGCCAGCCTCACTGAGCAGAAGTGGATGTACAAAAGCCTCAGTGGGAGTTCATGGTGTGGGCTCCTATCTCTGCTCAGCTGCAGTTTTAACCACCTTTCACAGCCGCTGTACTGACCAGGGATAGCCAGTGGTTCTGGGTCCTGCTTGAGTGCTGTCGTTGGACTGGGCCGAGCCAGTCCTACCTCAGCATTGACTTGGGGCCTTTGCTGTTTGTTAAAAAGCAGCATTGCTGTAGATACAACATTCTGTCATATCTATCACAAAGTCTTTAAGAATGTTAATACATTATTTGTTTTTTTTCTGGAAAAGTTTTGCTGGAGGTGTCTGTAAAAGTTGACAGCCATTAGTATTTATGAAACACAAGAACATTTAAATGTCCAGTGACTGGTTGACAGTTGTTTGTTGTTTCTGCACCCTATTTCTGCAGCAGGTAAAAGCCTCTTCTTCATTCTGCATTCAGGGGCTCGTTTATCTGTCATGGCTGCGCATGGACTCGTGCACAAATGGGTTTGATCTTCCCATTCTTGTTCCAGAAGAAATCCCAGCTCACAGGGATTAGAAAGTGTCCGGCCATCACTGCCTTTATATCCACTGCCTCAATATCTGTCATTATTTTTGTGTTTATATATGAAACACGTGACCACAGAGTTGTGTGTAATTTTGCAGGAACCCTCCCTTAATAACAGGAATGATCTGCCTTCCAGGATCCAGTGTTAAATAAACTCAGAGGGGTGGAAGTGGAGCAAAAACAGAACTTCATTATGTTATTAATGTGTGATGTGGCTTCAGTTCAGAGCCCCCCCCAACGCACACACACACACACACACACTCTTGAAACATGGTTACTTCGGTTCTATGGGTGTGAGTGTCTAAAGCACGTCACATATGTATCTCAGTATATCTGTAGCATCGACCCTCTCCCATTCAGGTATCTTTCAGAGGGACTGATCATTTCACAATAAAATACTTTTCTGTTTTCTTCTCTTTTAGGTTATTCCTCCTAAAGGCTGGAAGCCAAGAAAGACATATGATGATGTGGATGACCTGCTGATTCCTGCTCCCATCCAGCAAGTGGTAACTGGTCAGTCAGGCCTCTTCACGCAGTACAACATCCAGAAGAAGCCCATGCTGGTCCACGAGTTCCAAAAGACCTCCAACCTGGAAAAGTCAGTCCATCTCACTGATGTTTTCAGTCAGGGAGTTAAAGTGTGTTTGAACTTAAATGACCTGAAACTGTTGTGAGCTGCAGGTTCTGTAGTCCCAGGTTTGCTGACTTTAACGAGCTGGAGAAAAAGTTCTGGAAGAATCTGACCTTCAACCCTCCTCTTTATGGGGCAGACGTCAGCGGGACGCTGTTCGATCCCGTGAGTGATAGGAAAGCTTTGGAAAACTTAGGGTTTGTGGATCATCTTGGTCACAGCCTCCTCTTGCTCACAGGACGTGCCGGACTGGAACATCAGCCGTCTCAACTCCATTTTGAACTCGGTGGAAGGCGAGTGCGATGATAAGATCAAAGCAGCCCAGAGGCCAAACCTGGATTTTGGAATGTGGAAGAGCGCCTTCGCTTGGCACACAGAGGAAATGGACCTGTACAGCCTTAGCTACATGCATTATGGAGAACCCAGGAGCTGGTATTTGCACACCTGCATGGCAAAGAAATGCTTATGCACAGTGGCCCCCCTCAAGTGCACAGGGGCCCTGATGGGTTGATAATCTGATTTTTGGATTTTCATCAAAGCTTTTCATAAAAAATTTACTATAAAGTTGCTGCAGATATGTTTTTTATCCACAAACACTTAGTTTTCATAAAACAGTTCTGATCTAAAAGTGGAGAAAAAAACATATTTCTGTACAACAGGGAAGAAAACTATTCAGTCAGCATTCCAGGTTAACACACATCTAAGATTCATCTTCACTGTTTGGTTAAGGTAATCTGCAGCTGTTTATTACCTTTGCTCTACAGGTACGTTGTTCCCCCGGAGCACGGCAGAAGGCTGGAGAAGCTGGCCAAGGGTGAGAAAATCTTCCTCTTTTTTGCTTTTCTTTCTTCATTTGGTCCTTCTTTGCTTTAAAAATGTTTTCTAGTGTTTCAAACCGAGACCTTTGACACACTAGCTTCTTACTAGTTTGTACGGGATTCAGACATTTATTTTCATTTTCTGTGCTCAAACCTTTTTTTTTTTCTCTGCATATTTTACAGTAAAATCTGAACTAATTTATGAGGTTTTGGATTCTTTACTTGAGGCTGTGTGAGACATGCGAGACAGCTCTGAGGGTTGCAGAACAGAAGGAGTTTCTGGAATTTCAGGTTCAGAAATATTAGTATTTTCTTTCTTAAATAAGTACATAAATGAAATCTGTCCCTTAGGTAAGAACTGCTAAACAAAGTCTCCAACTTAAAGGGGATGTCACTGCCGCTGCAGCCTTCATATCTCCATGTTTTCCTTATGAATACACTCTGCTTATACTCAGTCCAGAAAAAATGTAACGGGCTCCATCATTTCATGGACGTCTGACAGTATAAGGGTTTTCATGACCGGCAGATTGGAATTTAAATACTTTCAGCTTCAACAAAATAATAGCAAAAATACAAATAGTATAATTGGTTTATAATGAAACGCAGTTTTCTAATTAAAAGGCAGACAAAACATTTTATAACTAAAGAAGTAATTGATTTTTTTCATTTCAATAAAGCTGTTCCCTTCATGTTCATTGGTACATTTGTGTGAGATCTGGTTGATTTCTGCCTAATTCTGCAGCTGATAGTCTAGTTAGAAGACCACTGCAGGAATCACATAGATGAGAAGAATCTGAAAACAGAACTGCTCCTGATTAACAGAAACTTTGTTCTGGATGTTTACAGCAGTATTCTTTGCTCTTTTCATGTCACGGTAGTTTATCTTCTAAAGGTTTTTCTGCTCTTCCAGGTTTTTTTCCTGGAAACGCTCAAAACTGCGAAGCTTTCTTGCGGCATAAAATGACTTTAATTTCTCCTACAATCCTGAAGAAGTACAGTGTTCCATTTGAGAAGGTAAGCTCACGTTTAGTCCACCCGTTTGTTTGAGAATCACTAGCTACGTTTCCGTTACACAGATGCGCAAAACTTTATCGACATTCTAGAAATTACAAAAAAACACAATTTCGCAATCACACTGTTTCCATTAAATCATAATTATGCGAATGAACATACACCAACTCGCACGATAAGTCATTCAAAACCATGGGCATGGATGAGAACAAGTAATGTTTGGTTCACAAAAAGGGAGCATTGGAGTGACGTCACGGCTTCTAGGAAGCTTGTGCAGCATAGCTAGGCTATTGATAACATAAATAAATGTAAATGAGCCAGACACAGATGTAGAGAGCATCATGTTCAGCAGTATTAAAAAATAATGTCTAACAAGTAAGCAGTTGGACATTTTTGTCTGTTTGATAACATAAGATCCATTCAGATTGCTGTCACGGCTCTAGCGCTCATCATCATCTGTCAAAGGAGACTGTTGCGCAGATCATGGAGCTGCAAGCATAACCGCTCCTCCCGGGTTTGGAGCAGCTACGGATGAAGCGATTTTAAGGAAATGTTGGTTGGTGATTTTACAGAGGAGCTGTGACTCTAACAATTCTGTTTGACACGCAACTTTTAATGAGCTGTGATGCTGCGGGACCTCTCGTAGTGCCCGCTGTGCAGCGCTCAGCGCAGCCACTTCCATCCAGGAAGCCAACCAAGATTAAAATTCTAAAAAAGTCTTTCCATTGCAGTTTTGCAAAATATGTAAATTTCGATACGCCCCAAAAACCACCTCCTCCACGCGCAAAAACATTTTTTTTCGATAGTTTTCCCAAAATTGTGGTGTTTCCATTAAGCAAATTTAGTATCACAAATCCAATTTGTGCAATTCAGAGGAAATGGAAACATGACTAATGATTTCATGTTTCACCTCATAAATGTGTTTGCTCCTTTTAATTGTGTTATTTACAAACGCATTTTTTTGACTGTTTTACATCTTCTCTCTGTTTATACAGTTTTATCTGGATCTGATATTTTCTTTTTTATTGCTAAATTTTAATACTTAAAGATCGTTTTTTTTTTTTTTATCAAATGCCTATTCTGTTTTTATTTTCACACTGAAAATATTTTACTTGATGAGGATTTTCTGCCCCTTTTTATCATTCTCAAAATAAGTGTTACGGCTGGTTCACACCAAGCCGCGAATGATCCGCTTCATTTCTGGCAGAAAGTTACGCCAAAACACATGAGAGAATCTGGTCATTTTTGAAAATATAACCAAATTTTCACAATACAATACCTTGACTGACAAATGCAATCATATTTTTGTACCTAAACAGACTGTAGAGATGAAAATAAAGACACAAATAACAAACAGACACACACATATACACACAGATCAACGTAGTGGGTTGATTACAGAGCCACGGGGTTGGGGTTTTGGGTCTAAAAACACAATCAACAAAAGAGAAGCAGAGCAGTTGGCAACAAGTCATGATGGACGATGCCAAGTTAATTGTAGAAGTGGAGTAGTACAGGGAGTTGCATGACCCACTAAATAACCACAGCTGAGCAGAACTTGGAGGTTACAAATATCGCGTGCACTCTTCCCGCCCACTGCTTTGCAGAGCTTCTGGGTCCGGTGTGAGCCAGCCGTTAGTACCAGCATTTAGCTGTTGCAGATCTGCAACGCCTGCCCAGAGAGAGTTAAGAACACGTTCTTGTTAGTGTATGTAATTTGAGCGTATGCAGTCACCCCCCTCTCTGTTGCTGATTGCTCAGAGCAGGGAGCTTGTGGCCCACCCAGTCTATTTTCTGTCATAAATTTGATCTTTTTCAAACTGTATATTTTCATCTAATCCTGATTCACAACAACTTGAATAAAGACATTCTCAGAAATGCAATTTTAATCTAAATCTTCTCTAGGTGGTTCAGGAGGCGGGGCAGTTCATTGTGACATTCCCGTTTGCTTACCACGCCGGTTTTAACCATGGATTCAACTGCGCCGAGTCCACAAACTTTGCCACACAGCGATGGATCGAGTATGGAAAACAGGCGACGCTGGTATGACCACGCAAAACTGAGAAACATCCATGAAAACCATTTCTTTGCCCTGCATGGCTGGGCCTCATTCACACAGGCTGCTCCAAAATGTACTAAAAAAGATTGTAAAAAAAAATGTGCAGAACAAGATAGAAGTTTTAGAAACAAGCACTGTGATTTTGATTCTGTTCTGAAACTTTTCTCTGTCTCTGTATCCACAAAGTCTTTGGTCCACCTCTCCTCCTGTCCGCTTCTTCCGTCTGTGGTGTTTTTCACCAAACTCTGGGTATCTTCTTTGTACACTACCAAATCATCTAATCCTCTCACTTTGTGTCGCTTCTGATGTTCTTCTCCTCGTTCCCATCCTCCTGACTCCCAGAGAGCATCTCCTGTGTCCAATGAAACCCTTAAAGTTAATGTTGTTCGTTTTGACTGGGTTCACAGTATGGATCTCTATCTCCTCTCAGTGCTCCTGCCGTGAGGACTCAGTGAAGATTTCCATGGATGCATTCGTACACAAGTATCAGCCAGAGCGCTATAACCTGTGGAAGGCGGGGAAGGACCACATTCTTATCGATCACTCCAAACCGCCTCCAGAGGTTGCTGAGGTTCTAAAAGCCGATTCCCGTCCCTTAAAGGAGAGCTCCTCTAAAAGGTCAGCGGAGGAGCCTTCAGATCGCATCCAGAACAACAGGTTTGCTCTCACACTTTATCATCCTCAATATTATTTTGGATTTGGTGATCAGGAACTCTGTATGTGTTAAACAAACGGAGCCTGTGAGACCTGGCATTATTCAAGCAGAGGAGTAGGTCTTCATCTTCTCTAAAGATCTGACTTAGAAGAACTTTCCTCTCGTTTTTGTGTCTGAAAGGCTTAGTTGTGCTTGTGAATTTCTGATGAACTTCTCTGTGCTTGTTAAGCGTTTCACCTTTTCATTTTAGCATCAAACATTCAGAAAGGCGTTTTCTGATCAGAAAAAAGGAACCACCAGCTTCTTCTTAACCTGGATAAGAGTTGTTATCTGTACTTTTCCAAAACAAATCACCTTCTTGAGTCAAGTTTATCTGTGATTATTTATGAGACATACAGTATATACTCTGAGATCCTGGTTTAGCTCTTCAGCTTGCTTTGTGGTTTCAAAATAATCGATTTGGATTTCTGATATTTTAACCAGTAGAATGTTTTTTTAACATCAATGGGAAAAGCTTAAAAAAACCTAAAAAAAACCATTGTGGTCTTTGAGAGCTGTGATTGTTAAACTTTCAATCACAAAAGCCTGACTTTGAAGAGAAATAATATTTAAAACTTAAAGTTTATGCTTTATGGTTTTAAAAAAAACCTCAGTTTATATTTTATCTTGATTTTAATAAATTTCTGAGTTTATATCAAGTTTCTGAACATGAAGATTCAGGAGGAGACAGGAAATGACATCACACAAGAGGTTTGATTAGATATTAAATCAGTATTCTGTCCAACAGCTTGAATGTTTGCAGCTAATTTATGTTGAATCTGTTTTTCTTTTCCTAGCTTGATTTATCTTTATCAGCTTAAGTTCTGGCAGTCACGCCATGCTCTTAAACTTAAATACTAAAGTGTTAATTAATAGTCAATACTTTTTTATTTTGACATTCAACAGGTTTCTCTTTGGTAAATTGCTTTGTATCAAAACTTCTGCAAAATGAATGAAATAAAGTTTGTGTCTTGTGTCTGAAACTCTGCTTTCCTTTTTCTTGTTAAAACTGTTTCAGTCTCAAGGCACAAGTGGGTAGGAGGCGTAAGAATGAGGCTGGAAAGACCTCTGACGCTATGAAATCCGAGCAGACGGAGAAGGAAACTGAGGGGGCGGAGTCCGAGAAATCCGAGCTGATGGAGGAAGAGTCTCCTACAAAGATTTCTGTCCCATCAGGTATGGCAGAAGTTATGCAACCTTATAGTAATCTAGGTTTTTATTTGTTCATCTATCAATTAATTGTGTAAATACATTTTTTTTTTAAATTACACCGAAAAGCAATTTTAATTAGTTTTTCGCTAGGGCTGTCAATGTTAATAAGTTAATGAACGCGATTAATTTTTTAAAAATTAATGCGTTAATATTTGCTAATGCAGACTAATCACACATCAGAAGCGACCATCTTCTGCTTTGCGTCGGACGGTTTAGGCTTCCACGGTGTGCCTTAATGCACACTTTGTCATCCCATTTATAATAGGGTCACTTACAAAAAAATAAATATTCAATTTGTTTTTAGTATTTTATTCTTGTTATTTTTTCGGTTTAGATCGCTTTTTCACAAAAACAGTACTATTTGTTTGGTGGTGCGGCCCGTTGTCAAGGTAACGAGATTACATCGCTGGGCCGGCAGACCACGACTGCAGTGGCAAACGAAAGCGGTATATATGCTGATCGTCATGACAGGTTCAATGAAGAATCAATTCAGAGAAAATATTCCCCTCTTACCGCTTGTTTTTGTTCAGAAGATGAACCAAAAAGTTTGTTTTAGAAGCCTGCGCAGTGGAACATTTGGGCTATGTGACCGGAACTTCTGTTTTATCTGCATCAACATCCAGCAGCCAATCAGATTTGAGTATTCACCCGCATCATTTAAAGTGCAGAAACGCAATGTTTGTTTCGTATAGCTGGATATCAGCATCCCCATTTTCTTATGGTGATATTGCAGATATAAAAGTCTTTACAGTTCTTTAGACTTCTGTTTGTCTTACTGTTGATGTGCACAAATTACATTTGTGGGATATCTGAGGCAATACTTTACAAATATAAAAATAAGTGTTCTCTCTGGCCTTTTATGGTTTAAAAGCTGCATATTGTCATATCATTTACCTAGTAAAACACTGTGATTAACCGTGATTAATCACAAGCAACAATCACATGCCCTGGAACATTAAAGCCGTGTACCAAATCAGCAGTTTTAAAAACACTAGCAAAAATATTCTAATGATTTCAAACTTTTTGTCATCTTAACGTATTATTAAAATCCTCTGTCATTAATTAACACATGAGGTAATGAAACATTATAAAATCTTGTACAACAAAGAGTGAGTGTCTTCAAATGTTGGTTACTGATATTGCATCATAATGGAGCAGCATGACCTCTATATACATTCTTTTTGGAAACTTAGAATTGAACATTTTGACTTCTACATTAATATTATCTCAATAAACCAAATTTATGTGAACTCTGTGGACTACATACATGATCTTTGTCTGTAAAACATTGAATCACGGTAAGATGTGTGCTCTTCAGCACTGTGTTCACCTAAATTTACACATTTAATATCCTTATTTGCCAGGAAGTGTTTGAAAATATTAATGTATTAAACATCAATAGAAATTCAGTTTTATGTAAAGAAGTTCTGGGCAAAAGCTCTCCCTAAGCCCCCCATCAAGGAGTCAAGCTACATTCACATCAAGCGCAATTCAAATTTGCTACTAAATTGGCTACCTCTCTCTCTGCACACCATTGAATTAACACTGCAACTGGACAACTGGCATTTGGTGTGATCGTAGCTCTACAGACCTTATTGCATGTTAAAGAAAACTCACTATAACTGTTACGTTGAATCCATCTGTTGTCATGGTAACATCAAGGACATAAGGTGAATCAACTGCAGGAATTTTTCTTTCTCTGTGAAATTTGACTGTGAACTGCTTAGTCTCACTCTAAATACCCATCTATTACATTTTTTGTTCAGACATCGATGGAGTTGAGCTGGAAGCAACCAAGGAGAAGGACAGCAAGCAACAACTTCAGTCCAAAGTTCAGTCAAAAGGCAGTAGCAAAAAAGGTGTCAACAGGCGGAGCCCAGCAAAGAAAGAGAAAAATGGAGAGACAGCTACAGATGGTTCCCTTCATCAACCTCCTGCCACCAAGCTGGTTTTTTCAAACTCTAAGGAGACTAGCCACAGCGTGGAGCCTCCGAGGGAAACCCAGCTGACCCCAGGTGGCCTGTTTCAGAGGCCGCTGAGCTCTGCAGATGTCCTGCATGTCCACAGCTATGCTAAAGGAGACTATGGAGAGGAGGTCCCACCAAAGGAGGAGGAGAACGATGGCAAAGACTTTGAGAAGGGGCAAGACTTTAGACCTGACAACAAAGACGTAAGTTGATAGAAAAAATCTTTAAATGTGATGTTTTTGTTTGATATAAACTCATGTAGACAGAGTCTTTGTCTCCACCAGGTGATGGAAGTTAACGAGACTGGAGATCAGGATCCAGCAAAAGTCCAGGTCCAGCTTCCAAACCACCAGCCTCCCCCACAGGATTGCATTAGTGATGAAGGTGTGTCAACGGAAATCTCGTATTTTTAGATATTCTCCTCTGAACTCATCTAAATGAGTCTGTAATCCTCCTGCTTGCTGCAGAGAGCGTTGATGAGCTTCCTATTTCAGAAGAGTTTGGTTTGGAGGTGGAGAACTGGGCAAAGGCTTTGGCCCATCTATGGCAGAACAGACCACACAACCTAAAGAAAGAAAAGGAATACAACCAGCGCATGGGCTGCAAACCTCCATATTGCTCTATCTGCGCACTCTTTCACACCTACCAGCAGGTAACAATCACCTGAGCAGATCTACTGCTCACCTTATCCAAGTTGCTTCTGCATAGTGTCATAGAGTAACATCAATGTTTTCTCATCCAGTTAGTTTTTCAAAGTTCAATCCCTACAGGAATATAACTTTAATGATTTAAAACAAAGAACGGTGAACTACTCAACCATTTTCACACTCAAATACACAATGACTTTCCAGGAGTTCCCTGCCTAACAACTTTGGAAATAATAACTAAGCAACAACTTTTTAGGAATCAACGGCCCAGGAACTTTCTAAAAATGAACTACCTATTGACTCTTGTAGAAATTAACTACCCAACAACTTTCATGAGTTACCTACTCAACAACTTTTTTTTAAGTTAACTGTCCAATGACTTTCTAGTAGTAAACTACACCTCATCTTTTTGAGAGTTAACTACCCAACAACTTGTTTTCAAGGTTAAAATGCAACATTTAATAAAGTGTTGGTTAATAAAAACAGACAGTTAATTTTACGTGTAAGAACAATACACATAGATGTCAATTCAGACCTGTTTGTTTAAAGCTCTATCTCTAAAGGGGTAACAGGGGTACAAAAATCTTAGCCCAAAAATCCAGTGTGGTTCAGACCACTTCAGTCAAAGCAGGTTACTCAAACAGAGTTGGTTAATAATGGCTTTTATAAGCAAAACCAAAGACTTTTAAGTGTTTTCCCATTTCCCCAGCATTGGACTGTCTGCGGAGGAACACTGCCTCTGACTTGCTCTCAGATTATTATTTCAGATTGATGTTCTTTAATGTGTATTTGAAAAATCATACTTTGTCTCCTTAATAACTTTTATAATAGTTTCTGTTCTTTGTCAGACGGAGTACAAAAGGGCCGATGCTCCTGTCATGGGGGCAGGGGGCCATATGCGGACCAAACCTCTGATCCCGGAGATGTGCTTCACCACAACAGAGGAGGACTCGGAGGAGCACGAGGAGTCTGTTGCTCCTTATCTGGAGGAAGATGGAAGCAGCCTTCTCATCAGCTGCTCGCAGTGCTGCGTTCGAGTTCATGCCTGTGAGTGCACACGCGTGTTCACACACGAACATGTTTATACACACAAACGTACCAACAAATACAGTGGGGATCGAAAGTTTGGGCCCCCCAGGTAAAATGTTATATTATTGTGCAAAAAGAACCCAAGGACAGATTGAAAATCTTCTAAAGGCATCAGTTTACAGACTAGACATTCTTTTAATATGTCAAAAAAAATTAGCCCTTATTTCCATCATTTACCCTTTCAAAATAACAGAAAACAAAATAATAGTGTGTGCAAAAGTTTGGGCACCCTGCAGAATTCATAGTATGCACCGCCCCCTGAGACCAGACAGTGTCATGGATTGTTCACAATCATGGTTGTGTTACCGTGACAACGGGCCGCATTACATATCAAATTGTTCTCTTTTTGTAAAAAAGTAAATAAAGTACTAAAAATTGATTGTATATTTATCTATTTTGTAAGTGACCATGTTATAAGTGGGATTGTGCCAAATGAAGTCTGCATTTTCAGAAACTGACACACGCCAGGGAAGCCTGAACCGGTGAAAGACGGTTGCTTCACAGAGTGTAATTAATCAGCGTTAATATATATTTAATACGTTTTTTAAATTTTTATTAATTGCGTGCGTTAACACATTAACGTTGACAGCCCCAATATACAAAAAAATACATACACACACTTACCCACACGCATTTTCATCTGCAATGTTCCCTGTGTTCAAACTGAATTTGGGAAACAAGTCTTCAGTTTTTCTGCTGCCTCTGCCTGTAACTCTATCCAGACTCGACTAAAATGGTCTGAACTGACTTAATTTAGATTATTCCGTTTCATTCTGTTTAGCATCGAAAAAGATTGCATCAGTCATCTCTCATGTTTCTGACTTCCAGTGTTAACCAATGCACTGTACTGTACTCTATTTAGTGTAATGGTGCTCAACTTTTGCACTTTCCAAATGACTGTTTAGATTTATTGCCCTGCCTTGTCACTTTGTTATACCCAAACTTTAAAATGTATATTGTACATATTCCAAATTTGTCACTCTTTATTTTTAAAACTTTATTTTTGAGACAAGTGCTGCTGACCTCTTGGCCTGGTCACCCTTGAAAAAGAGATCCTCATCTCAACGGGTTTCACCTGGTTAAATAAAGGTTACATTTAAAAAAAAAAACTAAAACACACAGACATGGTTCACCCTCTGTGCTTTTGTTTTCCAGCCTGTTACGGTGTGAGTCCTGCCACCTTGAGCAAGGAGTGGAAGTGTGCACGCTGCAAAGCCAACGCCATGACTGAGGTGAGTTGATGTTTCACTGAAACACTTTCCGAGCGAGGAGGTCGGACAGGGCGAAAACATGGGTTTAAAAACAAAGGGTCTTCTAGTCGTCACCAAAAAGCACACTAGCACTAAAACCTGGAGTCAGTTGTGTTTGAGCTGCTTCCAGAAGGTAAACTCCAACCAAAGCTCAATACTACGTAAAGTGCAATGAGTAAACATGTTGTGATGAAAGTATAGATTAGAATTTCAAAGCTATGCAGCAAGAGAAAATGTTTGGTTTTTGCTGTGTTTTGTCAACGATGTACAGTGCATTCTAAATCATTATGCAAATTGTATTTAAGAGTCAAAAAGATAAAATTCTTTGTTTTTCAATTAAACTCATGAATGATATTGTGCCTCTGGTCACTGGTCACAAGAATCTATCTCAGACACCTGTGATATACAAACTAATGTTTGCCAATGGAAGATGAGCTCAAAGAACGATGTACCACATTATTGTAAATGGCGTATACTTGTATAGTCCATTACTGTCCTAAACTGTCACTGTCCCATTCATTCATACATTCATTCACTGATGGCTGCTCTGCTGCCAAACACTGTTGCCAAGTTATAGCCACTAGAGGCAAAGTGGGGTTCAGTGTCTTGCCCAAGGACACTTTGACACATGGGCGAACAAGGAGGGAATCGAACCTGCAACCTTCCAATCAGAGGTAGACCACTCTACCGCTTCACCATTGCCGCCCCATTATTAAGCAGACTAACATTTTCGAGTAATGTAGATAAAGGATCTCTGTTGCTGAAATTGTTAACTGCCTTGGACAAGGTATGACCATTTTAGATATATCATGAAAACTTCAGTGTGATCATTGTACTATTAAGAGATTTTTGTCTGATTCAGATCACACACGGCTTGGTGCAGATAAAGACAGAATGAGGAAGTTTCTGCCAGACAAATACATCGGATTAGGAAAGCAGCTGCTAAAATACCATTAAAGCAGCAGCACATGTTTGAAGCTGCTGCTGTCTCTGGAGTCCGATCAAGGTGTAGAATCCTCCAGAGGCTGCAGTTCTACGTATACCTTCTAATGTTCTGCTCCTTGCATAAGCCAACACACTGACCCATCATCATTTTGGGGGGGCTGTTGTCCACACATTTGTGATCCAGATGATAGCAGAGAACTGGTCTGATTTAACAGTGCTTGCCCCCCACCCCAAAAGAGTGAGAGGTTCCTGTAAGCAGGTTTCTGCAGGCTTTTAAATAGCAAAACATTAAATTCAGAGACACATTAGAACTCTTAAGAGAGAAAACCTCTCATGACCATGAGCTGCAATGCCCTAGATAATTACAAATGGATGAAAAACCAGAAAAGCTTCAAACGCATTGAAATAGATCTACTCATTTCTGCAGAAACTGTGATTGAGTTCTTAGTTCTTCCTGTTCTCCAGGTTCCAGCTTTTCCTCCACCTTCTCTGTGCTGTATGACATTTTTCTGCCTTCTGCGCAGCCTCTGTGGGGTCTTGATTGATGTTTTTGTTCTTGTTGCAGGATTGCTGCCTTTGTTGGTTAAGAGGTGGAGCTTTGCAGAGAACCATCAACCACAAGTAAGTAGGCACACACAAACATACATGTAGCAGAGTGGGTCGAGGTGGTGGAGGCTTTCAAACCTTTTCTTCAAATTTGACTGTACAAGAGCTCTTTCTGAATGATGTAGGTGGGTGCACGTGTTGTGCGCCGTGGCGGTTCTGGAGGCTCGCTTCGTCAGCATCTCTGACAGGAGTCCTGTGGATCTGAGTGGAATTCCTCTGCAGAGGTTCAAGCTGGTGAGTTCAGCACAGGAGCTGAAGTTTAACATGCCTGAGTTTCACATAAGAACCTGTATTCTGTGCAGCTTCTTGTTAAAGGACAGCATTTCAGCCTCACATATCAAGAAATTGGTTTTTGAGCTTGAAAACGACAAAATACTGAAACTGCACTGGTTTGATCTCTTAAGTTTAGGCCTGACAGTTAGACTATGGTCACATATCTTAAAATGCCACTAATGACCTATGTGCAAGTTTTTCAGCAAATTTGGCAGGTGGGTGTGCGGCGACATGCGTGATAGCGAGGTGGCAGTTGCATTTTTACATGCTACGTGGTGCCTGCAACGGTTTTAATAAAAACTAAAATTTTACGTCGACTGGACAATTTTTCCTTTTAAAGTTGACATCGGTCAGTGGCCACCCGAGCACATTTTAAGGTCTTGCAGTGGGAGTTGTGACCGTAGCCTTAAAAACAGAGAAATTCTATAGGTAATTTCAGGTTTCTGAGACATTGACAGAGTCATAAATGCATCAAACACACAACGAAGACATGTAAAAAAGAAATAAGAACAAACTAAATTAAAAAGAATATCCTGATGAAGGTCTACAAACCAGTCAGCTTTCAAAATGAATAAAGAAAATAATAATTGGTTTTCATTTTTTTAGAATTAAATAATTATGTATAATTATAAATAATTATGTTTATTTGTGGGAAACAGAACTATAAAAACCAACCAGTTACCAGCACAGGTGGTTCAGAGTCAGGTTTTGGTGTGATTGTTCAGACCGTGGTGGAAAGTATAAAACCTTGGATGGACCATCAAGAAGAGCCAAACCTTCATGATCTTTGTGTTTGAATTCACAGAAGTGTTACTACTGTAAGAAGAGGATGAAAAAGGCGTCCGGTTGCTGTGTTCAATGCTCGCACGGCCGCTGCCCCACTGCCTACCACCCCACCTGCGCGCAGGCTGCAGGTGTCCTCATGCAGCCAGGAGAGTGGCCCTTCGTAGTTCACGTCACCTGCTGTCGCCACAAAGGCCCCGCCCAGATCGAGGTAAAGTCCTGCTGAAGGTTTCTCCACTTGTGCTTGTTGTCCTCGAGCTGCAGCGTCTTCACTCTTTGTTTATCAGAGGAACAAAGCTGCCATGCATGAGCTGACCGTGGGCCAGAAGGTCATCTGCAAACACAAGAACGGACGCTACTACCAGTGTGACGTGATCCAGCTGTCCAAGGAGACCTTCTACGAGGTCAACTTTGATGATGGCTCCTTCAGTGACAACCTTTTCCCAGAGGACATCGTGGTGAGTTTCTCTTTCCCTCCTGCAACATCAAAACTGTGTTTCTCCAGAACTTTCTGAAGGCTTGTTTTGTTGGTTAGAGCCGGGACTGCACTCAGCTGGGGCCCCCGCCTTCAGGAGAGGTGGTTCAAGTGCGGTGGACGGACGGGCTGGTGTACGGGGCCAAATTTGTGGCAGCTCACATCACTCAGATGTATCTGGTAAGATCTTTCCTCTTGTTTGAAGTGTTTGGTTTTTGAATCCGGCTCATGTGGATGTTTTCTGCTCTTGTGTGGTTGCATTTGTTTTACATTTAGATTAAAATCTTTTTCAAAGTTTTGGTCAAACTTCAGACTTCAACTTCAGATTTGGATTTGGGGTAAAACTGATCCATCCATCACTATCATTATAACTGCCGATCCTGGATCTGCTGGACGCACAGACTCTCCATGGGCTCAGACTTCCAGGTCTTTATTCCATCATTTTAGGAAAGAGGTTCAGGGTTAGGGTGAGGAATTTTCTCCAGAATTTAGGTTTGATGTTTTTGCTGGACTCATCTCTGCTTTCCTTCTACCTCAAAAACTCCTTCAAATATTTTGTCACTTCACAATCTCAGCATTTTGAGCCAACAATGACTCTGTTTGAGGACGGACTTTGTGACGGTGGTGAAAAGCGCGCCTGGGCGCTGCCCCTCACACCAGCAGCTTTTACCTTATGATAAGCTATGATCTTATGATCATGATAATCACAACTTTAGGCTCCCTTTTGTCCGACAAAACAAGCATTTAAGGGCAGCAACAGTCAGTTTGAAGCAGTTTCTATGAGTGAAGGACAGCAGCTTTTGGTTTGTCGTGCTCTCTCTGACTGTGAGCACTCGGGTCAAAAACCAGGAAAAAGCAGGAAAAAGCTGCTGGATGTGAACTTTACAGCAAAGAATGCTTGTGTTTCTGCTCTAAAGAGTTTCCTCTGCTCTGCAGGTGGAATTTGAAGATGGTTCTCAGCTAACAGCCAAGAGAGACGACGTCTACACTCTGGATGAAGAACTTCCCAAGAGAGTGAAGTCCAGACTGGTGTGTGCAGCTTCTTTTCTGATTCCACTGATGCAGGTTCAGTTTGTGACGTACTGTTGCTGTCCTTGTTTCAGTCCAAAGCCTCAGACATGAGGTTTGACGGGATCTTTGAAGAGAAGGAGATCATCCGAGAGTCAAAACGGCAGCGAGTCATCAACTCTCGTTACCGTGGAGACTACATCGAGCCTGTAATCTACAGAGCCATCATGGAGTAACATCAGCCAAGTGTGTCCACCTAAACACCACCAGCATCCACAAAGAAACTGCACCTTGAACAGCCTCAGACTGTTTTTTTATTGTTCACTCCTCGGTCTGCGCCTGTGCTCAGTTTTTTACCATGGTCAAGAAATTCACTTTTTATATTTTTTTTATTCCATCAGATGCATCGACAGCAGGCAAACGTTTGGTCCTGTGGCATATAAACCAGAATAGAAATGACTTTCAGGAGAAAAAAAAGAAACATTTATTCAAGGAAACCCTCCTCTTATGTAAAAATATTGATCAAATAAACATTTTAGTTCATTTTGATGCTTCAGTGTTTGTTAGTGTACTCTCTGGTCCAACAGGTGGCAGTAGTGAGCTTTTGACACATCAAAACTGAGGCTCAACTCAGATTAAATACTTTCAAACTCATAGATGAGAAAATGCCTTCATCTTCAGACCTTAAACATTTAAGGTTTTCCTTACCAAGATGACTGTCTTATGGTCTTATAGCTAACAAAGACGCACCCGAAAGATTTTAATGGATCAACATCAAACTGGTGAAGAATAAAAGCCCATTATTTAACAACACAAGCCTGTGACATTATTATGTCAGCAACATGAGCATGGCAAGCAAAGTCATTGGTTACTTTGCAAAGTAAGAACATATGCTTTGTTGTAAAAGACCTGAAGATATCAACTTTAGCATCAGAGCTTCAAGTGATAGTTTCACAGTAAATCACAAGATTCTGAATGTTAAATATTAATGTTTGAATTAAGTAATTTATTCAATTAGACATGAGTGAATGAGCAGAAGCACCCAGGAGGAGCTTTTTCAAATCAACCCTCTCTTGAAAAATCTCCTGAATCAGAGTACGGAGGTTTTATATTAATTCCAAAGTGTTTATGTGGGATCTCAACTCAGACGGTTGTTTGCTAACATTTCTACCCCACAAGAAGAGATGGCTTCATCTAAAAAGTCATAACCCTGTGACGTCATTTCATCTGGGCAGTCAAAGAAAAACGTGCACCATCTGTGATGTAGAGGAAGAATCACATCCTGGGCGACTTCAGAGTAGAGTGACTGCTATTTGGAGAGACTTTTTCTGAAGTTGTCCAGAATGAAGGGCCACAGGGAAGTGGCCCTAAGCCACGGTGGATAGCACAAACTCACGGGGGGGCAGCACAGCCACTCATTCCTCTAAGGTGAGGTGTTGTTCACAGCTGGTTAGGGCCGCCAACCGGGTGGTTATTAGAGACCGGCATCTATTTCAACACAGACAGAATGGTGATGGTTAGTGGATTTGTTTTGCTGTGAAATTCTTTCAAGAAATGCAGACAACAACACCAGATGGACATTTTAGGATTTATTGACTGAGAACATTGCTTTATGTTCTGATTAGCGCTCGCTGTGAACGTTTTTCTCTTCAAAGCATTATCAATCCCTGTGGTGAAGTTAGTTTTATGTTGGATATTCGACAGACAACCAGCCTGGATCTCCGGCGGTGACTTTTAGGGACCGGCTAGAAATTCACAACTGAATGATATAGCGATAGTATGGTTTTAATTTTGATCTTGTCCACAATGAAATCACTTGAAACTTAAGCAAAAATGTTTTGCAAAAACAAAAAGATTAAAACATTTAATCTAACATAGTGAAATATTCCTTTATGTTGCATTTTAAGGATCTTATTTATTTTGTAATGTTTTCTGTTAAAAAAAAGGCTTTGAATTGATAGTTTTGCAATCATAGATGTTTAATTTTTATTATTAATTTTTATTCTAAAATCCTTGAGGCTCGCATATGAATTCTGGTATTTCTTTTCAATAGCTGCCAAACCATGTGACCTAACGAGATGTAATGTATGCCTAATTGTGGGTCCTGCTTACCAATATCAGACACACCACTTTATTTTGCAATGGTTGATGATAAATATTTTACAAATCTTAAAAAATTGCCAGACTTCATATGTGAGCCTTCATTTGAGGTTTTAATAAAAAAATTCATATAAAATATACAACATGTCAATTAGAATGTTCTCTTAGCATTTCTTTGACCCATGACAGTATGCAAACTAGACCTTACTACAAAGGTGTTTTGGTTCAAATAGCTGTTAATGCACATGTTGGACTAAAGCTAAAAACCTGACTCCACCAACAATAAAGCAGTCTCTTTTCAAATTAATAGATCACTGAACTCACAATAAGGCAAATTAATTAAATCAATAAAGGAAAATTAATCAATTTCAATTTAAAAAGACCAAACAGTGCACATTTAAAAACATAAAAGCCACGTTTTTACTTTTTCATTGTCAAGGAGTGCTCTTACACCCTTGCTAAAAAAGTAATTTAGATTTCTAACGAATGCATGTTATTTGCTATAAAGGACTCAAGCGCGAGATTGTATTTATACATTTTTAGGTTGAAGCTATACTTTCAGAAAACACAAATGAAATATCAAATGTAAATTACACACTGGGTTGATAAAATGACATCAGCATGTGTTAGAGCTTACTCGTCCTGGCTTTGCCCATCAACTGGGCTTGTCTATTTGCAGCAGAATTTGTTTGTTCTGAACCGACTTGGTTCAACTCTGTTGGACCGAGTGTACTGTGTGGATCTGACTCTCAAGAAACATGCAGGAACGTAAAAATAAAACTCACCACAGACAAGTTGTTGAACAAGTGCTTTTATTTTGAAAGGGTGTCATTAGTGTTGCCATACACAAACTGTGTGTTTGTGTATCTGTGTTGGAATGTGGCTCAAGTTGGAGCAGAAAAACATTTTAGCTCTTAAACCTTGAAGCTTCTCAATGTTCAGAACCTTGAGCTGCTAAGAAAAGTTCAAGCTTCGTGTTTCCGAGCCCAACAGAACGCGGAGAGACTGTCCAACTGCATCTTTGGAAGACACGACCTCAGATTTAGGAAGAGCGGGTGCTTGCATGTCATTTATTTGGACAGTTTTCCATCTTTGAGTGGTTGGGACTTGGCTTTTAGAAGGACACTTTGGAAGACGTGCAAACAATAAATACCTTGAAATGATTCATCCTGCAGCTTTAAAAGCTCTAACCAACTACATGCATGAACAGCAGTTCACAGCCTTGTGAGGCAGCGATCTGAAGAAACTCTGGTTTCTGAAAATAAACTACAGCACAACGGAAACATCAAAGGCAGACGCTCGGACTAAAGAAACCGTTCAAACCTTACATTTTTTTGCACTTCCTGAACCCCTTCCAGGTTTTTTTCTTTACAGTCCTCCTGAAAGTAAAGAGCAAACCTTTAACTCCACAGCATCCTCAGAGAACACAGCCACTTTTTTCATCGGATTTCACTCCACTTTAATGGCTCTTTCTTTCCTCACGTTTTCAACAAAACTCAATCATTCTATTTTCAATTTCTCAAACTTTTCTCTGCATATTTATTGTTTAGCACACAGCATTTGTTGTCCTTTTATAGTCAATTGATTTCCCCAGTTAATTTACTGATGAGCATAATGATGATTTTATACAAGTTTCTTTTTTCCAGTGTCTATTACGGTATTAGTCATCATATTATATTATTAGGCTTCAATAAAAGTTCTCTTCATTTTTCAGTTTGTTTTCTGCCGATTATCATTCTTCTTTGACTTTTTAAAGCATTTGTCAAATTTGGCTAATCCAGCATCTGAATTTAAAAAAAAAAAGCTTATCAGTACTTTTTTTTTTGCGTTCCTCAGTTTTTGTTTTCACACTTATTCAAAGTAAATTAGAATTTAAGCAAAGAGAAATTGCTCATTTGCTGTCACTCTTTTCATTTAAGCTTTTTTATGCTTTTCCTTCCTCTGCAGAAACAAATGAAATCACTTAATCTTTGTTTTTCCTTCAAAATAAATTCAACATTTTGTTAAATTACTTATTTAAAAGCTATGGAATTTGGGCCTTATAACCGTTAACCGTTTCAGCAGCTGTCGGATTTATTTGCTCGTTTTAGTTTAGGAGAAAATTGAGGTTATAAGGAGTCAAATTTTTTTGCTGCAGGATAAACATATAAAAACTTTTAAAGTTTAGCCTCATTTTTAGCTTCTCTGATTATGTGATTTTTTTTTCAGTGAATTTAAGCTTTTCAACAAAATTCGAGTAAGTTTCAAGTCTTAAAATGTAAAGAATTACACTTGAATAAACTGCAACAGCAAACCTGCTCTGAACGCCACTCATCTGTCGCACCTTTTTCAGTGTTATTCCTTTATACTGACCAGTTGAACACAAGGTGGCACCAGCTATTTTGTGCACTGAAATACACGGAGACGCCTGTTTGAAGGGACAATGGCTGAAGATGACTCGCTCTCACTTGGAAACATTTCGGGGCTGTGATTGCAAAAGTTCCAAAAAGCCTCCCCGGATGTGCAAAGGGAAACACCTGCAGGATCCGAGCTGTGGTTTTATCGCCACAAAGGTTCGTGGTGAATGTCTGCTGATAATGCAAATCTCTGAACCTGGACAGACAAAGAACGCTTGGGTTCAGATGGACGGCACTGCTTCTGCTGCACAACAACCCAAATGCTAAAGCTCAAAAACTTTTGTTGTTGCTGTGGTGATGTTCTGCAAACATCAGTCAACATATCAGTTTCATTGGTCTTTAGGAAATACTGTCTGGTTTGAATAAAACTTTTGATGCCTTCTTCAAATGATAATGTGAGCGGGCGGAGTCACAGTCACAGTGACGTCATTACAGTTGAAACTTCATCAAGAGGTAATTATTGAGTCAAACCTGGACCGATTCTAAAATTCACATTTAAAACTAAATAAAATAAAATAATTCAGCCCTGAAACTAATAGCAGAGTTAGCTGTCAGGCTAATGGATATGCACAACACACTTGTCACCGAGTGTCAGTCCAAATTTTTCAGAATCAGTCCCTCACTAGTCAGGATCGGCCGTGGGAAGGCTTTGTACCTTTGCTTCAGCCCGGGTTTGCCCCGTTGTGGAATGAGAAGAACGAGCTGCTTTCAGGTGAGCTGCAGGTGCTGATCCAGAAGGCACGCAGGCGAGGGGAGAAGTTATGGTTTCTAATGAAGCATGCTCACTAAATAAAGAACCCCACCCCCCCTGCATGAGGTCAGAGGGCAGCTGGGTGGGGCTTGGGCTCAGAACTCCACTTTGCATGCTGGGAAGGTTTCCTCCTGCATGGCCACGGTGCTGTTGCTGCCCAGCACGGTGACCAGCAGCTGCTTCTGCTGCTCGTGGGTCTCCTGGTACCACTCGTGCATCGCCAGCGAGTCAAAGGTGGGGATGAGAGTCACCTGAAAGAGGCAAGGAGGTCGCTCATGAGGAAACCAGCTGGAAGACGGTAGGAAGGTAAGGCGGGTTCTACCCACCTGGACGTCAGGCCAGCCGCCTTTAGCCTCCAGCAGCGCGTCCAGGATGCTCCTCATGGACGCTTCCTTTACAGTATCGTCTCCACTTATGACGTAGTATGAGGAGCGCAGGCGCCGGAAGAAGTCTGAGTCCACAGTGGAGGAGGCACAGGACGACGGCAGGTAGGCCAGGTCCACATACACAACAGAACCCTCAGAACCAGCGGCCTTGGAACCTGGAACTCAAAAGGACTTATTTCAGAAGGGCGTGAAGATGCAGGAAGGGATCTCAAACTAAATCTCTGGATTCACCTGCAGATGGTGGTTTTGCAGTTCCTCCTCTGGACCCCCCGAGCAAATTGCGGGATGAGGGCTTGGTGTCGAGGTTGGGACTGGTCTTGGACCCGGCAGAGGTGCTGACCCTGGACTTGCTGCTCTGGACCGAAGACCCTCCTGAAGCAGTTCTCTGCAGGGGTTTCTTTCTGGAAGCAGAGGCCTTCTGGTTCTTGTCCGCCTCGGGGTCTGTCATACAGGCTCTGGGCTGGGGGGGCAGCGGGGGCAGGTCTTTGAGCGGGGCTGGCGGGGGGTTGTGGGAGGAAAACTGACCTGCCCTTGAGTGGGGGAGTGAACTGGAAGCATCATGTGACTGACCAGGATGGAAGAAGCTACTGGAGTCATCATCAGAGTCCAAATCTGCAGTAGTGGAGGGACAGTCTTCTGTGGCCGGGGGGACGTCTGAGTCTGTTGCTGTTGGGAGGGACTCGCTAACTGATGTGGGCGGGGTTTCTTGGCTGTCAGCTGAGGGGGCGTCGCTGCTGCTCTGCTCCTGGGAGTTGTTGTTGTTGTGAGGCGGCTCTGGGGAGACGCCGGAGGCGAGGCCAGGACTCACGTGCTGCTGCTGGCCTTCAGTCCTGGGATGGTGGAACTCGCAGGGGGACACCAGGCACAGGTCAACATCATGTGGGACACCTGTCAGGTCTGAAACCCCGTGGATATGCTCCTCTGAGCTATTTCCGCAGCACCTCTTGAGGGTTGACTGAGGGGGAGACCCGCCCCCGCTGCAGTCCGGGTCACTCGTGTGCCCGTTGGAGTAGACTGCAGGCGGCGCTGCTTGTTCTGAAGAAGCAGACAGAGACTCGTCAACTTCTGTGGAGTGAGGCGAGCCGACTTCTGCGGGCATGGACGTCATGGTGGGAGAGGAGTCCGGCATCATGTCCCTGAGAGGGCTCAGTGTGAGGAGGGTGGACTGTTTCTCATGCGAGGATGTGGAGTTTTCTGGACCCTCCCTCAGGGAGCTCAGGTCTGAGGTCCTACAGGAACCAGCCTGGTTGTAATCCTCAAATCCCAGACTGGAGCCTCTGGCATCAAAGCTGCTGTCTTCACCAAAACCCTGGAAGTCCTCAGCGGAGGACTGATGGAACGGGGTGTGTCCGGCACTATTCGGGGCGGAGTCTTTGTCTTCTGAATTTGGACTGACATCGCCCCTGGCATGTGGTCCCTCTGCTGGCTGGTATGGAGTAAGGTCAAAGTCCACGCTTAGGTCACCTTTTGGTGTTTTAGCGAGAGCTGAGGAGGCAGACTGGTGCCTCTCTGGACTCTCAGCTGCTGACAGCTGGTTGCCGTTGGCCTGGGCTTCAGATTTTGTTGCCTTTAGGTTCTGCCCTCTGTCTCCAGAGTCATCCTCCGCTCCATCAAACCCAGCTGCCGGGTTCTCAGGCGCTGATGCTTTGGAAGACTCCTGCTCCTTTGAATCCGACTTTGTTTTTGTTGCTTTGTAGGAAATGTCTTTCTTTGGAAGACTAGTGTCCTTCTTCACGATCCCGCTTCTGCTTAAACCCTTCTTCAGCTCGGCGCTCGTGCTGGAGGCTCCACCGGATCTCTTCACCTCTTTACCAGCTGACTTTGGGGGTTTCTTCTCCTCTGCTTTGGCATCCTTTTTGGTGTCTTTTTTTGGTTCAAGTTTGAGTTCCTTCTTTGATTTTGTGTTCAGAAGTTCTTTTTTAGAAGCTTCTCTCTTCTTCTCTCGGACCTCCTCCTTCTTTACAGTGGGGAGTGGGCTCTTCTCGTCCTTTTTCTTCACATCTTTCTTCTCCTCTTTAGGGACGTTTTTGTTTGGAGGAAGCTTTTCAGCAGGTTTTGCAGACTTGGATTTAACATCGGCATCTTTTGTTTTGGGCTTTTCTTCTGCATCTGATTTTTCTTTAGCTGCATTTTCGAGAACCACCTTGGACTTTCCTTTAGCATCATGTTTTATGACCTCCACTCGCCCGAGTTTTTCTTTCTGTAAGGCACTACCTGGTCTGACGTCCTTGGGCGAGGACTTAAGGCTTTCCCGGCTCCCTGCGTGCTTTAGTTGTCTCTCGGATTTGAAGGCTTTGAGGTCCGTCAGACACACAGAGGGGTATTTGAGGAAGTCTAGATGTTTGAGTTTTTCAAGTCCTTCCAGAATTTTGGTCTGTGGCGTGCACCCAGAAAACAGAACCCTGACGATCTTCTCCTGAGGGCAGAATGGGTGCCAGACCAACAAAGCACAAATGGAAACAAGGCACGATAGAGGAAGCTCTGAGACATTTGCATTTGAGCCGCTGTTTGGCCAAAGCTGCATGAAGGCTTCAAGCTCCTTACTGCCGCTGACGGGGTTCAGCACGTACAGCTCCAGGCGACCGACCCCCATCTTCTGAAACAAGACCACAGCGTCGACGCTCGCTCTGTCAGGCCGACTCAGCGGGTTCGGTTTGATTGACAGTCTCTTCAGAAGCTGCAGAGTCAAAGCCGCCTGGTCACAACTTCTCAGCTGGTGGAGATCTGGCTGGATGGACCCCAGACTCTCTGAAGCGTTGAGAAAAACCACGCCGACCTCAGGGGAGATCAAGTTTTTCATCCAGTCCTCCTCAGTGTGGGATCCAGCAGCTTCCAGATCTTTCTCATGGATTTTCCTCAGCAGCAGATTGTTCAGTCCGGGCAGATTGTCCACGCCAACGTGAGTCAAGAGCACGGAGTCGATTCTGTCCAGGTGCCGGACAAGCTTCCAGAAGCAGGAGCGTGGATCAGAACCGCCATTCACCAGGATGTTAAAACCGTTTACAGCAAAGAAGGCAGAGTCGCCTTTTCCTCCAGGGAAGATGTAGCAGCAGGGTCGAGACAGTTTCAGGAATCCTACGGTGCTGGGGGGCTCCAGAAGGTCAAAGGGGGACTGGGGCTCCAGAGACTCAGACAAATACTCTGTGAACTCTTGCAGACCTTCCATCTCAGGGAGGGAGGGGGGCAGGTTGATCTGGACGCTTATAAAGTCCTGCAGGTTGTTTCTGCGCTGGGCGGAATCCGTCCAAAGACCAAACTCTGGAGCGCTGAGGGTGAGGGTGGCCTTTCTGGACGGGTCTGCAGAGCTCAGCAGCTCCCCCACCTGAACACAAAGAGGTATTACACCCCCGTGTCAGTGCGGTTGATCAACTCAACCCACACAACAGTTCGCCACAGCAAACGAACAAAAAAGGAGACAATAAAATTCACCAGTGTGCTGAGGAACACTAGTGTGTCATGAGAGATAGTCAGGTATGCTGTGGAAAATGATTCAATTTCTCTTAATTGGCTAAAAAAACAATTGCCTTTGTCAGCATTTCATCTCTGTGTCCATCCAGACATAATCAGGTTTCACGTTGAATAGTTACAAAGATGAAAAATCATAAAAGCCTTTATTGTTTGTGTTTATTTGATTTCTATTCAACACACTTTGATCAGAATGATTGTACTGCAAATTAGCCAGTTTCTCCCATTTTGGAAAAAGTCTGATCCCTTAAATTGCCTCTGCCAACCATTCTTGGAGGCTTATTAATGTATATAAATTAACCAGTCATACGTGGTTATAACATAATGAAACTCAAAGACACGAGTCTGTCCAGGTTCAGTGCCACTTTTGTTTACTACATTTCCCATGATGCACTGGGTTAATGTGACTGCATCTCTGGTAACTTTTGTGAAGCACAACTGTTAGCATGTTAATTATATTTTTCTTTGTATGTTTTTCTTGGATGTATTTTATTTTGAAATACGTTTATGTGATTTCCTGTTCCTGTTTCTTTAGTGATGTGGGTTTGTCTTAATAAAAGTGCTAACCGTTTTTTAGCTGTGTCTGCGGTTGCGAGTGGAGTCAAAAAAAAAAAAAGGAATCATCGGTGAGAGTGATTTGTGGGTCACTGAGAAAATGAATACGGTGTTTTGACACAGCAAACACGGAACTGTCTGTTCTAACAGCTTTTTAATCTTCTTGATGAAAGCAGAGGTCCTTCAAGGTTTGTGTTGGAGCACACATGAATTATTAACAGCTCCCAGTGTAGCATAGAGCTACATCCAGAGGTGATGGACTTTTTGTTAATCACCAGGAAAAAATCCCTCTGGTTTGAGCTTTACAGCAGCAACAGCACTAAATTGGATTTTTCCAGAGTTTGATTTCTTCATAAAAAATCTGTTTGATGTTTGGTTTCTATTGTGGTTTTAGGCTGAGATGTTTTTCCACATGAGGTGTTAAATGACTTGATGTCATGGTTTTGGAGAACCCCCCAGCATGTTTAACAATCAAAGCAGATCCGTAAAGCGCTGCGGTTCACTGGAGTGAGCTCTGGACCCCTCTGTAAGCCGACCTCGGCACTGTTCACTTTAATCATGTCGGAGCACAGAACACCTGGTGGGTTTTAAAGCAGTCTGAGGGTGCTGAATCTGACACCAAAAATGATGATCCTGGGGGGCCGAGTCACACAGTTCAGGGGGCAGGAGATGCTTCCAGGTTTGGGTTGATCAGAGCATCAGTCAGGATTATGACGCTTACCTCCTCGTCAGCGAAAATTTGGATGAAGTCGTTAAAGGAGAAGCAGCCCTGCTGCAATACGATATCGCCGCTGTCCTCCAGGCACTGACCTGCCAGAACCAGCAGTTTGTGTCGGGACGGGCTGCAAACCAGACGCCGAACCTGAGGGCGCACAGAAACGTCAGCAGCCATGAGACGCACAGGAAGTGACCTCAGACTCTTGATGACATCAAGTGTTACTTCTGCGTTTCTCACCTCTGAGCAGACAAAGCCGTGAGCGGGATTCACCACGATCTGGGTGTCCAGGACGTCCCCGCTGTGCTGCAGAGTCCGCTGGCCTGCAGGAGCAAACGCCGCGGACAGCTGTAAACATCAGGGTAAAGTAACGCCCCCTTCAGGGCAGCAGAGGTGAGGGGGGGCCTGCAAAAACTTCTGTCCAGACTGGGCCATAAGCTCCATGTCTGCGCCTCGTCAAGTTTGAATCTGATCAAGAATCCTTCTGATGTGTGTGAGTGTGTGTGTGTGTTGTGTGTCACACAGTAAAGTATCCTTCCGTCCCCAGGAAATGGCAGGAAAAACCCAACATGTGTTCATGCGGGCGGATCAGCAGAGACTCAGCTGACACAATCCACACAACCAGCTGTCTATGACACGCACGCAAACAAGCTAACAAACACACTGGCACATGCACACACTGACACACACATGCTCTGAAGCTCTGTGAAGTTGAGCTTTCAGAGGACTGTCAGCCGTGCAGCAGAATCCCAGCAGTTCTAATGTGTTGCTTGTATTTGTGATTCATATCTGCTTCATCCTGCAGACACAGCTGTTGGCTCATGATGGTTGAACACTTTCAAAACCTGCGATTAGTCTGGATTTGAGGGGAGAGTGAAGACGTGTGAAGTGAAGACAGCTATATCGCAGATTCAAAGCTCCCATCACAACAGCAAATCTCCGCTACTGCTGTGCGGTTCTTCCAAAATCTATGAAAGATCTGCATCACTGATCTACAAGACAATGGTGGCAGAGCTAATGCTCTCCGATCCTCAAGAGATGAGCTTTCTTGAAGAAAAATGCTTAACCATTGACTGTATATGAGAACTGGACTGAGTGAACCCTCTCCCCTTAGTATTCCAAGCAGGAAGTACCTGCTGGCTTCAAGAAACCAAAATCCCATAGACTTCTACTGAGAAATAAACAGTTATTACTCAATCATTCTATTGGTCAGAATAATAATTCCTGATTGGACATCTTTTTTTTTTTACATTCTTGCTAATCCGAATTTGTTTTCATGATTTTTCTTTTTTTTTTTTGCCAGTTATTTCAGTTATAAACTGGCCAATCAGATGCCTCAATAAAAGTAGGTGGCGCCCGCTGGCCACCACATCAAACGTTTGAAACTTCTGAATTACAGATCTCATGTAGCCCGCTTTTAAGCGGTAGGGTTGTGGCATTCAAACAAGCTCACTCCTGAGTAGCAAGAGTGGTTGCCATAGAAACCCTGACTCAGACTAACTTGGACCAATCGCTGCTTACTGATGTGGTCTGGTTTCAACATGGTGGCTTAAAAAGAAAAGTAATTGAAATGACGCCTTGTGATTGGAACAGCAAGTGAGTCATTTTTTCAATGGGTGACATCAGACTCACTCGGTCCAGTTCTTGTGTACGTCAATGTGCTAAACCAAAAGCTGTCCCCACCTCCAGCTCCCACTGCCCTCGCTGATGGCTCATAGAGAGTCATCCCAAAGGTGTTAGGATCCTTGGTTCTCACCTGTAACATCTGCTGACTGGAACGCTGAATGTCTAGAAACAAAGAGCTTCAGCTGCTGATCCAGAACAGAGACATTCAGATCCACGGGCCAACAGCGCACACCTGAAACACAAACACAACCCAAATTACTGTTTACCCAATCTTTGCCTGAAAGTGGCGAGAATAAGCTCCAGCAACCCTGAAAGGGATTACTCTACCACTAAAATGACTTAAAATAAATGATGAGCCTCCAAAGAACAAATAAGGAGAGTTCTTGAATTGAAATGTAATGCCTTTGGCTCTCTTTCTCTGGTTGATTAAAAGTCACCCTGTATTCACACTGAAGTGAACTGCGCCAGAGACAAATGAGCAGAAACCAGCACTATTGAAAAGACCAAAGTTCTCTTGTTCTATTTCACTGTTACAGCTACTAATATACTTGACATGTAATGGATGATGCCCGACGAAGTGTGCATTATCAGAAATGAACAGACTTAGTGGAAGCAATCCGTTCATTTCTGATTTCACTCTTCAGAGAGCATTACCCCGCTTATATCATGGTCACTTAGATCAGACATAAGTATTCAATCAATTTTTAGTACCTTAATGTTGTTATTTTTTAGGTTTAATTTGGTTTTCATACAAAACTGACTATATGGTGCGACGTGTAGCCCAAACTGAACATGCACTGCTGCTGTGAAAGAAATGGGTAATATATAATACATCACGATAAGTTAAACAAAGCATCCGTTCAGTTTAGTTCAGTTGCTATAGTTACCAACTGCTCTTTAGGCCTGCGCAGGGATATAGAACATTTGGGCTATGTGACTGGATTGTCACTGTGGATTATCACTTTTTAATCCACCCATCCTGTTGCCTATCAGAATTGAGTATTCATCCAGGCCATAGTATAAATAATAGATATTCCAGAGATTTGAATATGTCTGTCTCTTCCTGTCCTCTCAGCAGATGGTCACACTCACCCAGTTTGGGTTTGCTGCAGGTTTCTTCCTTTTCTTGCATTTAGAGGCATTTTTCCTCTCTGCTGTTGACCTTTGTTTGCTTAAAATAAAGTTGAGATAATCTGCCCTTCTTAGAATGATCTAGACTGAATCGATTTAGTAATGCCATGATTTGACTTTCCGCCCCTTTTGTTCAGGGCTTTGAGACAACTTTAGTTTAGAATTGAAGCTTCGTAAAAGAATTTAGTCCGCTTCTGTCTTTGGTTGTGTGTTTTGTGAAACCAAACAGACCAGACGACGGGGGATAGGAGAGGAAGAGGCCTCTCAACTGTTCGCAGCTATGCTTATCAGAGTAACATAATAAACAGGATTTATTTAAATCCCCATAAAAGCTTTTAAAAACATATCTTACAAACCCACTTTAGCTTTCTTTTGGTGCATACTGGTGTGTTTATTTCACGCTCAAAAGCCTCTGTGCACAGACAGGAACATGACATGCACACGTACATGCTAATGGTCTGCTGACAGTATTTTTACTTTTTTGTGCTGCAATATAAAGTATATACAACAACAACACAACAACTGAATGTCAAACTTTAGCAAAACATTCACATTTCTACACTCTGCAACAGTATTTTTGAGGAAGCTGAATCCATTGCTGTGCACGGGCGCAGTAATCCTGACACACCGGCCTGCCTTTCATGCTCACAGCAAAAACACAACAGTGTGTTAGGATTAACTTGACCAAAGATCAACAAATGATTAAGAATAAAATCTGGGATTCTTCATTTTTACAGAGGTCAAATGACATTCAGTGGCAAGAGGACGAGTTTTGCGGTGGAACTGAGCAGCTCTAGCTATCTGATGTGATCACATGACCCTTAGGTCTATTTTTATTCACCCAGAAAGAGTCTAGTTTAAGTCACTTTTAGAAGGTTTTGCAAAGGTTTTTATGAGTCATCAGGAAGATTTTGAGAAATAGGTGAGCTCAGCACAGTGGTTGAAAACTAAAATGTGAAGTCTGCGACATGAAAACGAAATAAGGAAGGAGCTCCTTTCAGGCTAAAGTCTTGCTTAGGATTCACAAGTTTAGATGTAATCACAAACAGAAAGAACTGCAGAGAACTACCTGCTCTGGTTCTGGTGCTGCAGAAACCGTCAATGAGCCTCCACCTCACTTCCTGACAGATCAGGGATCAAACACTGATTTACAGTCAGCGCGACGGTCAGGGAGAATCGTACCTCTGAACGGACAGGCTGTCACAAAAAAGAGGAGCTTCTAAATGCAGCTGATGAAGATGACGGCAACGATGCTGAGCCTCAAAGCAATAAGAAAGCACAGAAAGTTCCAAATCAACTGCTCATGTTGTGCCGATCCATTTATTTCAGCCAGAGTAGCGCCTCTTACTTATTTTTCCTATCTATAGCAGATGAGCCACTTCCTCAGCAAACAGGAAGCTGCTGATGTGTCGCAGTTCAACTTCCTCTGTGTGATGGAGCCTCAACAACCTTCTTATCTAAAGTTTGTGTCCGTGAAATCTGAAAAGGTCCAGTTCCCTGTCTGCCTCAAACTGGACCTGTGCCGGTCCAGATGAAACCTTAAAGACCCACTTCAATGGAAATTGTGTTTTTTTTTTGGGTGTAACGTGTTCTTGCTGTGATGATGGAGGACATTCATGAAAAAATTAAGATTAAAAACGTTTCTGAGTATTTCTTTGATCAAATCGATGTGAACCAGAGGCAGAGGAAAAAATGCTGTTTATAAAAACTTGTAGTTGTGACATGGAAGCTGGAATTGGCAGCCCACTAGCTCCCTGCTCCGCTCCATTCTGATGCATCCACATGGACAAATAGATCCATGTACGTCTTTGTTTGCATCTGGCTCAAAACTGTACGGTTGGATGGCTCCAATAATGCTCACCCTTTTTTACTGGTAATGTTAGGTTGGAGGTGTGAGGGGCTGTAAGCTAGCGGGAGAGAGTGTACACAGATGGATGACGGTACGTGAAAACGGGCTTACTCAGTCCTGCCAACAACTCAGAGGTGAATTTCTAACAAACTCCTGGCGCTCTGAAGAAACGATGTGCTAGAAAATTGCATGGGTTTTGGACCAGAACCTGAGTCCAAGCCGGGCCCAACATACATGAAGAGAATCAATGTGAACTTTTACCATCTAAAACGACCCAAAAGTTCTTAATAAGAAACAGTTCAGCCACATATTGCATTCATTAAATGTCCAAATGGCTTGCCATACTGATTCAGGATAACAAATGTGGCTTGTGATGTCAGGTTTACTATACAACATCCGGTGGAACAGATTTTCAAAATAAAGATTAAATGAAGTAATTCAAAGATTTTAACCCATAAAGTTGGACTGACCACAGCTTTGTCTACATTATCGGGGTTGAATCCCAATTCTGATGCCTGATCTATGCAGAAACCAGAAAGAAAAAGCAAGACGTTCATAACAAAACTAAACAGGAAACAAAGCGAAAACTTTAGAGAAAGCAGACAAACGTGCTAGCAAAGGTGAACGACTAGATATTATTTTTCTCATAAATTATGTCTGTATTCCACAACTAAAACATTTGGGTGGCTTATGGCGCAGGACTTCACAGAATAATCAGTTCTGTGGGTCGGCTTTTATTGTGAAGGGCCCGCGAACTTCCTCCGTGCAGTTCGGCATTGGCTCGGTTCTGCTGCGATCCAGCAATCACTCACCTGCCTCCACCTGTTTCAACAGCCTCTCCAGCAGGCTGGCGGTCTGCAGCGCTCCCACCACCACCAGAACTGAGTAATCAGGCCCAGAAGAACCGGGACCGCCGCCCCGCTCCGCCGCCATCATGGACTGTCCGCTCCTGACGTCATCCGGCTACGCTGGGATATGAGGCGGGACTGCGGCGCCGCGAGGCCCATGAAACAACCAATCAGGGACGAGAACTGAGTGAAGCTGACCAAACTTCTAAACTGTTGAAAATCTCTACAAGAAATGGGTTTGGATAATAATTACGGAGAAAAAATATTTTAAATAAGTATACAAATATAGATTTTTATTACTATTACTATCCGGATTTATCCGTTACTATCCGGCTCAAAACTGGGGTTGTTTGCTGCTAAAATAAATTCCCAATGTCCATTAACTATACGAATAACGTCACAAACGGATGTGGCGTCACTTCGAGTTTCAGTTTAGAACTGACGGTGAACTTTAGCCTTTCAGTTCGGTTTTCCCGCATCTTGTTGAGCACGTGAACGCGGTGTCGGCGGCGCGCATCCGTCCATCATGGCGGCCCCGCTTCCCGACAGATGTTCCTTCTTCGTTGAGAGGAAGAAACGTTTCTGTAAGATGATGGTGGGGAAGGGGCAGCGCTTCTGCGGGGAACACGCGAACGCGGTGAGTTCACGTACAGACACGAGGTTAAAGGTCAGATGAGGCGCGTGGGTGAAGCCCACAATCACGTGATTTTAATTCTGTTATTTACCATCGATATATAACACATATCCATGACTTTTACTCTCACCAGGTAACCCGTCTCCCCACTGCTGCAAGCATCGTTGCGTAATTACTTTACGTTTTACGGTAAAACTTTAGGGACGGCTTTAAGGTGCGTTCAAGTTCTGCACGCAGTTCAGGATAGTTCGTGCAGACATTGACACAGATACCCAGCTTAATAAAATCTTAATGAGTTCTTGTTTTCAACACATTGTAACACATGTATTCAACACATCCCAGTGTTGTGACATAAACAGCAGATTGGTTGAAGTTGTAAACAGTAAACAAGCACTCCTTTCTATCTACCAGGTAAAACGTATTCTTTTTTTATTTTTAAAAATCACCAGATCTGCAGAATACTTCAGATCCTCGTTCACTCTTTTGCATTTCATCTCTTTCATTGGCTGCTGGATTTAGATGGAATTCAACTGAGCTTCAACATTGAATGTATTATTTTTTTTCAACAATCAATCTGGAAAACTTCACCTGCACTGTAAAGAACCAGATATTCATCTCTGAGTCACACGAATTGAATTTTTGGCTAAAAAGATGTCCTGGATCGATTTTAGACCAGTGAATTGGATTTAATATCGACTATGAATTTCATAATTATTTGTTGAGATGAATCATTACACCCCTACAAACTATAAAGTTTTTTTTTTGCCAAATATTTAGAAAAATCTTGAAGATAATTAGAAGGTCAGAACAAAATTCTCGTCACCACTCTGTCCAAATTGCTTTCATTCTTTAAATATCTTGTTCTGTCTTCTCTCTTTGATAGTCTAAAAGAAGAAATCATTTTCAAACATGTAATCAAATTCTTTGGAAGCACAGTCTGTAAACCACACACAAAAAATCAGTCTAAACCTAACTTGGTCTGTTTAGAGAAACAAAAACACTAGTAAATGTTGCTTTAGGAGGGCTAACATCACTTACAAAGAAGTATCCAAAAATAAAATGTGGTAAAAGAAATAATTGTTATTTTTTCTCTAAAATCTGAATACCTGATGTAGTCTGAAATCTCCGTCTGCTAATCAGACAAGCATCTGTGCAGCTTTAACCGTCCTGACTCTGCACCGTCTTTTACCTCCGTTCTCTGAGAAAGAGTCCGGCTGAGGAGCTGTTGTTTCCTGAAAGGAAGCCAACACCGAACTTCCGATCAGTAATGATCAAAGTCACCCCAGTGTTTGCACATAAAGATATCCACTCTCAGTTAAGATGGAGGTTTGCTTCGTCTCCAGGGCCTCATGCAGCACAGATGATACTGCAATGAAGCAGAAGCAGTGCATGGGAACAGAGTAGGGAAGGGAAGGGTCTGTGAGAACTGCAGCTGAGCGATGGGTGACATTCTGCATACTGGTTTTTGTATTAAAAATGTATTCGTTGTCGCTTTTTTGTGTGTCCGTGGGACTGCAGTCCATCAGCATGAAAATGTTCCCAGGGCAAAAGGACGGTATGTGGGGCAATAATCTGAAAGAGTAATTTCAAACATGGAACACGTTTTTGATTACTGGTGTCCGTTATATGGACCGAAGATGGGCTGTTTCTTAATGATTATATTTTTAGCAAAAAAATGAGCTTCTTTAAAAAGGATTTTGAGAAGATGGAAGCCTGCAGGGGTCAATCAAGAAAATACCCAGAATGCCTCCTGCCCTGCAGGTGAAGGTTAGATCCATGCTCTGGTGTTGTGGACCTGGGGGTGGGGGGTGTCCCTGAGCTCTCATTGGTTTTACTGGAGAAGCAGGTCCTAATGTTTTTGTTGTTCCAACTTCAGAACATAGCTGAAGCTGCCACATCAATGTTTACCAAGTGAATGAGGGTCAGGGTGAAGGCGGATAGTCAATGTGTGCAGGAGTAACCTCTGCTGTATAGGATCTGCAGTAGAGGTTCCAACCACATACGTTTTTCTATCAAACACTGACGACAAACACAATCTGTGATGTCATGAATCTGTAATCTGTTTTCAGGCGGAGGGAGGGAGCAGCAGGAGGATCGTCTGTCCTCTGGATCCCAAACAGTGAGTATTTTTGCATTGTTGATCAATCACGATGTAGATCTGTTCGTTGGTGTGAGGGGGAGGATGGTATTTATTAAATGCAGGATCAACAGTCTGAATTACTTATTTAATTTTTAGCACTGTGGCTGAAGACAGATTGGAGAAACACCTGAAGAAATGCAACTCCAGACAGAAACCAAAACCCGTAGGACTCGTTTATCCATCTGCACCTGCATCTATCAACAACACATTCATTAATTTTTCCATTTATTATTCATCTGTTCATCCACCCATCCTTCCACCAGTCTATCATCCATCCAAACCTTTCTTCATCTATTAATACATTTATTATTAATCCACCCACTTACTCATCTTTCCATTCATTGATCTATCACTCATTCATCCATCCATCTTTTCATCCTTTCCCAGATGCATCTATTTATCCACTCATGTATCCATCCATGGATACATCCATTCATCCATCCATCCATTGAATTACCCATCAATCCAGCCAGTGCATTTGTCTGACAGTCTGACCCTCTTTCAGGTTTATCATGTGGAGAACATCAATGCAGGTCCAGATGATGGAGATGAAGCACTTCCTAACGTAAGAACTTGCCTGGATTATGGTAATGGTTCTGATGATGGTAGCAATGATGATGATGGGTTTGTGTGCAGGTGAGTCTGTCAGAGCGCAGCTGGTCAGAGTTGGAGCTTCTTCTGGAGAAACTGAAGAAAGCCTCAGAAGGTGTGTCTTCGTTCCTTCAAACAGCAACCATCCAGAGGTCAGAAGTTTCACACAGAATTTCAACGTTGTACGTTTTGTAGATGTTCCTCTTAAATATTTCCACCACAGAAACAGTTTACAGCTTCTCATGAAGAAACTCCACCTCCTGGTCAATTTGTTTTAACTGAAAAAATTCCAATCAGGAAGGTGGGAATGTAGACAGAGGTTCAGCTCTGTTGATTAGTATGAAGGAAATCTTCTGATGTGCCTTTAGGAAGTATCTAATGGAGTCTGACATTCAGTCTTCACATCTCTGAAACAAAACTGCAACCAGTCAAAGCCATCAAACTGTGCGGCATCTGCAATGTACGTCCATTAATCACTTGGTTTTGTTGTTTAGGACTACAGTGTGAGGTGGAGGACAACTTCCTGGCTCATCCTGCCCTCCATGAAGAACTTGTTAACTCAAAGAATGGGGACTCTGCCCACAAACACCTGAAGCAGCAGGTATGAACAAACCCAGAAGCACCTGACCACCTTTGCCAATTAGAATCCAGCTCATCCCTCTGACAATAATACTTAACTAACATTTAGAGCAGGGGTGTCAGACTCCAGGCCTCGAAGGCCAGTGTCCAACATGATTTCCAAACAACCTGCCATTAAAGCTCATTATTGGCTGGTCTTTGCCAGCGGTAGGCCGGCCTTTGACCCCTGGAGTTTGACACACCTTTTTTGAGGCTCAACACTTTGGTTTGAACAATGATTCTTCACAGACGGGTTAAGATCTGCCTGCTCTGCATGTGTGACATCATAGATTGATCTGCAGAAGTGTTTGTTTAACCCATAAATGTCACATCACAGGGCTCTAGAATAATTGTTTCACTGGTGCGCCTAACGTTTTTTCTTGGGTGCACCAGCACTTAAGTTGGTGCACCCACCTTCTCAACCACATTTCATTTAACTCAGCAGTTATACATGGTCACTTTCTTTTTTTTAAGGACTTGAAAATGATTAACTTACAAACTGGTAAACATAAAGCCCTTTATTTGAAACACAATTCTACAATAATGATAAATTACATACAAAGTTGGTGTTTAAAGAGCCACTCCAATGAAAATGGTGTTTTCTGTATTTTTAACATGTTCTTGTAGCATTTTTCTAATGATAGAGGACCTGTATGAAATAATTTAAGACTAAAACTTCATTTCTGAGTTTTTCTTTATTCACATCGGAGCAAATCAAAACATGCCATTTAAAAAAGTTCACATTTCTGACAGCAAGTGAAACAGGAAAACCGAAGTCTCCCTGCTTTGCCTCATTCTGATGCGTCCACTTGCAGACAAATCATAGACCAAAACAAAACGAAGCTTGTATTGGATATCAGTGGAGGGTGATTTCCACGCCAACAGTCCCACCCACAACTCAGAGGTGAATTTCTAAAGAACTCCTGCTGCACTGCAGAAACTATGTCCTAGAAAATGACTCAGGTTCTTTGATTTTGTCTAAAAACAGCAGAATCATAATTAAAAAGACCACTGGGAACACTGAAAATAGATTAAAAGATGATTAAAGTGAGATTTTAAAGAGCTTCACTGAGCTGAAGTTTAAACTAAAAAAGAAAAACGTATGAAAGCTTTTTTGATTATCACAGAGCATACTCAGTATCACGTCATAGGCTCTGAAATAAAATATTCTTTGATAGCAGCCGCCATGTTTGAGTCTACCTTTAATGTCTTTGGTTTAAGGCACTCCATGTCAAATATATCTGTTAAAATGACAAACAATAGTCATCATCCAATCAGCAATGTCCCATAATACCTTTTCCAGTTTCTTTTTGCTTCGTTTTTTAACATTTCATTTTAATTTCTGGAAATTACATTAGTTTTCTGAAATGTTTCAGTTTAAGGTTTTTTTGTTTTTTAATTATTTTGGTTTGAGGAATATTTGATTTGATTTCTAAAATGTTGTGCTGTTTTTTATCATTTGTTTGTTTTCTTAATTGTTATTGTAATCTTTATAATGTTTTTGAATGGTTTGTTGTTGTGGTTTGAACTTCAGGGCCACCATAGTTAATCTTTTAACGCCAATGATGTCACAGTGACAGCTAAATAACTCAGACTTTTTGACTTACCATAAATCTCAAACTGTTCAAACAATTCCCGTGAATCAGCGGATCCTGACGTGGAAAAAGTGGACTTTCTTCCTGGTTTTGCATCGAAATACAACACATTAGAGTGCTGCGGCAGAATCTGCTGATAAACGTTGATGACTTAAACACTTGACAACTTCACATCGCTGCATATCAGCACCAGGGTCCTTTCTCCGCTACAGAATGGAATGACGTTCATTGTTCTAACGGTTGAAAAGTTACAGTAGACGAAAGAATGTAAAGACTGGAGCTAAAGCGCTGATTAAAGGGTTTTTTTCACCCGCTCCAACTGCTGCCAGCACCGGGTGCGTGCGCACAGGGCGCTTGTGCCGGACCCAAACTGAACTACTCAGATTGACATTCTCATTAATGAAAACAATCACTCTGATTTGAGGTATGTTACACCTGCGCACACACACAGGAATGAGACTTTCAAAGTCGCTGAAATTATGCTTTGTTTTTTTCTCAGAAGGACTGGGCGCACCAGTGCGACCATGGATTCATTTTAGGTGCACCACTGAAAAATCCAGTCGCACTCTAGAGCCCTGAGCTTCAGACATGCAGGCCACACAGCCTTATGAAGTTGTAAATGGGGTTGGGGGGAGGCATCGCACCGTGTGGGATTTGTATCAAAGGAGTTCTCACAGGCTTCACAAAGACCTCAGGAACCTGCTCCCGTCTGACCCTGCAGATGTCTTCAGGCCTCCATTTTAGGTCACCTGGACGAGCTGGGCCTCCTCAGAAGAGGGCGGTGCTTTGTGGAGTTTGGTGCAGGTCGGGGGAAACTTTCTCATTGGATCCACGAAGCCCTGAAGAACAACGGGGATCTGAACAGCAGCGAAGACCTACAGCTGCTGTTGGTGGAGCGCAGCAGCATCCGATTCAAGGTACAGATCGTCCTCCGACCTTCTGAACTTTTCAGAACCAGAAGGCACTGGTTTCTCCTTGATGTGGACTTCATTAAACTCAGCTGAGCTTCTCTGTGGATTCCAGAGAAGACCAAAGGAAGAATCTGAATCCTTCAAAATTCTTCCTTTTCCTCGACTCTCTTCTTTAGTATTGTAAAAATGTCAAAGACCATGAGGTGACAAGAACAGAGTAATAATTTCATTTTAGAATTGTTGTGTTTTGTTCTGATGTACAAAACTATTTATAACTTGCAGAATCGGTGACTGACAAATATTTTGCAAAAACCCAGCTGGCCTTGGTTGTTTCAGGTGGATGGGAAACACCAGGATGCTGGAGTTCAGCTTGAAAGGCTGCAAGTGGACATTCAGCACCTGGACCTGAGTAAGAACTGGTTCTGTGGATGTGCTGCTTTTAGTTAAAGGGCCTGTATGGAAAATCAACTTCTTTTTTTTAGCTTTTAATGTACTTCTTAATCTTAATTTTCTTAATTTAATGTTAATTCTTCATTAAAAAAAACACATCCAAAGGGGTATTTTGATCCATTCATGCATCTCTGAGCATTCCTCTAAAACCCTGCTCTCTGAGCACCAGCCTCTTCCAGGAAGAGGCTGCGCTGCCAGCATCGCCCCAGGCTAACCCTCTTTCTGCATGGAGCTAAACGCTTTCATTTTATATGCACAATGTACACATCCATCTTTGCCAAAGTTTGCATGTTGCGAGGCGTCTTACTTCCGGGTTGGAAAAGAGCTCAGGAAAATAACTAATGTTAAATAAAAAAGTTGTTCTTTAGTGTGCCAAAGGTAATATATTATCATATATATGGATATAGTTCACTCTGAAAGACTTAAAGGGCCTATATCATGTTTTTGTTAAGTTCATCCAGGGGATTAAAGTTCTGCTCTGACTCTTTTACAGGTAAAGTTCCTCTGTTGCAAGACAAGAAGTTTCCTTTGGTCGGAGTCGGCAAGCATTTGTGCGGCGCAGCTACAGGTGAGCTGGTCAGAGCTCTAATTGGCTGATAAATAGTTATGCCACAATCCCATCATGTGATTGGAAACTGGGCATTATCCTATAGTTTCAGATTGATAGGAATCACATGTTGTATCCCAATCAGGGATTGGATGTATATTTTATTCTTAGAAATATGATCATTGTTATATATATTTCAAGCTAATTATTACAGATGAATACTCTACTAGAAGTCTGTATATCATAAACGGATCACGGCGTTTTATTGTCAAAAAGTGCAGCAGAATACAGCACTAGTTTGAGCAGGAGTTGTATTCACGGATTCAGATTTCCAGACTTATTAACTCTTATAAAAAACATTTAAAACTGACAGCAAGTGTTTATTTGTTTATCTTAATGCAGACAACAACCAACAAAGACATTTCTAAAGAAAAAAGATCAGTTTTTTGTTTCCTTTTACTGAGAATGGCGCTCTTTATGCTGCGGACAGACGACAGTGAGACAGCTGCCGTCTACAAAGTGCAAGCTATGGGGAAAAGTGATTTTTAAAAACATCCATAATCTCTCAAAATAACCAAATTTAATAAATAGTTACTTTGATATGAGCTAGAACACTCATCATTCTCATGCTACATAAATGATTTTAAAGAGTCATCAATCATTTTAAAAACATTTTTAATGGAGATATGAATCACATTTGATCAAAAATGTTCAATTGTTCTGAAAATACTTAAACTACAGTCACTAAATTTTCTCACAGGACTAATTATGATGTTTTTTAGTAGTTAATACAGTGGGATTGAAAGTGAGCACCCCAGGTAAAATATTATATTATTGTGCATAAAGAACCCAAGGAAAGATTGAAAAATCTTCTAAAGGCATCACTTTACAGATGAGACTCCCTTTTGATATGTCAAAAAAATGAGGCTTTATTTCCATCTTTTACCCTTTCAAAATAACAGAAAACAAAATAAAGACATATGCAAAAGTTTGGGCACCCTTCAGAGTTAGTACATTGTGCTGCCCCCCTTGGCAAATATCACAGCTTGACATTTTTGCAGATTTATTAAAAAGAAAAACTGAAATATGGTCCTAAGTATTCAGACCCGTTGCTAAGTACTTAGTAGCAGCACCCTTTTGATCTAATACAGGCATGAGTCTTTTTGGGAAAGATCCAACAAGTTTTTCACACCTGGATTTGGGGATCCTCTTCCATTCCTCCTTGCAGATCCTCTCCAGTTCTGTCAGGTTGGATGGTAAACATTGGTGGACAGCTATTTTCAGGTCTCTTCGGAGATGCTCAATTGGGTTCAAGTCAGGGCTCTGGCTGGGCCATTCAAGAACAGTCAGAGAGTTGTTCCTTGGGTTCTTTTTGCACAGTTATATAACATTTTACCTGGGGGGGCCAAACTATCGATCCACCCTCAGTGGGTAACTATTTATTCTAGTTGACAGTTGCACTATTTTTACTTGATTGTTCAGCTATTTCACATAAGTGCTCTGTGACTCGTGATCCACTCGTATTCCCTTGTTTACTGCTTTCCTTTGCATCTTCACCAGCGATTAAGAGAAAAGTTGACAGAGGCAATAACGTTGTCGGTCTCTTTGTATGATTATTGGGAAATAAAAAAAGTTGAAGAGCTTATTTTTCAGCAAAAAGCTTATAATGACTCCTTACAGTTACTCGAAATGTGAACATGACGACCACGAGGACCTCCAAACCAAAAATTCAAATCCTAAACCGTTCAGGTCAAAATAAAGAGAGGTTCTGATCCAGTTTGGTTCTGTCCTCAGACTTGGCTCTCAGATGTTTGTTGGAAACATCCAGATTAAGATTTCCAGAGAGCGAGCCGCCCCAAAAACGCCTCAAGCCATCAGAACCAGGAGAAGAAGCGGCACCAGCTGATTCTGGTGCTTGTTCTGCTGCCGGTGTGGGTCCTGTGCTTGGCCTGGCGGTGGCATTGTGCTGCCACCATCGCTGTGAGTGGCGTCACTTCGTGGGACAGCAGTTCTTCTTGCAAAGAGGACTTGGAGCGGCAGAGTTCTCCGCCTTCTGCCGCATGTCCAGCTGGGCCACGTGTGGACTTCGAGCAGCCAATCAGGACTATTCATCACAGCATTCGACCAATCAGGGAAGAGAGGAGGAGGAGCATGAACCCGTCGATGAAACGGACACCGTGAGAAAGTAAATAACGCTAACCCAAACCCATTTGAAAAGAAGTTCATATCTGCAGTAACTATCAGTTTGCTGGTCCGTTTGCTTGCAGGTTCTTGTCTGCGGTGGAGCGAGAGAAGATCGGCCGTCTCTGCAAACGACTGATCGATGGTGGAAGATGTCACTTCCTGAAAAGCTGTGGCTTCAACACCAAACTGACCTGTTACACAGACCAACACGTGACGCTGGAGAACATTTTACTAACCGCTGTCCCATCAGCCTCCTTCACTTCCTCCAGCTGATTTCCTGTCACATTTAAAGGAAACATTTCCTTTTCTGTTCATTGAGGCTTAATGAAAGGACTGATCCAAGGACACACAGATCCAGAGAAGCAGGCCTGATTTTTTTTTGTTTTTTATGAAGGTGACAAAAGTTTGTATTAAAGCTTTTTTACTTTTGACTTGTGTGATTTCAGTCTGCAGACATGTGTAAGGTCCAAACCAGTTTGTTCTGGTTCTGAAGAGCTTCAAAAAAGTGTGAGGCTAAAGCGGTCTCCACCAGTTTTATCTTCTGAGTTTTCTTTCAGGTAAAAGTTGTTTTCTGGAGCAGCATTTAGAATCAAAAAGAGTCCTACTGCGATCCAGAACACAAAGCCCAAAAGAAGTGACTCCAGATGGGTTCAGTATCTTCATGAGTCTTCATTTGTCTCTGAAATATTTAAACAAAAGAACATGACTCAGGTCAGGTGTTTCTCCCAGAAGAGCAAACCAGAATAACTTCCAAGTCAGTTAAGATGTCAGTGATCCAGTTAGGAGTTCACGCTTCAAACCGTGTTAGTGTCCACAGCTTCGGTTAGGGTCCAGTCCAGTGTTAGTGTTCCACTGTCTGGTATCGGGGCGTTGATACTAACGGTTGACGCGGTGCATGTTGAGCGCAGCAAACGCTCTCTTTCTGGATTCCTGGATGTACATTTGCATGAACTCTCGTCCAAACATCTCCCTGTCGTCTTCGCCCTCGTCATCCTCAGCTGTTCTCTTTTTTGGAGGAAGAGTCACGTCCAGAGTCAGGGGATTGTCCCGGAAATTCACAAACCTGAGGAGATAGGACTGAGCTCATGATACAGAGACTGACCTGACTTTGAGTAAACACATTGGCCTGTGGATGGATAGATAGAAGGACAAATGGACTGACGCATTTAAGGGTGAGGGTAAGGATAGAGGGACAGACTGAGCTGACCTGTGGTCACAAGGATGGATGGAAAGACTGACTTGAGGGCACACACACACACTGACCTGAAATTCTACTTTTGAACTTATGGTTGGATAGACTCATTATAAAGTGGAGGTACAGGTAAACCTGAGGATGGATTAGAGAGGGAAACTGGTTTAAGGATGAACAGCTGGACTGACTGATCCAAGATAGGTGGATTGATCTGAGCTGAGGATCAGCTCAAGATGGACAGAGTAAAGTCAGGATAGAAGATGGGCGTGCTGAGCTGAGGATGGTTGGACCAACTAGATACACGGACAGCCAGGCTCATCCGAGCACGGGCGTCCTGACCTTAACCCCAGCGTATGAACAAACAGATCAAACCTACGATGGACAGACTTACTCCTAAATGGGACAGACTGACCTGAGGTTGGACATATCCTCCATCAGGGGTGGGATGTCTCTGAGTCTGTTGCTACTCAGCACCAATGTGTCCAGGCTTGCCATCCGGCTGATGTTTTCTGGAAGTTTCTCAAGTTCATTCCTCTGCGACCACAGCGTGTGCAGCTTCTCCATTCTGAGGACAGCAATGCCTCATTGTTCATAGGCTGATGTGCAAAGGGAAGAAGGTCAGTTTGTGCTTCATTTCTAACCTGTGTATGTCCTCAGGTAAGTGCTGCAGGCAGTTCCCCCCAATATCAAGCCACGCAAGTGCCGGCAGTGCAACTACACAGTCCGGCAGGAAGCTGAAGCAGTTCATGGACAGATCCAGGTGCTGCAGCCGTGTCAGGTTCCTAAACTGGAGTGAGAGATCAGCGCTCGAATCAACCTGGATTCAAATTCACGTTTGGTTCCTGATATAGCCTGTTTCCTACTTTGTGTTTATGCCTGGAGAAAACAAACTGGTTTTGTTTAACGGCACAATACGGTGGAGCAATAACTTGGGCCTGAGTGAGTGACTTGTCATATCTTCAGATCAAGTTCATATTTCTTTACTGTAATCTTCATGAAGTTTAGACCTGAATCTGGATTTGATATTTAGTACAGTAGTTCTCTGGCTTCTTTTGGACCCTCTGTGAAGTACTGATTAACATCAGCAAGCGGGTCTGGGCTTCTACCTGGTCTGGAAGCTCACTAAGGTCCCGGTTCATAGACAATTCTAGTCTCTCCAGACTCTCACATCCGCCCAGCTCTTCAGGAACAAACTGGATTCTGTTGTAGCTCAGCAGCAGTTCTTTTAGCCGAGTCAGCTCACCTGAGACCAGAACCAGAACACAGACTGAGCCGGTCTCTCATCCTGTCCCAGGTCTACAATTCTGCACATCAGTCATTAGGAAACATGCTGAACTTACCGATTTGTTTTGGGATCTCAGTGATGGAGTTACGGGACAAATCCAGGACCAGAAGGCTCTGGAAGCTAGGAATAAAATGAGGAATCTTCTGCAGTCCAGTTCGGTGGATCTGCCACTCCTGGACCTGACTGAGCTGGACCAGACAGCCTGGCAAAGCCTGTGAACAGGAAGATGATCCAAGTTCTAATTCTAGTTTCCAACCAAGATCAGGCAGAGCAGGGGGGTACCTTCCACTCCTCCTGTTCAATTCGAAGAATCAGTCTTCCATCTTCGGTCTGCAGTTTTTGCTTTAATTGAGCCAGAATGGCCCGATCCTCCCAGGCCCCAACACTGAGTCTGAACCAGAACAAAAAATCAGACCCAGAACCCAGGATCAGAGCCAGTTTATAAAAAAAACCTTCATTAATAAGTCTGGTGCACCCCAGAATGACCCCCCAAAAACCTCAGAAAATACCACACAAAGAAGCAATAAATCAGAATTTTAGAAGCGTTGGTCAGGCTGGGTTTAAAAAAAACTATATTTTGTTTTAAATTTAAAAAAATATCATTTCATCATTGAAATTTTCCCAATAATTTTTAAATCTGAGCATGGTTGATCTTTTAAACCAGTCAGGTTTATGGGTCTCTGTGTTCTGGGTCAAGACCTTGTCGGTCCATGGGTTTCGACTCCAGGCTCAGATCTGGTTTAAATTTTACAAACAGGTTTCTGTGACAGCTCATTGTTTTTTTCTTGCCAGTCATCATCTGTTGCTGCTGTGCGGCACGAGGATCCTCACCTTCCTGGGGCCCCAGCCCTGGCTGTCCTTTTCTGCTCCTCCTCCTTGCTTCTCCTGATACGGGTCTCCCACAGAGCTTTGATGGAGCTCACAGAACCATATGCCACCACGCCCACCATAACAGCCACTTCCTGTCTTGATGTTACAGCGCTCACAGCTGCAATTACCTCTGACCTGTGAGTTGCAACTCCACCTCTCTGACCATCCTTTCTGGCACAATTGATTAGTGGTACCTTAAAGTGGCTTCAGCCAGTGAACCTGTGTGGGTCGCCATTTGTCCTTCAGATAGAACAAGCACAACAGTAGATAAACTAGGATGAAAAAAAGTAGAGAAGTCCCGTTTGTCCCGACAAACCTGCAAAAGCAGGACATCCCCTGAAGCTCTCACCTTGTGGCTGCCCAGCCGTCCTCCATGTTGCTGAAATCTGACCTCAGAGCTGGTGGATAATTTTAGATCTGGATCACATGACCTGCTGCCGCCACGACCAGTGCCAGTGTTGTCAAACGTTTGAGGACAGCAACTTCAGTCATGTGATAATGTGAAAGATGAATTGTGGTACAGAAATGTACTGCAAACCTGAACTCATCAGACTGAAGGTTTTTAACCTTTATTTTATGCAAATAAACACATTTTGAACTATCCAGGAAATTCTGTATGTAGACCATTTCATACATTTGTAGTTAACTACTGTCGTGTTGTATTCATCACTTAAAAGGCTGCCGGAAGAGTAGTGTTAAATTCTGCTAATTCATTCATCTCCTTTTTGGTTTCCTTTGGAACTGTAAGAAGGAATGTGCTGAAAAAGGAGATAGAAAAGGATTTTTGGAGAAGTCTGATCATTAAAAATTGCCTATATAGTCTCTCCAATCTTTTAAAAGAGTGTACAAAGGATTGTAGAATATTCTAAAAATAATGTTCCTTCCCATTAAAATGAAAACGCTTTGAAAATCTCATTTATCAGGTTATCATAAGATTCATAGAAACTGGAGAAATCTCTGCATCAGGGACACATCTGATGACTTTTGACCCTTAGAGGACTCTGTATCACTCAGCTGCATGATTGTTTCATGATTGTGAATAATATCTAGGAAAAGAAATTGAATTTTTTCCCACTTTCTTAAACAGATATGTCGTAAAACTTAAAACATAAAAAAAACTAAATATCAGACAGCGGACAGAGTCGATTAGGTCAATGCAGGAAAGCAATAAGGAGAGACCTAGTTGACTCCCTCTGCTCTCTGGGGGTTGAGAAGGACCTGGCGCTGCCTGCTATCGCTGTAGTTGAATATATATGTATATATTTTTAAGAAAATTGATGACCCAGCATTCTTTGGTGCGCTCATGGCAGTGGCTGCATCACAAACCTGAGCTTTTCCAAACTGCAGGTTTTTGTCTGCTCCTGATCCATCACCATCAATTCATCCATTTTCTTAACCCACTATATTCTTTTTGGGGACACGAGGTTACCAGAGCCTAACCCTAACCCTGCCCCAAATGGTTCTTTTAGCATTAAAAGTTGCAGAAGCCTGGACTAGGAGTTTCATAAAACTTAGAGGATCCTGTTAGATCTAAAGTACTTGTTATCTCAAAACCCAAGACCAACGGAGAAAAATGAGACTGGAGACTGGAAATAGTTTTTACGGTCGCGACCAGGAGAGGAAACTTCCTTGGAGTTTTTCTGCCCTCAGATGAACTCTCTCTGTCTCTCTCACCTCGCCCCTCCTCGATCGGACCCTTTTATTGAGCACGCTGTTGCTAGGCAGATTTGGCAGTCATACGTCACAAGGTATAAATGTAGAAAGTGAAATAGGACACCCTTATGGGTCAGTCATGTTTTAAGCACACAAACACATAAGTATAAAGAACAACTTTATCTTACAATCCCCTCAACTATGTTGAGGAAGCCGAGGCTGTCTGGGTTGAAATGTCTCCAAAACCCTCCATAATCACGTCTGTCAGCAGGGCTCAGCAAAAGAAGACAGGATGAAGCATCATTGGTGAGGGAAAGGGCTAGGTGTAGGGCTTCCTTTTCGGAAGGCCAGCCTTCAGCTCCAAAGCATCTACGCATATGAATAAAGCCAAAACAAATCTGGAAAACAAATGCTCGTCTGTACATCCCAAACATGTTTCTGTTGAACTA
>BSAI01000138.1:307096-323491 GCA_036245035.1 Adrianichthys oophorus
CTGCCCACTGATGACCAGCTATGACAGAGGAGTCCAACCGTACACCTACTGCCTGCCCCTGAACGGAACTAATGCAAAGATCATCATTCCCCTGAAGGGAATAGGCACCTACTGTTATACCTGCAGAGCCCTGAGGAAAACAGGCAAGCACAGAACAGAGAAATCAGTGCCATCAGACTCATGGTGATGCAAAATCGCATGGCATTGGATCTCAGCCTGGCACCCCAAGGAGGGGTGTGTGCTGTGATCGGAGAACACTGCTGCACCTACATCCCTGACGAAAATGGAACTATACTGGACGTTATGCGGACTATGAAGAACCTCAGAGCTGCCATGTCCCAAGACCCTGTCGCCCAACCCGGGTGGATGGACTGGTTTTTACTGGCTCATGGCAGCAAGTCATCCTGAAGGCTATTTTACCCTTTGTGTTTGTGTTTGTAATGATCATCCTCACCTTAGCCATGTGTTCATGTTGTGTGATCCCCCTTCTAAAGAGAACCATGAGAGATGTTTTTCTGACCCAGATTTATCATTATAACCAAATTCCCCTGTAAGAGTGGTCACCTGAAACTGACCCCATACTCACTCCCTTGCCAACAGATGTCCCCATTCAAATGTTATTTTCATTGTGATTGTGTTTCTTCCCTACAGGTCCAGGCCATGAAGGCTATCGCTCCAAGCGGAGGGTAGGAAGGGAATTTTCCCTAAGAATTGCGCATTTAGGGTTTTTCGCCCTTCCCTGAGATCTAACCCTGTTGTGTTTTACCCTATGATTCCCCCCTCCTAGACCCATACCTGTGGACGGAGAGGGGAGGATGTTTTTAAAACCCACAACAGGGGGGAAATGTAAGATAAGCTTAAGTCTTGAGGTATATTAATCAAGAACTGCTGTGTGTGTGTGTGTGTGTGTGTGTGTGTGTGTGTGTGTGTGTTTTAAAAACAGAAGACTCTTTGTGTTCACTGTGTCTCCCCAGCACCTGGAGGAGGTTTGCTACCAGTTATCTCTGTTCTGCATGCGAACAGACAGTTGTAAAGTGTGTGAACCACCTTGACCTTGTGTTGAATAAATGCAGCAGCAGAGGAAAAACGGACAGAGATTGTTCAGAGAACGCTAAGAACAGCACTTTGTTCGTATCTCTCCCTGCTATAGCTGGAAAAAGAAGCTTCAATCTTGCGTCTCTTCATGTTGTGCAGACCTGGGTTCACATGAACTTTATTTAGCTCAAAGTGTGTTTTAAACCTAACACTGTTTTACCAAGCATGTCTGCCAAAAAAAAAAAACAGAGGTGAGATCATGAAAGCTTGCATTTTCCACTAGAAGAAGTTAAATTGACCTGGAGACAAACATCCTATTCTGATGAAAACAAATCACATCCATCTTTGTCTGCACTCGTTTAGCTGATGCTTTCAGGGCTAATGCTTACTTTAATGGGCCGACAATGTCCACCGCAACCCTCTCCATCGAACCTCCCACCAGGAATTGTTGCAGTGGAGCATGAGACTGGCCCACGGGACCCTTGCGAGCGGTGCAGGGATCACACTGCCGGCAAAAGTCCTCCACATCCCTCCTACATTATCCCCAATAGAAGCCCTGGCGGAGGCAGCGCAGAGTCTTTGTGACTCCAAAATGTCTTGACCCTGGCACCCCGTGCATGGCCTGCAGAACCTCAACTCGAACACTCTCAGGAACCACGATTGGCCACTTCTTTTCCCCTGTTGCAGGCTCCACCCAAGCCCACTGCAAGATGCCCTGATCTAACCGAAGTGACTCAAACTTAGACCACAGCCCTTTAGCTGTGTCCAACAATGCTGCCACTTCCTCCCACGGTGGCCTTGCCCTTCAGGCTCCCTGAACGTCATGAGCCACTGCAGGGCAGAATGATCAGTCCTCACTGTAAATCCCAATCCACACAGATAGTATTTGAAATGTCTGATCGACAACACCACTGCTAAAAATTCCCTTCGGGTGACGCAATACTGCCTCTCGTTTTTGTTAAATGCCTGGCTGAAAAACGCATCCTCGCTCACCTTCTGGCCTCCTCTAGGACAATACCCCGCCCACCCCAACATTGCTGGCATCTGTATCTAAAATGAATGGTAGAGCAGGGTCAGCGGGGGAGACAAAACTGGAGCTTCACTCAGAGCACGCTGAAGGGAACTGAAACCCTCTTGGCATGCTTCAGTCCAAACAAAGTCCCTGTCTTTTTGCATTAACTGGAACAAGGGTGCCGCTGTGCAGGCAAAACCCTGTACAAACCTACGGTAGTACGATGCCAAGCCTAAAAAACTCTTGAGCTGTTTCTGATTGGTTGGAGTGGGCCAGTCAGTAACAGCCTGCACCTTCTCCTTCATGGTGCCAATCCCATCTCCTCCCACCTTATGTCCCAGAAAGTACACCTCTCTCTGCATGAAATGACACTTGTCTCGGGACAACCTCAGGCCAGCAGTCCTGATTCTTGACAGCACCAGCCGCAAGGAACACAAGAATGTCTCGAAGGAGCTGCCATGCATAAGGATGTCATCCAGATATACCAGGCATTGTTGACGGGGTACTCTCCACAGAACTTTGTCCATTAACCTGGCAAAAGTGGCTGGAGCTTTACAAAGTCCGAAACAAAGAACCTTGAATTGCCGCAAGCCCCGCCCAGTACAGAATGCAGTTGTAGGTCTGGCTTCAGGGGCAAGAGGCACCTGGTAATACCTGCTCCGAAGATCTAAGGATGAAAACCAGGAGGACCCTGAAACCAGGTCTGGTGACTCATCAATGAGAGGAAGAGTACTTTTTTGAAACAGAGTTCAGCGGTCTGTAGTCGGAGCAGAAACCATGACCACCGCTTCAGCCCACGGACTCGCTGAGGGTTCAATAAAATCTGCCTGCAGCATCTTGTCCACAGCCTCGTCACACGCCTGCTGTCGCGCCAGTGGAAGGCGACGTGGATGGCACTTGATAGGCCGTGCGTCACCTGTGTCATTTCCATGTTTGACTTGCTGAGTCCTCCCCAACAGTCCTGAAACTCTAACAGCAACTCCTACAACTGGTCTTGCTGATGTGGTTCAAGATCTTTAAAGTTCTTCTTCCATATCTCACTTATCAGAGTCACCACCTCCTCCCTCACCACTTGCGGTCCAGCAGGGGAGATTGATGTGCCCCCCCCCGCGTTGGCACGCCCCACTGCAATGATCGGCTCCCTGGTTGTGATGTCATCTGCTTCAGGGGAAAGCTGCGCCAAGCCTTCCCAGCTGTGATGTTGGATGCCTCCTGTTGGAAGTAAGAGGGGTAGTTGGGATGACACCGGTGGAGCTGAAGTCTGGGTCTGCATATCCCCTGCTACCCAGACCCCGAGTCGTTTCCCTGCATCCTGCCTGAGTTTGGACATTCTCTGATCAAATGTCCAGGCTGGCCACACCCCCAGCAGGCCTTGGGGGCCAGGGGAGGTTGGCATGTTGTCCACAATGACACAGCTCTTAGCAGTTCAGTCATTTCATTCACCCAGGCCGGCTTCTCCAGTGCATGGTCCCCTACCACCGCTCCCATGGCAGGATGGTCCTTATAAGGACCTGATTTCACAGCAACAGGCATACCCCACACATTTTCCCTCTGCCATCTCCAGGGCAGCCTGAAGGGTCTGAGGATGTAGCAGTTGCACATGTGCATGACCTGCATCACCCGAGTGGGGCAATTTATCTATTGTGTTGTCCTTTCAGGAGCCTCCAACTCCCTTAGCCATTCAGATCCTTGGCATACTGAACTCTTTCCATGTGGTTTTCGGTGTGCATGTATTTTAACAAATTCTTTGTGTTTTTAGAATCTTGTAATAAAAATTTGTTTTAACTCTGGTTCCCCAACTATTGTCTTTGTGTGCAACCAACCTGTTGCATCCGTCTATTTCCAATTACCATAATCGCACATATCACAGCCAAAGCCTTTTTTGAACACCTGGTTCTTCACAATAAGTGGGTTGCCTTTGCACACAGATTGTGAGGGTAGACCCCACTGCCTCACATTTAAAAGTTAAGTTTGTTATATTTCTTTTAAATTTGTTGCAGAATTTATCATTTATACTTGCACACAAATTTTATTTTACTTTACACCTTTAATAACAAAATTAACTTCAAGATTTGTGCACATATTTAGTTAATTTTGTTCTGATATGTTGGGTAATTCTTTTCTTTTGTGTTCTCCTTGAGGCCTGATGATGTGGCAGAGGGAGGAGCTACACAAGTTCCTGATTTGGCAAAAGGGAGGAACTGGAAGTCTTCCTGGACACTCCCATTTGGAGATAATGAAAGGGGGGGAGACAAGAGTTTATTCTTTAGTTGAATTATTGTTTCTTTTGTTGAAATATGTTTAACTTGATTTGAAGTATAAGTTAGTTTTGTTTGTTAATACTTTAAATTACTAGTAATTTACCTTATTGGTTAATGGTTATGTTTTTCAATGTTTTGTATTGTTGTCCCCTCCCTATTGTGTCATTGGTTTGATCAGCTTGTATAAATTCTCCCTGATGTTTCCTGTTTGGAGGGTCAGTTTTGGTTTAGTTGGTTTGAGCTTTTGTTTCTGAGTCTCTTAGTTACATTTTGTTAAGTTGACCCCATTTTAACTTAAGTCCATGTATTTTTTTCGTTGGGTGAAATAAACAACCTTTTATTTAAAGATCCTTTTTTGTCCTGTGGCTCGATCCCCATGGCCGAGAGGCCCGTGACACAGATGGAGCAGTCAACTCTGAATTCACTATTTAAATAGAAGCAAGCTGTGTGAAAGTTTTGTTCTTAAAAAGAAAAACAAAAACTTGCTCTATCAAGGTACTTTATTACATTTACTGAAACACAAATAAAAGAAAACTAATAACCATAGAGATACGTTCATATGCAGGTGTTTCTTGTCGACTGAAGAGAGCTCCAGCTGTACTTTATTCTTCTTTCACTCAGATGTTAGTATTTCATAAACCAGATAAAATACATTTTTTTAATTTTTTTACTTTGTGAAAAAAAAAAAAACAGTACAAACAAGTCAGCTCCATTGTAGCAACAGCGAGGTTGTCACAGACTGCATTATGTTTGTTTCTGGACTGAGCTGATGCACAACAGCAATTTTTTTTATCATAACTTTTTTATCATAACTTAAGGAACCAGGGAGGTTTTCATCTGTAACGGTTCAAGATTCAGATCAGTTTTACTTAACAGTTCAGAACTATAAATTTGTGGTCAGGAACTCACATGAGTCTGGGCTTTTTTGGTTCATCTTTCAGATCAGAGGTTCAGATTTCAGAGGGGGCTTTCACTGTAAAAATCCTCAATAACTAATCAAAAATAGCCATTAATTTTCTTCAAAAAATTGTCTATTCTTACAATAAGTAAAAACAAATCCTGAAGGGAAATTGCCCTAAAAAAAATCATGGATTTGAATTCTTAAATGTGCATTTTCTGTGTTAATTTGGTTGTGATCATTGATTATTACTCTTTTAGGGACTGTTGCAGATCACGGTTCTGTCTAGTGAAGACAGACAGTCTGCAGGACTTTTACATAAATATAATTGTAACAGATCTTCAGAAAACAAAAACCAAACACATTCAAAACGAACAGCACCTTCACAAGTTCTGCAGAAGGCTTAGCTGTGGTTCTGTCCAGATCGGCCGAGTCTGTGGGATCAGCTGACCTAGACAGACTGGACCAGAGGAATTCTTCTGTGGAGCGGGTTTTGGTCGGAAGGCTGCAGAAGTTCTGGATCCTTTTTGGGAAAGAAGCTGCTTAAAACCAGGTCCGGTTCAAATCATTTGGACTTTATGGGAGTGTGCGGGTTTGTGGTTCTGTTAGATCCAAACCTTCAGCTCATAGAAGCATAAAATCCAACTGTAAAAACCATCAAGCCTGAAAAGACCAGATGAGGCCCACTTCCAACATTCCCCATTCTGTGAAAAAGTCTGGTTGTCATGGCAACCGCAGCTGAAAAGTAGATCGCCGCCCAAACACCTGGCTCAAAGGCAACGAGGAAGAAAAGTGAACGTAAAGGCCAGGAAGTGAGGAGACAGGGGGGCGGGGCTTTTAGTGTGGCATTTCATGTCTGCCAAGGCTGATGGGAGATGTTTATTTCAAGTCCAGGACCATGTTGGCCGGATTCTCCAGGTACTCCCGCCACAGGTTGGAGAAACGACACATGGTGGCACCGTCAATGACGCGGTGATCTGCGGACCAGCTGACTTTCATGATATGAGCAGGGACCACCTCATTGCCGGCGCCAAACCGGGGAAGAACCTGAACACAGAGCAGAGTCAGAACTGTTAGGATAGCAAGTAGTCATGGAAACCAGGAGAAAACTCCTGATAAGATGACTGCCCAGATAAGACCGCATATAAAACTCTTCATCTGGCTTCTTCAGATAAAAAACAAATTGGAGATGCTGGAGCTCATTTCAGCTACTGTCCGGCAAAAGCAGGGTACACACTTTCACACCCAAGGAAAAATGTAGTCACCAAACGACAGAACATGTTTTTGGAGTGTGGGAGGAGGCCAAAACTCTCAGAGAAAACAGATTCATAATGAGAACATGTCAACTCCCCACAGAAAGATCCCAAGCAGGATTTGAACCAGGGCCTTCTCACCGTCAGGCAAGTGTGCTAACCACTGTACCACCCAGAGAAGAACTTAAACTGTCAGTCTAAAGCTGGCTGATAAACTAAAAAAATTTTTTTACATTCTATAATTATGATACATTTTACATAAATTCATTTTCCACACTTTACACAACCAAATAACTTTGTTTAAAATTATGAGTATACTCAAAACAGCTAAACATGAGGGAAATGAGTCTGAGAATCATTTAATAAAGAAGAAAAAAATCCCAGCATGTTTCAAAATATTATGCAAATTATATGTTTCTATTTTAATAAATACCCAATTCTCAAGTCACTAATCATTAGAGTATACCTTAAATCTTATTTAGCAAACTTCTTAAAGATAACAGTTTCTTTATCAAAACTAAAAACCTTAAAATGCATTGTTCCACATTATTACACAGAGTTCTGAAACATTTTGCACACATCTAAACAACACTCACGAGCAGAAACGGCTGCTCTGGAGGATGTGGGCCTCACCATCAGTTTATCTGCTTTTATTCCCATAGCAGCCAATGATGCAGAGGTATTCCTGTAGCGTGAGATGGTACATTGTCATGAATGAAGATGATTTTGGTATGGAAAGCACGGTTCTTCTTTTTGTACCAAAGAAGAAAGTGGTCTGTCAGATCCTCCACATACTTTTCAGAGGTCATTTTGACACCTTCAGGGTCCGACCAGCTCGCTCCCCATGACTCCACCCCCTTCTCGCTGCAGCCGTTTCTGTTGTTTCTGCTTGTGAGTGCTGGAGGATTCTACACCTTGATCGGACTCCAGAGACAGCAGCAGCTTCAAACATGTGCTGCTGCTTTAATGGTATTTTAGCAGCTGCTTTCCTAATCCGATGTATTTGTCTGGCAGAAACTTCCTTATTCCATCTTTATCTGCACCAACCCGTGTATGATCTGAATCAGACACAAATCTTTTAATACTACAATAATCATGCTTAAGTTTTCATGAAATATCCAAGGTTTTAATACCTTGAGCAAGGCGTTCAACAATGTCATGCTTTTCAATCATTTTTTGATGTATTGTAAAAGCAGCCCCAATGGTCTTTTAAATAAGATTATGCCGGTTTTAGCCAAAATGGAAAAACTTGTCGTTTTCTAGGACAAAATTGATGCAAGGCGGCAGGAGTTCATTAGAAAATCACCTCAGAAACTATCAGAACTGGTGCAACTAAACTTCACCCCATTACTGAAAAGTATACAGGATGATCTAACCCGCTGGGTCAACCTGCCTCTGTCACTCATGGGTAAGATAGCCACAGTAAAAATGAACATTTTACCCAAAGTTAATTATCTGTTCTCAATGATCCCCACACAACCACCACTAAAATGGTTCAAAACATTAGACTCTGCCATATCCAGCTTCTTATGGAACAATAAACCTGCAAGAATTAGTCTAAAAACTTTAAAATCTAGAAAAAGCTGTGGAGGCTTAGAATTACCTAACTTCCATAACTACTTTCTTGCCAACAGACTGCAGTACCTCTTAAGATGGATAAAAAACAATCCAGAAACCAACCCATGGATGGATCTGGAACAGGCATTTTGTGGAAAGATTAACTTGTCAGATCTACCATTTATCAGCCCAAAAATAAAAAAAACTTGACTGCTACCAAAGTAGTAATATAAGTACTACTTTAACAGCCTGGTGGGAATTTCTTAAAATGTCAAACTCTTCAGTACTACCATGCAAAATGACACCCATCTGGAACAACCCAGACATCCTGATAAATAGAAAAATGTTGCACTTCCCTGCTTGGCAAGCAGGGGGCATAAGACTACTAGAGCACTTAATTACAGACGGAAGATTCATAACACACCAAGAACTACAAGAAAAACATGGAATAAATCAATTCTTGGAATATCAGCAACTTCAATCTGTAATTACTAAAACGTTTAAATGCAGAGACAATGACTTAAAATTACCAGAACTAGTTACCTCTATGATTAATTTTTTATTGAATAAAACTCTCTCCAAAGTATACAAACTTTTATGCAGCTTTTATGAAGTCTCAATTCCAACAACAAAATGGGATGCAGACTTAGGCAGAAGTACAGACACAAGCTTCTGGTCAGAAATTTGTCTAAATACCTTTAAATTAACCAAAAGTCCAAACCTTCAACTAATCCAATTTAAAACTCTTCACAGAATTTACTATACTGGACAGAGGATGTTCAAGATGGGTCTCAAAAACTCAGACATTTGTGAGCATTGTGATAGTAATTTACCTGACAATTACATGCATGCTTTGTGGTTCTGTACACCTGTCCAGGCTCTCTGGCAACAGGTATGTGCTGATTTATCAGTCTGGCTTAAGGTTTCAATCAAAGCCTCACCTTCACTTTGTGTGCTGGGTGACATGAGTGCCATTGACACAGAGGGAAGTTTAGCATCTGTAATCTTCGTAACTCTTTGTACAGCAAAAAAGACAGTTTTATTAAACTGGAAAAACAAGAAAAATATTAGTGTAAGTCATTACAGGAATCTGCTATTGGATCATATCAGCTTGGAAAAAATGTCAACTAAGAGTTCAAATAACTTGGAATGAATTCGGGCTCTTTGGTCTCCCATAGCTAATACCATAACTTAGGGGGCGGGATTCCTGGGTGTCGCCGCGCCTTGACTATCTGCCGGGGTTTTGGTGCCGGGGCCTCCCTGGTGCTTGTTGGTCTCCCGGGCCTGGGCGTGGAGGGGTGTGGATGGCACATTGGGTGGGGGTCTGGCTTGGCTTGGCTTGGCTGGGTGTGGTGGTCTTTTTGCGTGCGCTGGGGGGGCTTGCGCAGGGCCCTGTCTGCACCTGGGGGCTGGGATCACTCCTTCTCTGACCCTGGGACGGAGTAGGGCAACCCTCTTGGGGGCTGCGTTTGCTCAAGGAAAAGCCTACCATGGCAGCGGCGGTGGGGTCGGGTGAGGGGTTGGTGGGGCTTGCTCTTGGGGCTAATCTTCCAGAGTTTGACCAATCTCTGCCTTCTGTCTCTCAGGGCCAATGTTTTCAAAATAAAAGCCATTAAACTTGTCACAGAATTTCAGAATAAAACTTCTGCTAGACAAACTAACCTGCTTCCACTCTAACTAGCAGCTGGTAAACTGCATGTCTCTCACCCCAAAGGTGATATCTGCCTGTCTTTCGTGTTTTGTTGTGATGGATTTCAAACTGCAAAAGCATGTTCACACCACTCTCAGCAACATGTTTTCAAGTGGCCTCTTCCAATGAAAAGTCTGTGTAAATGTATGTACTTCGTATATCTTCCAATAGTAGATCCGACGTTTATTCAAAAAATTTAGCAGCCGACCCCGCGTTTCTTAGAGGGTTAGTGTTTGTAGAAGACTAGCGTTTATTCCATCACAGACAGAATGATGATGGGTAATGGGTTCATTTTGCTGTGAAATTTGGTCAGAAAATGCAGAAAACACCAGATGAACATTTCTGGAAGATTGAAATGATGAGAACATTGTATTCTGTTCTAATTAGCACCGGCTGTGAACGTTTCTTTTCTCTTTGAAGTTAACAGATGTAGATGGTGGACATGCGCTGGTAAACAGTAGAAAAGAAAAGGAAGCCCCTCCCTGCTTGTTCAGTGTGTTGTTTCAAGAATGTGACTTCAGCACGTTCTTGGGTGTGGTTCACATGGCTGGCATGTGACTTAGGCTGTATAAACAGGCAAAAATTCTGTCGCCTTCAGTTTATCAACCATTCATGTGACAGCATTCATGTGCATGTCAAAGATGGTTCTAGAAAGTTCTGGTACTCACCTGGATTTTTCCTAGCGCTCCAATAGCCACCTCAGGAGGAAGAATGACAGGTTTAGCGTACGTCCCTCCGATCTGGCACAGACAAACAGACTTGGTCAAAGGAGGTTCTGAGACCCAGCTTGCTTCTTGGTGCTGCCGTGTGACTGACCGATCCAATGTTGGACAGCGTAAAGGTTCCCCCACTCAGGTGGGCGGTGCCCAGCTGACCTGCGGCTCCCAGCGCCTGCAGCCGGTTCAGCTCCTGAGCGATCTCGAACACGCTGAGCAGCTGAACGTTCTTCACGTTTGGAACCAGCAGACCCTGGCTGGTGTCCATCGCCAGGCCGATGTTGTGAGACGCCTGCCGCCAAGGAGAGCCCCGTAAACACCTGAGCCCACCGCCCAACAGCCCCCAACGGTTACAAAAGTCCAGGCCACAATCTTACCCTGTAGGTGATGTTCTGGCAGTCTTCGTCCACGGCGGCGTTCAGGATCGGGAAATGTAGGAGCCCAAGGGAGGCAGCCTGAGCCCACGAGAGCACGCCATTAGCACTGAAACTCACATGTACACCCCCTGACCACATGTGCATGCTCTTTGACCTCAAATGCACTTCCTGACCTCACCTTCATGAAGAAGGGCATGTAGCTCAGTTTGACTCCACGGCTCTCTGCAATGGACTTTAGCTCGGTTCTGAGAGCCACCAGGCGGCTCAGGTCCACCTCGTCACAGTAGCCAAAGTGAGGGATCTTCAGCGCCGCTGTCATCGTCTTCACCATGGCCTTGTGGAAACCTGTGAACACAAGTAGACGCCACGTGAGCCCAAAGGGCACCAGAGGCCGCCAGCTTCTACAGATAAAACCTCACCTTTGATTGGCTCGGTCACATCCTTTCCTGTGAAAACTGGTGTGGTTCTGGGGGGCGGGGCTTTGACGACCGTCGCTGTGCTTACGGGCCTGCCAGCAGGGGCAGCGGCGGCAGGCAGGGAAGGGGCTGGAGTCTGGATCTCCTGAACTGGAGCCGGAGGCAGGATGGCACCAGTCTGCTTTGCCAGGAAATTCAAGATGTCCTCCTTCAAAATCCGTCCGTCTTTCCCAGTTCCAACCACCTCACTGAGTTTGATCTGGGAAACATCACAGCACCGGGATTAGGAGAGCTGGAACAAGACTGTGAGGAAACTACCACCAACCAACTGGGAAAAGCATGAACGCAGAGCAGCTCACATTGTTCTCCATGGCGAGGCGTCTGACGGCAGGTGTGGCTTGGGTCTTGTGGCCTTTGATCTCCTGGTGAGTGTGCTCCTCCCGAGCCATGGCGGGAGTCTCCACCACATCCTCCTCCTGGATCACTTCTGCCAGAAGCAGCCACATGTCAGCCAGGAGTTGTGAAGCAGCCCTGGATCAGAGCGCTACCGAGTCTCTCACCTGAGCTCGACTCTGTTTCGATGTCCACCAACGGTTTGCCGACGAGTGCTGTAGCATCCACGTCATAGTAGAGTTTCTTGATGACGCCGTCGTAGCGGCTGGTGATGGTGACGGACGCTTTGTCGCTTTGGACCTCACAGATGCTGTCAAATTGGGATACTTTGTCTCCCTCCTTAACGTACCTACAGCGGGTAAGAGGCGGCATCATAACAATCCAACAGAACCAGCAGTGTTCAGGTTTGAAACACTAACGATGAAGATCAGCCAATCACAGCCGGCCTTCTGTTCACATACCACTCCTTCACCGTCACTTCCATGATGCCCTCTCCAATGTCGGATAGTTTGAACTGGACGACGGGTCCACATCGTGCTACAAGAGCACAGTGACATCATTAGTGACTTCTCACTCACTCCATGTTAACATGGAGGCTGCGGGTCACCATGGCAACTCCATCTACTAAAGGATAGAGGGGGATGGCAGCTGGTCTTGGGCTCACCTGAGGCAGTGTGCAGCGCACGGTGAGAGAACACTTCCGGCACTCTGCTGCATCTGAAGGTGAGTGGCTGCAACGTTCTGCTAGACCGGAAGTTCTGCAGCCGGAAGCTCCGACGACAGAGGTGCTGACTTAGCTGGTGGTACAGAGCAGAGAGTACTTAGTATCGCCTGAGCTCGGCAGGTGATTACTGCGCATGCTCCGTGCACCAAACCGGACCCAAACGCGAATTGTGATCTGTTTACACCAGGTTCTACAGCAGAGTTCGGTTCTAAAGCCACCGCACATGATGGCACACCGCGGGCTTGTGACCCGGACCAGGTCATATCACCTGACCGCCGGTACTGGCCCCTTTAGCAGATCATTAGCCTGGACAAGTTCAGCTTCTAAGCCGCACGGACAGTCAGCGATTAGCCTGAAGGCACAGGGGTTTAAAGAGGTGCAAGGAGCAAGCGCGTGCACGAGTGTGGACAGAGATGAAGTACTACTCACCAAGCGAGATACGAAAATATAGGAGCACCGGGTCACCGCTGCCATCTTTGCTGCGTTTGCACGCCCCTGCGAGGAGCCAATCACCGTGCAGCTCCGTCTTCTTCTCCCTACGATCCCCCACTTTTAGTCAGGATGGGGTAAGAGCCCCCCCCCGATGGCTAACAGGGGAACAGCACGGAGTGAAACATGAGAACCACTGTGTCAATCAATCAATTTATTGTTTATATAGCACTTATAAAAGCAGAAGCAGACAAAGTGCTGAACATAAAATCAAATATACATAAAATAATTATGCAATGCAAAAAGCAATAAGACATTAAAAGAAATAAAACAATAAAATAAAACAAAACGAAAACAGGCTGGCCCCCTAAACCTGCTCACTGGAGTTAAAAGCCTGATTAAGAAGATGTGTTTTTAAAAGTGACTTGAAGCCACTGACAGATCTGGCAAACCTCACGGAAAGGGGGAGTGTATTCCAGAGTTTAGGAGCGGCTACTGAAAAGGCTCTGTCACTCCGAGTCACAAGCCGAGTCCTGGGAACTATTAAAAGCATTTGATCTTGAGATCTTAGGAATTGACGTGGATGATAAAAATGTAGAAAGATATTGAGGTGCCAGACCATTCAAGCTTTTAAAAACCAAAAGTAGAATCTTAAAAACAATTCTAAAAGACACAGGTTGCCAGTGAAGAGAGTGTAGTATAGAAGTGATGTGCTTAAACCGTCTGGTCCCTGTAAGCAGGCGGGCAGCTGAATTTTGGACCAGCTGGAGACGGCGGAGCAGAGACTGGTCTATACCACTGTACAAAGAGTTGCAGTAGTCCAAATCTGGAAAAGATTAATGCATGGATCACTTGTTCCAAAGCATGAAGAGGAAGATATGGCTTAACTAGGCTGATAAGCCTCAAGTGATAAAAGCTAGACTGGACCACTGCACTGACCTGTTTGTCAAATTCAAAAAGCCTTTAAAGATTTACCCCAAGATTCCTTATAAAAGGAGCATTTTAAGGGTCCAGGGGTCCAACAGCACAACAGCATCCAGGTCAGTTTTTCCAAACACAAAAACCTCAGTTTTGTTTTCATTAATGCAGAGGAAGTTCATCTCCATCCAAGATTTCATGTCTGCAAAGCTCTGAAGATTGTCGAGACACCCAGCACCACCAGATTTTAAGGGAAGGTAAATCTGGATGTCGTCTGCGTAGCAGTGGAATGACACATAGTGTTTTCTAAAAATGGACCCCAGTGGCAGCAGATAGAAGGAGAATAAAAGCGGGCCTAAAACTGAGCCCTGGGGTACACCGTGCTTGAGTGGAGCCTCTGAAGAAGAAAACTGTTCAAGTTGGACTGAAAAACTCCTGCCACATAAATAAGATCTGAACCAACTAAGCGCTCTTCCCTTTACACCAACAGACTGCTCCAGTCGGGATAATAACACACTGTGATCCACTGTGTCAAAGGCAGCAGTGAAATCTATAAGAATTAAAACAGCAGAAGACCCAGAATCAACAGCTTAAAGCAGGTCATTAGTTTTACAATATAAAGATAAGAGGAATTTGTTTGAACAAACTGCAAATTCATAGATCTCTGAGCTATCATTTTTCTTTACTTGATCAGCAACGTGTACCGATGATTTCTGCATCAATGTGATAGTGTATTCTGGTGATAATCAATTAGTATTACATCTCTATTAGGGGTGTAACAATTAATCAAGGAATTTCTATTCATACGACCTATAACCCAATTGAGCTGCATGAGGAAATTGACCTATACCACTAAAAAAATCATTACATTTGGATAAATCATTAATCAATATTGGAAAATACCATTTGGATTTAGGCACAGTAGGTTTATTTTACTATAACATAAAATGATTAGGTGCTATCAAAACAGATCAAAGATTTTGACAGATTTCTAAATGCTGTGTAACAGAGAAAATCAATTGGAGGTGTACAACCAGAATTAAGGCACATTGGATTATGGAATATTTGCTATATTTGAACAAATTAGAGGATTTTAAGTGTCCCTTGTGGTAAAAAAAACACTGTAGGGTCACTTAATAAGCTTTGATTTCATCTTGGTTTGTTAGATTTACACATTTCTGGATGAGGTGCACCAGAAATTGTCATTTTGTTGCATTTGCTGCATTGAGATGATCTTATCCCACTGGGCACAATGTCTACTATAACTAATATACATCTATTGATGTCCACTGGACCTCTCAGACAACTCTATTTTGTTACTCTATGTCTACCAATAGTCTTCTGAAAGATAGAAGACATTCAACATGTTCTAAAGATGAATGGATGAATGTAAAATTGCAGTATTTATTTTATATCTAGTAACATTTTTTTAAAACTATATTAAAAATCCCAAGATTTAGATGTGTAATCAACCTAAATCTGCAGATATCTTTTAGAACACTATTGGTCGACATCTACTAGGGTACTGGGTGTGGTCACGTAAAATGACCTGAATGGGTCTTTAAGTTTGCTCACATTCAATAGCACAACAGCATCAATATCACCTTTCTCATGAACAGCAACGGAAAATCACAGAGGAACTCCAGCATAAAGGAAAGAAGCTCTGCCTCTCTGACAATAATATTCTTCCTCTGCAGAAAATCAGTTGTATAATATGCCTCTGTTAACATCTACAGTGTTTCACTTTCAATTTCAGTCAAACTGTCATTCATCTGCAATAAAATGGTTTAAATCACATTTTTTTCCAGGTATTGGTTCTGACCCAAGAAACCCTGATCTGCAGGCCCTCGGGGTCCCGGCCCCCGCGACGTCTTCTGTTCACACCGAGCAAGCTGAGCATCTCTTCATCTTGTGAACCTGTTATGAGTCATAGCGCGCGCGCGTGCACAGCGCCGCCGTGTGATTGGCTGCAGAGAGGGCGCGCGCAGAAGCGAAGGGGGGTGCTGCCGGTCCAAACGCTCCGCAACATCGCAGCATGTCCGCGTGAAGCAGCTGCGCGCGCAAACGTCTCACGCTCAGCTGATCGTGTGCACACCGGGGCTCTGCGGATCCGGATCAGACCCGATCCAGGAGGAAGAGGAGCTGCCAACACGGAGAGATAGCGCAAGACCCGCCCAGCAGAGGTGAGACGCGCGCGAACCGATGTGGATCCAGAACCGTCGATCTGCCACCTATGCGCGTGAGGGGCTCGTGAGCACTGCAATGCCAAAAACACCTGTTCACGTGATCGGCTCTCCTGCGTGCATGTTAGAAGACCCCCCCGCGTCTTGTCTGTACCGGCTTCAGAAACACATTGTTCTGTCACAGGTGTGCGCGCGCCTGTGAGCGCGTGCTGTCTTGGCTCCATGCTGTATCTCAATCTGCTGTTGGATTGTGAACCCCTCCTACCGACCCCCACAGAACCAGGCGCAGTTGCTATTCGACACCCCCCACGCCACGGGGCTCTGTAGCCTGTGTGAAGCGGCCCCCGGGGGCCGCTAACCTTCACTCAGGTGAGCTCTCACCTGTGATTCCTCTGCGCGTTTGATCACGTAATTGTTTAGACTGAGACTGGATTGAAAAACAGAAAACTGAATCCATCGGAAGCCGAAAACCTGCAGGAACTGCAGTGGCTCTCAGGGGTCTGGCTCTCAGGGCTCTGGCTCTCAGGGCCGTG
>BSAI01000138.1:323501-354227 GCA_036245035.1 Adrianichthys oophorus
GGCTCTGGCTCTCAGGGCCGTGGCTCTCAGGGCTCTGGCTCTCAGGGCCGTGGCTCTCAGTTCCAAACAGATTTTGGGTCCCATGTTTCTGAAAACCAATAAAGGTTGTCAGTTGCTGTAAAGAACCAATCATGGGGGGGTATTTATGTTATTTACATATTACTTGTTTTGTTTTTCAAAATTGATTTGAACCTGAGCTTTCTTTATCATTAAGAGATTTTACCAAATCTCTTGATTTAGTAACGGTAGTAGAGGTGTAAGAATTAATTTTAACAATTCGATTCATATCATAATTAGTGCTTGCCGATATGATTCATTGTCGAAATTGGTTCATATTTAACGATCCCATTCTCTAACCTAAAATGGATCCAGGACATCTTTATCCAAAACTTCAACCAGTGTGACTCAGAGATAAATGCCTTCTACTGAACAGCGCAGGTCAAGTTTTCCAGATTCCTTGTATTTCTTCAAGATAATCAAGTGTAAATGAAATATGTGTACAAACAAACAAATAAACAAGAATGAATGTCAAATCCATTAGCATTTTTGTTTGATAAAGTTCAGCCCACTGTTGTTTTTCCAGACTGATTGTTGGATCGTAGGAAATAGAAATCAATTTAATGATTAATTGTTACACTCTGAATTGGTGTGAAACGTCAACTGAACTCTGGTTTGAATCCAAAAAAGGAGAAAAAAAAAAGGACAGGCCAAAGAGTGAATCTTAAAAAGAAGGAATCATGTGGGTAAACGTAGTGCAAGGACATGAAAGCCTATGCATGACTGAAGCTAATGTTGTTTGTATTTTGGCTTATCAGAGGGCATCACAGCAACCAGCTTTTGCTGTTCTGCAGCAGTGGTTTTGCAGATGCCTTACCTGACACAACTCTGTATTTTCAAGGCACAGGGGGACCCAGTTAGCCAGGAGCATCAAGGGTCTTGCTTAGGGACCCACACTGGATTAAGCTTAATGCACACTGGGAAGTAAACTCACGTTCCTGCATGACAGCCCACCACCCAGCCCACTGAGCCATCCAGCCACTACATGACTAAAGCTAATGATAATAAAAAAAAAGAAAAGCAAATTGAAAGTGAATTAAACTAATTAATGTTCACATTTACAAAAAAAAACAAAAAAAAAACAAGGAGATGAACTCTGTTGTTTTATTACTTGTTGCGTCACAATTAAATGGCTTATTAACATTTTCTAACATTTCCATAAACATATTTCTATTCTCTTTGGAGTTGGGAAGAAGGGAAGATAGGTCAGTGCAACAACCCTGAAAAGATCTCAGTATTTCAGAGGGTGCTCCTGCTTCCTCTGAGGACCTCCTTTTGTGTGCTTGTGTACCTTATTGGTTCAGGAAGTGTTTGTCACAGATGAGCTGCTCTGTTTAGAAGTTTCATCCTGGATGTCTTTAGAGTTGAAAAACAAACCTGCATGATGAGTAAACCTGAAGTTTAACGGATCTGCTCCTCCAGCTCATGCGGACCAACAAGAGCTCAAAGGGTACCCATGGCAACGCTGAGACTATTGTTTGTCTCCAGGCTGAACAATAATCTTTATTTTTTGTTAACTGGTATTTGTGCACACATGTCAGCCTCTCATCCAAAGGAAGATCAGACAAACGCAGGAAGCGGATCAGGCAGAACAGCTCCTGTTTTCCTGACATCCAGGCTGCCACTCCTCCTTCACTGCATCGCTTGCCAGGAGGCCGGCCTAGTTACCGTGGTTACAACAAGCTCAGCCTGTCATTCAGAGACCCATTCTTTCATCTGTCAGCTGCATTTCTTTTTATTCCTCCAAGCTGTGGGAGTGGCAGGCCTCAGATTTAACCGTGAGATCATCAGATCTGTGCAGACATGAACCGGCATCCGCATGTGAGCCGCCTCTGTTTCCTGACCTTGTGGGAAAAAGCCACAGAGAAGGAATCTGGAGAAGGGTCTGAGCTCCATGAAGGGTGTGACGGCTGACCTCTGTGAGCCTGTCCGGGTAAAGCAGAGTCAGGAAGATGGAACCACCTTACACTTTCTAATCTTTTCTAGAAAGCACCAGCTTTCAGCAGAAGGCAACACCAAATATTAAACCAAGGCAAATGAATTCTGTAGATCCACATTCTAAGTCCAGTTTATCCAATTAAAGCCAGATTATCCTAATTGTATTTTAATTGCGGCCTATATAAGTGACCAACAGATTAAAAAGATGGATTTTCAGTGCAGTCCCCCAGACTTAACAAGCAAAGGGCGACAGTGGAGAGAAAACTCCCTCTGAAAGGAAAATCAGGAAGGAACCTCAAGTAGAAATTCAGCAGGTTTCTCTTTAAACTGACATCTGAGATGTCCTAACATCAGCTTCTGCGTTGGGGGACTGAGCTGACGGTAGAGAGGAACTTTCTCCACCTATGTTAGGCTTCTGTGGAGACAAACGTCTCTGCGATTCCAACTGTCTTTGTGAAAAAAAACCTGTTCATAAAAGGATTCTAGAGTTAAGTTAAGCGAGCTGTAGTCTCCCTCCTCTGCTACAATTCTGATGCATCCACCAATAGATTCATGTACGCCTTCACTTTCCTCGTCTGAGCAGCCACCTGGCTCAAAACTGTACGTCTAGATAGCTCTGATATTGCTCACTGTTTTTTTTTTTTTGCTACACTAATGTTAGCTTGGTTTTGTGAAGTGCTAGAAGCTAGTTGGAAAGAGTGTAAACAAAGGGCTGATGGGAAATTAGTCGAGACTAACTTTTGCGCCAACAGTCCCGCCCACAACTCAGAGACAAATTTCCAATGAGCTCCTGCTGCTCTGCAGAAAATATGTCTTCATAAACAACACAGGCTTTTTGTTTCTGGCTAAAAACAAAACAATCATAATGAAAAGACTACTGGGAACAGTTTGACAATAGAAAAAATATATAGTTGGAGTGGGACTTTAATGTAAAGATGCAAGGTTTGTTTGAGAAAAAAAAAAGCAAAAAGTTTACAAGAATTAGTTCCAGTGCATTTTAACACAAGTGCAAATAGTAGAATCCACTGATGTTTCCTGATTTCACCCCTGATGGTGACACTGGAATTCTACATTCTACGACTCGACAAAACAGCTATTTTTGTCCTGTTCCATGATGTTACTGCTTCCAGTTTCAAAGCTTTACAACCGTTCTGACTACAATCACTTGATGAGTCTTTTTGACCATCTCCCTTAACAGGCAGCCGGGCCCTGAATAACTGTTGCCTGCAGGGCACAGAGTGGTGTTAAAATGGCCCAGGGTTTGCATCAACAGCAGTGTATCTACAACGTGGTTCAAGGTAAACCAGGTTAAATATCAGCTTTATCAGACAGGGAAGTTTAAGGTCTTAAAGGCAGTCGGTGTCTGCCTCCAGAACTGAAGCAGGGACTTGCTTCCAAACACAGAGGTAACAGTAGAATTGGACACTGATTTGGTGATTCTATGGAGAGTCAGAGTTGTTATCATACCGAGACTCAGTGACCTTCATGACTTGAAATTCCTTCAAATATGTCATACCTGAGCCTTTACAGCTGCACAAAGAAAGGCTCTGACTGTTGCAGGCTGTCAGGGCCTGCATCTCCTTCTCTGCTGGCCTGTACATTAAAACAAATCAATGTACAAAAAGTACATTGATTTGTTCTTCTTTATATAAATATCAGGGGTGTAGTGATTCATTTTAACAAAGATTTGATTCATATTATAATTTGTGGTTGAAAATCTGAATCATAGTCGATTTTGGTTTATTTTGAACGATCTAATTTGATCCGATTCACTGACCTAAAATGGATCCAGGACATCTTTAGCCAAAACTTTAACCAGTGTGATCAGAGACAAATACCTGAACGGTGAAGTTTTCCAGATTCCTTGTATTTCTTTCAAGATAATCAAGTGTAAAGGAAATATGTGTACAAACAAACAAATAAACAAGAATGAACGTCAAATCCATTCACATTTTAGTTTGATAAAGTTCAGCTCACTGTTGTTTTTCCCCATCAAAATAACCCAAGGGAACATTATAAGAACATTCTACCACACAGTATGGTCACATTCCTTTGCTAAATTCAAAGTGTTTCCACACATTGAACTGGAATGATGGTTGATCAGTTTTTGCTGCATCACGTGTGTTGTTGTTTTTAGGTTATAGTAAAATAAACCTACCAAGGCTCACTCTAATTTGTATTTTCCAAGATCGATTATCGATTCATATCACTTTAAAATGATTCGATTTGATTCAGTTAACATCTTGTCTCAGGCGGATCATCTGGTTGGAGGAATAGAAATCGATTTATCTTTTAATCATTACACCCCTAATAAATATGTAATACAAAAAGAATAATCTTCATTGTCTGTTTTTTTGCCTGTCTTATGATATCCATAGTTCAGCTGCTGACAGCATTGTATATTTTAGTAGAGTTTTATCAAGTCCTGTTTTAGCCAGCTTGTGTTGTCTGGTTCTATGAAATCTGCCCTAGGCCTTCAGATCTACAAAACCACCACCAATCAGATTCAGGCTGTTACACCAAGAACAACGAGAAGGCTTTTCACCATATTGACTAGGCTTGACACTGAGAATGACACGTTTGTGTCCTGTGATAGTGATTGGATAAGAACTTGTGACAGAGGAGGAATTCCTCTAATTGGATTTTCTTTGGAGCCAGTATCTGAGTGAGTATGGCTCAGTGTTATGCTCCAGCTGTTTGTCTGTGACCAATGAAATGTGCTTCTGTCCAGGTCTGTTTCTTGGCTGTAAAGTCATCAGAAATAATTTTTAAAAAAGAAATGAACAGACGGACAAAAATACCAGTAATAGCTTCCATGTCAACAGAAAATAACCAGCTGACACAAGTAAAACGAACAGACAAACTGTATCACAGAGTTTAGGAAAGAAAAGATGATTGATTTTGTTTTCAAATTGGAAGGTGGTGTGGAGAAGATATGTGTTGGTGAATATATTGAACTGTTTTCTTTAATATTGTAATAAACCCTCTCACCGCAGGACAAGCAGTGGGCCAGGCCCATTATGGGAGTTCACGTGTTCTTTTATCAATGTTTGTGCATGTCGTTGGAGTTTTAGTTGGTTTTTATGATTGTTGTCTCTTCAGTTTTTATGTTAAATGTTATTACTGTATCTCAAGTGAGGACTCATACAGGATTGATTCTCCAGCTCAGGTTAGGTGTCTTGGACAGTTTCAAGGTGGCCTGCACCACAACGATGTGAGTTCAGATGTGATTATGTTAGGATTCTTGAGCCTTTGTTAAAATATGTTATTATGAGGGGTAATAATGTAGTTCGGACAAAAAATAGTGACACAGAAATTTGCTCAATGTGTGGCCACTTGCATGTGGAAAATCATTTCATATGTAAGAAATTCTACGATTCTACAAATTATTGAAAATGTTGTTAAATGTTGATGAAAAACTTCAAAAGCAAATAGCAAATCCACCATTCCAACTCTTCTTTTGGGTTAGCCTATGCAATAAAAATTCACAATGTGTTTTTTTATTCACCAAATGTATGTCATTGTCTGCTGTTATGAGTCTAAATAATATGTCTCCCTGTTGAAAAACACTGGTAGCTGATAAAATGACACAAAAATGGCAGAACTCAGCAGTAGCCACATTTGACAATTGTCAAAGAATTTTCAAATCTCCTGTTTTCCCAGTTAGCCTGTAAACATAACTCAGAATCCTCTGAAATACAATATTTTCAGAGGATTTTTCCAGAAACTTGATTTGTGTGAGATTAAAAAATCAAGTATTCATAAAGAATGACTTCAAACTTTCTCACAGACTGACTGGAGACCAAATTAATGACATCTGGGATGATATTCTTACCAAGTAAAGGTCTGGAGCGCTCTCTGTCCAAGAACAACAACCTGTGTTTATTTGTGCTTAGTAAAGGAAATTTTAAATCGTCTAAATCTTGAAATCTTTAAACCATACTGGAAGACTTGCAAGTTATGTATCTTTTGGTCTAACACCTATCCCTCAGATGGCGAAGGCAGACCAGCGTTTTGGCCAGCGGGATGGCTCTGACCAGAACTTTGACTACATGTTCAAGCTGCTGATCATTGGCAACAGCAGCGTTGGGAAGACCTCCTTCCTGTTCCGCTACGCCGACGACTCTTTCAGCAACTCCTTCGTCAGCACTGTTGGAATCGACTTCAAGGTGAAGACGGTTTACCGCAACGACAAGAGGATAAAGCTGCAGATCTGGGTACGGTCAACTGAATATTTCATGGGGGGTTGAAGCTGGTTGGAAGCAGTTCAGTTTGGTGACTTGTTGGCCATGTTGAGTCCGCTGTGCACGCCTCAGTTCTGTCATGGTTCTTCAGAAATCAGTGAAGTTCATGGCTGTGAGGCACCAACCCCTCTGAAGTCAGATTTAGAACTGGAACAACTAATTATTGAATCTCATGCTTTTCTTAAAGTAATCTGAATGTTTCCACAAAACTTTATTGGTGTCTGGAACTTATCTTATGTGAAAATCTGTGTAACTTTGTTCTGACAGTCTTCCTTTCTTCCATTTAGTTAAGAAAAAATCTCAATTAACCACATATTTGTTGTTCAAACTGTAGGTTTTCACATAAAATAATTGAACTTAAGCTAACTGAGCTGGGGTTTTCCCCTTTTTGAGGTTCTGTTGCTTCACAAGCCCCCCCTCAATGTGCAACAGGGTACTGCTGATCAAGTTCAGGAGATGAACCTGACTGACAAATGTACAGTACAGTGTCTGACTTTTACTGACAACTATTATGAACAAGACTGCTGTCTTGATGAGGAAGGCCACCTTTGCTGAGTGTAGTCAATGACTGAATGTTTTTGTGCACGTCTAGACCTCCTTGGTCTTCATGAAGTAACTTAGATCTGTTTATAATATGAAAGAATGGTTATATTTCCATTCCAATCAATAAAGTTAAAATAAAGGTGTTTGAACATCAAACCCAAGAAGCTGAAATGCCTTCTGGTGTTTTATGATGTTACCGATCACAGCAAGCAACATGGCTCCGTTATAAAAGTGAAAAAATGTGTTGCTCAGAACAAATGTTTGCAGGAACACGGACCAATCCTTGTGCTTCTTTGCTCTCTTGGTTTAGGGGATGATCTTGATTAAAAAGAAATTTGATTTTTGTATTCAAATTGACCTGAAATCAGGAATTTAGAATGAACAGCTCTTTTTAAGTTCTACCACAAAATTTGGACTGAATGGAGATCTTGGGTTTTGGCCACTCCAGAACATTGATCTTGTTTTCTTTTAACAATTTCTGTGAATCTCTTGGTCCATGCTCTCTAGATTCCCCGCTAAGTGGTAATAAAACAATATCTATAAGGTTGTCCATCAGAATGTGGTTTTATACTACATTTTTTCAGCAACTTTCCTAGACCTGCTGCTGGGAGGTAATCCATGACGGTGCCACCACCATGCTTGACGTTAAAAATGGTGCTTTAGGGGGTGTTGGCCACAGTTTTATTCTCATCAAACTAAAGGACCTTCCTTAAAATGACTCTGGATTGTCCTGCATGCCTTTGGGCAAACTCCAAAAGTCTTTGTCAGCACTGGCTTTCTCTTCACTTCTTTCCCATACAGCTTTGGTTGATGAAAAACCAACACGTTGAGTGGTTGGTGTGCGGTTATCTAGCGTCAAGAATATAGTTTTAATCAAATAACAATGTACACTCATTTAAGGTTCATTTCATTTTTGAGATAAATACTTTAGGCTTAAGGAATGAAAAAAAAATTTGTTGCTTCAGTTTTTACCCATTTTATCTGAACCCGTTGAATCCCTTACAAGGTCTGGGCTTTCCTGGAGTCCCAGCTACTGTTGGGCAAAGAGGGGGTGCAGGTCACCAGTTGGTCAAATTTTTGTCAGAAACTCCTCCCATTGACGAAATCCACTGAAACTCATATGCAGAGGCATATATAAAATGCCCATCGTTCAGTAAAATTCAAAGGAATTGCTTCACATGTGGATGTAAAGTTGGATTGTCAGACTGAGCAAACGTTGTGACACAGCAACGCAACATGCAACACATGCAGCCTTGTTGCTCTGCTGCACACAATAAAGCAGAAACACACTGTAACAGAAGAGGGATGCATGACGCTGGGTAACAGCTCGCTTTGTCCATGGTGATGTTGCCATGGCAACAGCTCTCCACACTCTCAATGACACACATGAGAACAAGCAGAGCATCGTCTTTGGTGGCAATTAAAAGGACGTCTGGGGGTGAAGAGGTTCACACCCCTCAGGAGATACAGGCGTGTGTTTGTGTGTGTGTGCGTGCGTGTGTGTACGTGCATGCATGTAAGCTAATCGGAACTGACTGATCAAACAGGGAGAGGTTAAAAATAGACTGAACACACAAAAACAGTCTGGATGACGTGTACAAGAGCTGCAGCTTTTCTCCTGTAGACATGCAGCAAAGCATTATGGGAGGCGTAGTAACCGTTCACCTGAAATCAGCTCTGTGTTTCAAGGACCTCACATAGAAATGTGATTAATTTTAGAACCAGATTCAGATCCTCCGCTGTGACCTTCAAACCCTCCAGTGCTGTTCACATCAATGTGAATGACGACCAACTTTCCATGGACTAATGCGCAGAAAAGAACCAAAGGGAGGAAATTAGCGACAGTCACATCAGACTGTGCGAACTAATCAGTGTCAAGCTGCATTTACATCGATTTGCATGTCTCGCCTCTCTTTTGCCATGTGGCTAATTCCCTTCTCGCCATATGGCAAAAATATATTTCTTAAGCTAGACGCCCCGGCCGAATGTGGGAGGAGCCACCAGCTAATATTTTTAGCCTTATCGCTACATGGAGTAGATTGCAGGCTATAAAAAATAAACAATTATAAACCATCTACTGACCAGAAAAAGAAAAAAAAATTCAGTCACCAAACAGCAAACACTTGTTTATGGTAATCACTCTTGTGGTGATGGCGATTAGTCAGCCGCTAACAAGTCATTGACATCAGAAGTAACCGAGTTCAAATCTTGCAGAGGCCGTGTGTATTTTTTTAAAATACATAGTTGCATTTCATTAGGCATAAAGGATACATGATTTATTTTTTTTTAATCCTATGAACATCTTTTTTTTTTAAACAACAACAAATATTAAACCAAGGGTTTAATATGTGAGATTTCCTCACTGTTTAAAAACAGAATAATGCTAAAAAATAAAAAAAACATCATTGTGTAAAGATAAAAGGGACAACAAACATTTAAATGTCACTGCAGGGTTGAGCTATTGTCATAGAAAATCCAGGTTTTTACAAAAAGCTTTATATAACTAATTTTAGTGAGTTAATCCCTCAAAAAATTACAATTATGAAATAGATGTTGGGCTCATTTCAGGATTGATAAAAACTTTTGTCAAGTAGTATTTGTGACTTCAACTCTTCCATAATGATGACCAGGAACACAGTTGCAGATCCAAAAATGCCAGCAAAGTCAAGGAAATCCCTGTTTGTTCTTCATCAAAACATGAAAATTCTGAAATAGAAATACATTCTGAATGGAGGGTGCCATCAAGTCCCAAACTAGGGTATTACAGATCTTTATCTGATTATTGGTTCATTTTTGTTATAACACTTTTTTTTGGGGTTTTCTAACTGGAGGCTGAGTGAATCCTCCACAGCGTGATCTGTTGAAGAATTTTATTTCCATCCACCCCAAAACTGAAGAATATCTGCCAGACACAAAAGACCTGTTTAAGGGCGTTCACACCGCCCAACATATGTTCAAGTGACAACTTTTAATAAAAATTTGATGTAAATGCACGTAAAATGTGCATTTCGGGCGGCTGTCATCAAAACTCTTACGTTCACGCGTAGCTATGCAACTTTCTACGACTGTTTCTGGGCTCTACATACAAAAGCTAGACCAGGTTGAACTTTGACCTGAACTTTGATCAGAGACTCCGATTTAGTAGTGAGGTATGGATGGCGTTCCTTTTAATTCACGAAGTGCCACCCATTTCAAACTTGTTCCTAGAGGAGATATGAATCATTGCGGTTTGTGCCCGGCTGGCATTCGATGACACCAAGTCTTTCATTTATTGGAATATAAATACAAGCACTCAGGTCTGAGATCAACAGCACAACAGTCTTATTTTGACCCTGATTAGAAACTAAACATCAGGCATGAGTGTGGATGCCTCACTGATGTGGATGAAGAGAACTGATGCTGTTTGCTGGGAGCAGCTGGAAGCTAAAAGCACCTGGGAGCAAGTGTAATACTGTGTGCAGTGATGCACAAATGTGCACTGAACCATTGTCCAGTTTAGTCTGATCATGATTCTGTTGCAGTGGTTCCATTCATGTGTTCAGACACTCCTTTGATTTGATTCATGAGAACGATGCTTTATTGAAAGCTTCAACTGTTAAGGTTTTGGATGTTTTTTGTTAGCCTTTGCAGAATGCTCTTCTTTTGATTAGGTACAGCTGTTGGCTAATTGTCTCACAGGTATTTAGGTAGCTCTCACTATGTCACGGGTGTTCTGTGTTCGAGTGTTCTGTTTCCTGATGTCATGTAATACCCTGTGATTAAAACCGTTTTGTGAGAACTCACCTTCCTGCATTTTGGTACTTGGTGTTTGCCGTATCATCGACAGGAAGAAAATTGAGGACCAACATGAAGGACCCATCATGCTCATGTCTGTATGGATGATGTTGGAGGATTAATGTAAATGTCAGTGGAGATTTGCTGAGATCAGAGCATCAGATACATCATAGCAGTAGAATCTCTGGGGGCCATGTCTAGATTTTGGTGTTCTTTTCCGTTTGTTTGTTGTCCAGAGGCACCTTACAGGTAACTGGTGGCTGAGCATCCAGAGTTTGGATGCTCCTCACATTTACAGTCCATCATTTAGTAGATGCTTTTAGTTAACAAGTATCTCACAACTGAAGGCAGTGGGGGATCTGCATTTTTCTTAAGGAAACACTGATTGTTGAGGCTGGGATTTGAACCTCTGATCAACCTATGAGCCATTGAGCTACCATCAACCACTTTGAACACTTACTCTAAAAAGTTCTTGGTGAAAAGTCTTTGGTTTGTTTCTGTTTCCAGGACACAGCAGGGCAGGAGCGTTACCGCACCATCACCACTGCTTACTACCGCGGTGCCATGGGCTTCATTCTCATGTATGACATCACCAACGAGGAGTCCTTCAATGCTGTACAGGACTGGTACGTGAAGCACTGGTTTCTGCTTCAGCCCGAGATGAAACTTAGCTGACCGCCGTCTGTGTTTGTGTCTGCAGGGCCACTCAGATCAAGACGTACTCGTGGGACAATGCCCAGGTGATCATGGTGGGCAACAAGTGTGACATGGAGGAGGAGCGAGTCATACTTCCGGAGAAAGGAAAACACCTGGCCGATCAGTTAGGTGAGGCTCTTGTTAGTATAAAAATCCCAAAGTAAATTGTACAGACCACAATACTGTAGATCTCTGACGGAAAAAGAACTAGTGAATCCATCACAGACAACACAGCTAACAATGAAGACATTTGTTATTGAAGCTGTAATTTAACCATGAACATATTACCGAAAATCTTTTTAAGAGCATCTTGCTCAGATCAGCAGCAAAGGCACATGCAAAAAGAATAACAACACTGTCTTTATGTTGTTTCTGTCATTCTTTCTTGAGCAGATGTTTCCAACTTGTTCTGAATTTATGGATCCAATCGACACACATAGCCAGTGTATCTTTGACACTAATGGCTTCAGTTGGATTTCTGCTTTAAAACATGAGACGTGACTTTAACCCTTTAGCTCCAGTGTTGATGTCAATTACTGTAACTCTTTTTACTGTTTGCACAATTAACTGCTCTAAAACCAATGGATCCTGAGGCTGAGAAAAGCAGCGTTTCTACACTTCAGAATTCATTGAATGGTTGAAGTTAAAGTTGTTTGAAGAGGGGGTCAGCGGGGGTCTTGGTGTGGGGATGGCCGGGAACTCTCCCTACTCTTTTCTTTTTTTACATTCCATCATCCACCTCAGCAAAATATAAACACTCCCCTGATAAGAGGTGTCAGCTCACCTTTGCACAAATGCGTGGCAGAATGAAATGCTTTACAAGTGTTGGTTTGTATGCATAAGTGCGCGTGTGAACTGTAGTCGTATTGTTTGTGTGTTGACAAGTTTGCATGTGAAGACTCTTGGGGCCAACAGGTATGCTTGTAATATCTGAGTGTGGACAGGCCCCGCCCATTTTAGACTAACATTCACACCTGACTGTAATGATTAACTTCCAGCATCTTGTTGCCAGTTGTTGTTATTTTTCTTCCTCTGTCGTCTTTTCCATCTGGTCCAACAAAAAAGGATACAAACATATTCAATATAAGTAAAGTTTAGCCTAAATTACAAAAGGGGTTTATACAAATATACATCTTGTGTGTCTGAATATTTATAACCCCTGATTGTAACAGTAAAATCAAACACAAGGTGCTCTCAGCTCATATCTGTTTGCTCAGCTGTTGGACAGGAAAAGTTAAGAAAAAAAAAGTTAAATGGCGTATACTTGTATAACGCTTTCCTATTTTCTTAGAAGGCCCAAAGGACTTTACAGTCACAGTCCCATACACCCATGCACGCACACATTCACACAATGATGGCAGCTCCTTTGCAAAATACTGGTGTAACCCATAACCACATATGGGCAGGCAAGGGCGGAAACCCAACCTGGGATCTTCAGATCAAAAGTCAAATGCTCTACATCTGCACCACAGCCCCCCCTGTTGTCAAAGTTGTGCTGTCTTCCATAACCAAGTGAAGTGCACTAATCAGGAACATTTCCAGGTTCTAATAGTTTGATCACATTTGTTCTGCAGATCTAACTCTGTGCATTTCATGTTGTTTGTTTTGGTTAGTCAGACCATTAAACCAACAATAACGGCACAGCATTGTTTTCTGTGTCCAGTCTGACTGTTTTTTTCCTCCTCAGGCTTTGAGTACTATGAGGCGAGCGCCAAGGAGAACATTAATGTGCGGCAGGTTTTTGAGCGCCTGGTGGACATCATCTGCGTGAAGATGTCAGAGCGCGTGGACGTAGAGGCACCAGCACCTCCTGGTTCCAAGACCACAAGACTGACCGACAAGCCTGCCCAGCTACCTCAGAAGTGCTGCTGATCAACCACCCTCTCCCTTTCAGAAGCCCCATCCCCTTCTGAGCTCTAGAGAAAAAGATATTATGAGATTAACTGTTGTAACATTCCTCCTCACTCTCTCTGCTTCAGTCCCTGTTTGTTAGCCCTTGTTAGCAGGTTCTGACAAAAATCCTCCACGTACACACCTTCATGTCCATTTCATGCTGGAGGGTGCCATGCTATTGGCAAGTAACCCCACAAAGACGCCAACATGGCATGTTCAAACAGGCTGTTTATGTGACTGCAGGCTGTTTTCTGTCATCTTCAGAATAATTACAATTGAGGTTATAAGATATAGTTCAAGATCAAACTCTTTAGAAGAACAAAACAACAATCCTGAACTGGACTCTTTCCGGCAAGTGCAGTTTGTGATTAGTGATGTCTTCTCTTCTAATACACCCATGCAGAATGCAGCTCATAGTGCCACCTGCTGGGTACAATAACTCACACTTGTCTATTTACTCTGCACCCGCTGATGGTGACAAATCTTTATGGAAGCTGTGGTCCTGATGCTGTACGATTGTGGTGCAGCTAATCTAGGTGTTCTGAAGTTGGCATGATTGTTGCAGCCTTGGGGTGTAATGTATGTGGCCCAAAATGGAACTCATTCTAGTCAAAAAGACAGAATAAAACCGAAAATGTACCGTCACGACTAAAAGGCAGTCAGAAGAGAGTACCGTTTGCCATAGTCCTCTTTAGCAGTGTGTGACCGTGCAATTTAAACAAGTGAGGTACATAAGACTACCAGACAGACGGTTGCTTTGCTGAATGTGGGATAGGGTCAGCCTTGTTGGCAGATGATTGGCAGTTCCAAAAGTAGGAGGGGATGTTGGAAGTACTTAAGGTTAGAGTGAAAAGGGAGAAGGAGTTGCCAACACATTCGGCTCTTACAGACACCATCAGGGATTTGCTGAAGTAAAGTTCGTCAAAAAACAAAAAGTTTTAATGTGGAAACACAAAATGCAGTCAAGAGAAGTGAAAGTCCAGAAGTACTTACCAAAATCTGATGACAATCAAGGATCATTAACAAAAGCAGAAACTTCCCTTTCATAGAATTAGCTCATTTGCTTTAGCAACGTAATCCAGTGTGACTTGCATTTTGCTCAAAGAAACACCCTGTGTTTGTGAAAAACCTCAAATGGGAGCAGTGGTTCTGGGCCTTTAGTTAACTGATCAATATTTCAATTCATTCATCAACTAAATCATCCTACATCAGTTATATATCATCCATCTTCATCTGTAGATCCTCCATTATTGTTTGATCCGCTGTAATCAACTTCAGATCCTCTTTCATCAAGTGTAGACTCTACTACAACAACTGTAGATCCTCCTTCATTAACTGTAGATCAATTTTTATTAGCCGTAGATCCTTCATCAGTTGTAAATTGTGTGACATCAACTGTAGGTTCTCCATTTTTAGCTGTGTATCCTCCTTCAGCATCTCTCCAGTGTCTTGTTTTCTTTCTGTTGTTCTCCTCTTGTGTTTGTGAGGGAATGTTGGTCCTCAGTTCATGGAGGTTTCTGCAGCCTTATGAACGTGCACTGCTTCATCTGATACGGATTGAGGTCTAAACCTTGACTGGGTTTATTTTGACATCTTGATTTTCCTTATTGTCATAATTCTGTTTTAGAACTGCTCAGCATTCAGATCATTGTTCTGTTGATAACCCCGTTTGACCTTTAGCTGTCACACAGGTGTATATACGCAACACTTTGATCACAGTGGAGTTCAGAGTACACTCAATTGACTGACCAGGCCCAAAACTCAGCAAACAAGCCCACATCACTGACCCTTTTATCCCCCTGCTCAATAACTGGTTGCCTTCTGAGCAAACATTCCTAAATTAGTATCATGTTCAAGGGACACTATGCTAGAAGCCTTGTAGTTTGTTCATATGCAGTCTTTGTGAACAAGTGAACTTCCTGCATAACTTCCTACATACATGTGGAGTTCCAGGTTCCACATAGGACCAATAAAATACCACCTGAGCCTAAACCTGAGTGCAGAACCAGCCTCACCTCCTGACAAATCTGAGAATATGGTTTTACTGGTAGAGACACTCAGTTTTATTGTAATAATATCAAACGATTGTTTGATAAAGATGAACCATAAACCAAACCAGAGCTTTGGATGTTGAGCCTAATTCTCCAAATCAAAACAAGCCTGGAGAATTTCATTTTTTTGTCAGTTTGTAATTATCAGACCTGTTCACACGTTTTTTTCAGGGTAAAACAGGAGTTCATAGAGCTAAGGTCACTCTTTTTCTTTCTGGCTTAATCTGAATCTGCCTGATACGGTTTCATCACTCTGATTAAAACTGATCCATCTGCTTTTGCCTTATTCATGTGTACAAGACAATGAATCTGGCTCAGTCCAGTTTTACTCTGGTTTAATCCAGATTACGGTAGTTTAATTTTTTTCTTCTTTCCAGAAACATCCAGAAAAATCCGGTTTACTGGTCTTGTCCCAGCCTGCAGTTCTGGCTCAGGATGGCTGACACTGTCCAGATGTTTTATAGCCACATACACAACCAACCTGTGAGGACCCACCCCCTGCCTACCCTTCAACCTTTGCAGATGTGTTCACATAACCGCCATGTTTGAAGTGTGTTACATGATTGTGTGTGTGTGTGTGATACTAGTGTTGGTTCTCATTATATTTATTGCATGTTCAGACGTCAGGGTTCTCGTGTTTGTGTACAGAAGTGTGTGAAATTTTGAGAAAAGTGTGTTTCTGAGTGAAGAGATGAACAAAGACTTGTAGGTCTGTTATTAACTCTGAAGAGAAAAAAGACTATATCCTGCCAAACTGTTGCATAGCGACCACAGCACACGTCAGTGTGTAACGCCCCACCACGTGTCTTCATATTGATGAGAATATACAGTAATATTGATACTGTCTTCATATTATTTTTCAAGTGATTTGTAAATGATAGAATTAGTACTTGATATAACGGTGTTGAGTATGACTTTATTTTTATGCAGTGTAAACCATGGACTTATTCTGTAGAGAGTAAACTTGTTGTCTTAGGGTTCAATCCTGTACGAAAAAGCACAATGTGATTGTACAAAAATATTGTGAATGTTTGTATATTATAGATGCAATTTAGTATAATAAATCACAATCTTTCATCAGGACATCTGTGTTTTTTAGTTTCTTTGTGGATTGCTGGGCTCAAGACTTTGCCTCAAGAGTCCTTTCATAGATATAGGGGCAGCTACCGTGTGTGGCATAGACCGGAAGTTCACTACTGTTATGGACGGTACCCACCCACTACATTGTCTGTCTACTTTGTTGGCAAAAAGCAGGCCTTCATTCACTGGGACAACCATCAGACTTAACATCACATCTGGGAGCTTCACTCTTTAAATCATTTTCCTTTAACTGTGAAATGTTTCTACTAATATATGTCTATTTCTACAGTTGTTTTGCACTGATCAACATATGGTTGGGACGAACAAAAGTTCATTTTCTATCCATTCTTTTCTGTTCTATTCTCAGTTCATGTGGGTGTTTGAGATGCTTTGCTGTTACAACTCTGAGTGTAATAAGGCTTGTGTTCACTTCAGTGTTTATGGCTCCTTAAAAAGGGCTCAAATCAAATACATTTGATCTAACCATTAAGCAAACAAAAAAATCTTGATTTTAGAACAATTTGAGTTTCTAAACAGAACCTGAAGTACCTACACTTTATTACCAAAAGTATTGGCTCACCCATCCAAATGATCAGAATCAGGTTTCCTAATCACATGGTCTGGCCCCAAGTGTATAAGATCAAGCCCTCAAGAATGCAGTCTGTTTTCACAAACATTTGTGAAAGAATGGGCGCTCTCAGGAGCTCAGGAATTCTAGTGTGGAACTGTCATAGGATGCCACCTGTGCAACAAATCCAGTTGTGACATTTCCTCACTTCTAAATATTCCACAGTCAACTGTCAATCAATCGCTACAAAGCTCCAAACTTCATGTGACCTTCAGATTAGCCCAAGGACTGTACATAGAGAGCTTCATAGAATGGGTTTCCATGGCCGAGCAGCTGCATCCAAGCCACACATCACCAAGCACAATGCAAAGCATCGGATGCAGTGGTGTAAAGCATGCTTTTCAATTTAGCAATCTGATGGACGAGTCTGGGTTTGGAGGTTGCAGGAGAACAGTACATTTCAAACAGCATTGTAGCGAGTGCAAAATTTGGTGGAGGAGGAATGATGGTGTGGGGTTGTTTTTCAGGACTTGGGCTTGGCCCCTTAGTTCCAGGGAAAGGAACTCTGAATGCTTCAGGATACCAGAACAGTTTGGACAATTCCATGCTCCCAACCTTGTGGGAACAGTTTGGAGCGGCTCCTTCCTCTTCCAGCATGACTGCACCAGTGCACAAAGCAAGGTCCATACAGACATGGATGACAGAGTCTGGTGTGGATGAACTGGACTTTCCTGCACAGAGTCTTGACCTGAACCTGACAGAACACCTTTGAGATGAATTAGAGCGGAGACTTAGATAGAGCCAGAACTTCTCCACCAATTCTCCACTATTGCGCTTCTGGAAGAATGGTCCAAAATGTCTATAAACACATTCCCCAACCTTGTAAACAGCCTTCCCAGAAGAGTTGAAGCTGTAATAGCTGCAAAAGGTGAACCCAGATCATATTGAACTCCATGGGTTAGAAATCAGATGGCACTTCAGTTCATATGTGAGTCAAGGCCAGTGAGTGAATACTTTTGGTAATATAGTGAATATCGAAACAGAGCTGAGAAGGAAAAAGCCTGGACCAAGATTTGCACCACTTTGACATTTTCCACCAAGTCTCCTTCAACTGTAGGTGGGGGACATGTGCTGGCAAACAATGGAAAAAGAACAAGACCACTATGCCACTGTGCAGCCCATTGAGTAATAATAATTTATTTATGAGATTGTGAAAACACTTTAAAGTCCCACTCCGATCCTCTTTTGAGCAATTGTAAAATCATTCCCAATGGTCTTTAATTATGATTATGCCTTTTTAAGCAAAAATAAAACCTGTGTTGCATTTTAGGACAAAGTTTCTAAAGAGCAGCAGTAGTTCATTAGAAATTCACTTCTGAGTTGTGGGCGGGACTATTGGCATGGAGTTTGTCTGCCCCTACTTTCCATCATCCATCTTTGTACACTCTCATCTTTGTACGCTCTATCCCGCTTAGCTCATGGCCCCTCAAAACCTCAACCTAACATTACTAGTGCAAAAATAATGGTGAGCAATGTCAGAGCTATCCAGCCAAACAGTTTTGATCCAGATTCCAGCTCAGAGGAGGAAAACAAAGACCTTCATGGGTCTATTTGTCTGTAAGTGGATGCATCAGAACGGAGCAAGTAATTCAGGGTAATAACTGACATTTCAAAAAATATTTCAAACTCAATTATTGGTGGGAAATCTGAATTTAAAATCTGTATTCATGACTTTAAACTGTTCTGTTAAAAATGTTCTTGTGTTAAAATGTTTTACCAGCGGCTTTTGCATGGAGCTTCAAAGTAACCTGATTTATTTTTTATTGTGTATCAATAATGAGTTTGTTACATTTTGTTATTGTATATACGTTTTTTTTAAGAGATGATCTTACAATACTAAAATAAACTTGCTTATAACCACTCCTGACATCACAATAAATTAAGAGGCCATATGTGCTTCATTAATCCTCCAACATGTCAGATGACTCATATATTGTCATTATATTGTCAGAACTGTTTTTAGATTCAGTATAAAGCACATGTTCTTATGTTATGTTGCACAATAGTACTTATAGTTTTTGTACAGAAGCAAAGTTCTTAAATGAGGGAATTTCATAATAATAGATGCAAATAAATGTACTGTTTTTGGAGGATCTTTTTTGACACTGAATTGTGTTTTGAAAGAAACTTGAATGTTCTGCTGTCATATTCAAATACATCAAAATTATTATATAGCCTATTGAAAAATAGAACACTTTTTTTAGCTTAATCATTGTAAAATTTTAAAAGCTATATGCTATGGATAAATGGCCCAATGGCTGCAAAAAAAAAAGGTGTAGTGAGATTGTGCAGCTGTAACTCGGTTTTGTCAGTAAGAAACTGGACCAAATGGTTCTTTTAGAGGTTGCAGAGCCTTGGTCTAACTGTTGCATTAATGACATAATTAAAAGTACACATACACACTTTATTTTATTTTATTTTTTACATATACACGCTGCATATGCTGGCAGTGGAATATAAACAACGAATCCATGTCAGACTTTAATGTTTTGTCCACACATGTCAAATGAAGCTATAATAGATATTTCAAAAACAAATAAAACTCAGTTATTGGTGGGAAATCTGAATTTGAATTATTCTGCTCCATCAGCCCATCAATCCTCCCTGTGATTTTTTCCAGAATTAAAATAATAAACTCCAGGCTGGCTTCTAAAAAGTGAATACATATAAAAAGAGCCAAAAGAGCCAGTCTTCTGAACGGCTCTTTGAAATGAACTGATCCTAAAGATTTGGCTTCCTCCAAAAAAACATAAAATGTATATTTACTTTTAATGTTTCACGATGTCGTGATCCCCATTATGTGTAATCGACTCACCAGTCTATGCAGGCCTAATTTATGGATCCAAGAGTTCTTTAGCGTCAACAGATACTTACAAAACTAAACATGAGGGGGAAAAGTAACTAAGTGTATTTCAGCTTGACTAATAGAATTGTGGGTGATAGTGAGTAATCAATCAAATGTGTGAGTCTCAGGCAGCCCTTAATGATTCACAATGATTTAAAGAAATAATCAGGAATGCAATTTTAAGATACATTTTCTTCATACATGTCCTCAAGGATAAGAAGATTTTCCCAGAAACATGTTAAAAACACAAAAAAAACATTTTGGTCCTCCCCTTTAAAAATTGCTTTTCAAACTACCAATCAGATTACCAGATCGTTTTGATCGACCTTCTGCCAGCCAATCAGAGTCCACGGTTGTAACCCGCCTCAGTTAAACTGGAATTGGGCTTTCTCACAGAAACTCCAAACTGCTAGTAGCACCTGTCCGACCCCCACAGAGGTGAGTACCTGTGCCTGAATGAATAAAAAGTCCCGACAGCAGCAATTCACAACTTCCGAGCGGAACTAGCGTAAAGAGAGAGAAAGCGAACTGTCAGTGAAAGCTCCAATGAGGGATTAGCTAGTCTTTAGTTAGCTGAGCCCTTTGCAGCGTTTCTAACGCAGCGGTGGATGTATTTACCTTCATGACCACCTCTTGCCTCCATGACCGTGTTTCCTCCGTCCCATCACCCCAAGGTGCTTTGACTGACAGTCGGATGCTCCACATGCGGTTTTTTTTAACGAATCCACTGAACGCGCCTTGGTGGTGCGTTCAGGTACCAAAAAGGCTCGTTTCTACGATTAACTTCCTTTCATTCCAATTAAAATGAAACAACGAAACAAGAGTTGAGCAAAGAAACAGTGACATAAAAGAAGCAGAAACAGCGTGTCTTCGGTTTGACACATCCCGATTTTATGGTAATTTAAATTATAGCACTGAAAAAACTAAAAGCAAGAACTGAACAATGCTGAATTTGGCCACGGAATATTAGACACTCCGCTTTTTAAAAGATCAATTAATACCATCAAAGTTCCTTATTTCTGTAATTTAATATTGTAATGTTTAAATAAGTGATTTTTTTGAATGGGTTTTGCAACCTTTTTTGTGGGTTTTTGTTTTCCTTTTACTGTTTGGGTGCAGTCCAGTTTAGACCAGGCGTTACAATTTAAAATAGAATGAAGAACGAAGAATTAAAACGTTAAAATAGAAAGGAAAACATTATTTAGTTCTATTCTTTTTTTTTAACAAAAAAAGAAAATAAAGTCGGGGAAAAAGTACTTATCAATTACTAATTCTGCAAGTTGTCACACTGAAAAGCTGAGTTTGGTCTGTAATGTTCATCATAGCTTGGCTTAAACTGAGAGATTTAATCTTTTTTTTTTAAACCCAGGAAATCACTTTATCAGATTTATTAAAAAAAAGGATTTGTATAATGGTGCAAAATAACAAAAGTTCCTGTAGGTCTTCAACAGGTTTGCATTGTAATTGCCATGTTGGCCCATTCCTCCATGCAGATCTCCTCTACAGCAGTTATGTTTTGGGGCTGTTTGAACAACGCAGACTTTCAACTTTCTCCACAAATTCATATTTGGTTGAATTCCAGAGCCTAGCCTAGGCTAGGCCAGACTGGCTAGGCCACGGCCCCATTCATCCTTTCATTAAATTGGATCAGTTGTCATGTCTCCTTTGCAGAAAAAATAGCCCCAAAGCATGATGTTTCCACCCCCATGCTTTACATTGGGCACGGTGTTATTGGGATGCAACTCAGCATTATTTCTACTCCAAACACAGCAAGTGGCATTTATACCAAAGAGTTCCATTTTGGTGTCATCTGACCACATGACCTTCTCTCAACCCTCCTCTAGATGGTCTCTGTAGAACTTTAGACGGATGTGGAGATTTTCTGGTTTAAAAAGGGGGACCTTTGGAACTCTGTCAGATTTGAATCCATTACAGCGTCATGTTATGATAGAACTTTGTTATTGTGGTCCCAACTCTCTTGTAGTTTTGGGCTGTTACCTCACTATTAATTTGTACTCACCAGGTGAGATCGTTTATGAAGCTCCAGGTGGAAGGAGATGGTTTGTGAGCTTGAATTTTTTCCATTTTCAAAAAATTTCTCCAACAGTTGATCTCTTCTTTCCAAGCTGTTTGCTTATTGTAGAACGGTTCATCCCAGTCTTGTTCAAGTGTACAATCTTGTTCACTAGAACCTGCAGTATTAGACAGGACAAAGCAAAGTGCAAGTTTTGTTGGGTCGATTCATCTGCGAATCAAAAAAAGCCACACTTGATCCCAAAATACAAAATGCAAGAAAGTAAGGTCTGATAAGATCTTAAAGTTTCTTCATTTGTTTCACCCTTAAATGTGACCCCCGCCTGAACGGACGCTGCTCCTCTTGGTGATCCTTACTGGTGTGCTTCAGTACCGCCCCACAGTAAAAATGCCTTTGACCAACAAGTCTGTGAGTGGCATCGGTGCATCCAACCAGGCTGCTGTTCCTGAGCTGGAAGAACCTCTCCCATCTGCCCTAGAAACCATTAGGGCAGCTGCTGGTGACACAGGAGCCCCGGACGAGCAGGGAGACCCAGAAATCATCAAATCACCAAGTGACCCAAAGAAATACAGGTGAGACCAACTACTGGCGTTGGGCTACAGCCCACGCTGGTCACATGACCTGGAAGCATGACTCTCTATCCTGAAAATTTACAATTTTTTGTTTGTTTGTTCATTTTGGGTAGCAGCAATTAAAAGCTACCAAAAATAAAAAATAGAAAATACTTAAATAAAAAAACAAAATGTAAAAAGCAAAACAAACGTTGACCCTCCAGGGTAAAATTCTTCATACTTTCACTATTCTGGGGTCAAAACTTTCTGCACCTTCAGAAGATTCCTGGTTGTTTTCTTGGGTTGTATTCAGACTGGACACACTTGGTTATCTTAAAGTGAACCAGAGTTTGTTTCCACTAATAATCTGGAACAAGTTTTCAGTCTGAATAGAATCAAGTGGACACTGGTCCAGGACCAGGAACTACTGTCTCACCCATCTTTTGAGGTGGTCTCAATTTGTTTGCAATTGAACTGAGCTTTGTTTTGCTCTGAGTTTCTTCACTCTAAATAAGTTTTGTACTCGGAGCAGACCAATTTCTTCTTGCACTGTTTTCCCTTCAATCTAAATGTCATATGCACTCATCAGCGTACCTTCTTAGCTGTCGTCTCCTCAGTAACCGTCTTACAGCATATCTTCAGCGTACCAAAGGGCTAATAAGTGTTGTACCTGACGTTGATACAGACCTTTTAAAATTGGTCAGCGAAATATAAAGTTAGAGTAAGTGAACTATCTCGACGAGGATTGCAAAGTGCAGGACTACCATTATTCTTTCTCTCGTTAATTTGCCCTGCCCTCGTGATTTCTGGCCTATGACTGAAGAGATCCTTAGTCACACGGTTTTGTTTATAAGCTCTGGATCAAAAAGAAATGTCTGGTTGTTGGCAGCCTGAATACAGACCAAACGCAAGGTTCAGGACTCGATCCTTAAGTGGACCAATGGAATTTTCCAGTCTGAAAACTCCTTTAGTTTTCCTTAGTTTTAGAGCCAAGAACTTAAGCAAACTTTCATCGAGAAGGATCATTCTTCCAGACTTTGGGCAATTTCCCTAGTAATCAGCTTTTTTCAAAAAACCATATGGGTCTTATATGATTACAGTTCATGACTTTTAAGATTTTTGACCATTTTCGAGCATATAATATTTTTTTAAATAAAATGTTCAGGAGCTCAGGGTGGATGGCATCACACGTGCAGTTTGACCAGTATTCTGCCCGGCAACTGTATCATTTCTAATTGTGTTTAAGCATTTTTAAACACATTAGGGCGATCTGAATCTGTATCATACTCACTTTCTCTTTCTCTGAGATATGCACGAACATTGTGAATCGATACAGTTACTAGTATAAGAGCAAGTCCTGCTTCTGAGCCCTCTTAGTCTCACTTTGGTTCAGGTGTGTGACTCTGTAAGTCTGTCAGCCATATTCACCCTTTAGGCTCTCCTCTGGATTCTCCATGCCTTTTCAAATAGATCTTTTCCAGTAAAGGGTTAGTTCTGGCCAACATTAAGAAGTTTGCTTTCTGCTGTGGAAAAAAAAAACTTTAGACATGCTGCAGTTTCAATCCATCACAGCTTCTGTCTTTCTGCAGGTACATTGAGTTGAGCAATGGCCTTCGAGCACTCCTCATCTCTGACTTTAGCAGCGCAGAAACAGGCTCAGAGGAAGAGGAGGAAGAGGAGGAGACGGAAGATTCTTGTGAGAGCTCTGAGGTAGAAGATAACCAAGAGGAAGAAGATCAGGATGAGGAACGGGCAACAAAGAGGAAGAGATCTGAGAAGCAGGTGGGGAATATGAGGAATGCCTATCTTTTTCTGATGATGCTGAAAATGATTTCAGTGAAACAGGAAGTCTTCAGGCTCAGTCCTTATTGTGTTTGTGTATTGTTGCACATGTGTGCAGTCGGCCGCAGCACTCTGCATCAGTGTGGGGAGTTTCAGTGACCCGGATGACCTGCCCGGCCTTGCCCACTTCCTGGAGCACAGTGAGTGTTGCATTTCTGAATGTGGATTTGAATGATCCCCAGATCTTTGATCCAATTGCTTTCTGATTTGAAGGACTCTCACAGAATCTTCTTTTGAATATGAATGAAAGCAGGAATCTGATTTTGTAACTGCACTGACTTTAAAGTGAGACCCTCTTGAGAAGACTAATAGTGAAAAAACAGAAGCAGAAGTTTAACAGAATCTAGATTTCATGTGCTTTTTGTGAATAGAGAAAAGAAAATGTTCTTTTCTGGTGTTTCTCCTCATCTCAAGTAAAATGGAAAATTACTTACTTAAATTACTTATTTTTGTGGGCAAAGGATCCATGTTCATTAATTAAGAAAAAGGAAAGAAAAAACAAACAGAAATAAAACCGTTTCTAAGCAAAACCGCCTTTGTCCTGCTAGCTGATTATGTCAACTGGTGTCAGAAGTGGGGTTTGAGACTTTGACTAAGAAGAAGAGGATTTTCTGCTCATTTCCCTCAGGAGAACTCTAAACCTGTTCTTATTTGCTCGTCGTGTGTTTGCAGTGGTGTTTATGGGCAGTGAGAAATACCCGGCAGAGAATGACTTTGACGCTTTCCTGAAGAAGCATGGAGGAAGCGACAACGCGTCCACTGACTGTGAGAGGACCATCTTCCAGTTTGACGTGCAGAGGAAGTATTTCAGGGAGGCCCTCCACAGGTGAGCTTCCTTCTGGCACGGAAATTCTACTCAATTCATAAATTAAACAGTTTCTGAGAAATGTTAGCTAAGGTTAAAACCCACTTTATTTTTCTTCAGCTTTTTGTGTTAATCCAGTGTAAATAATAAACATGTAAACACAGAAGCAATCAGCAAAACCAATGAAAATGATTGCAACCAGTTTAGAAATGATGCATCGGATTTTAGTAATTTTACACACATGAAAGTGCGGTTTCTGGTTCATGTTGAACATTATTATTATTATGGAAGGAATAGGTTAGATCTGAAAACAATTATTTTTTTTTGTAACTGTGACTTCAGGCTGTAAGGAACTGCTGAATCCCTTCATGCAGACAGATGTGTGCTCCTTTGTTTTCCAGGTGGGCTCAGTTCTTTATCTGTCCTCTCATGCTGGAGGACACTGTGGACAGGGAGGTGGAGGCTGTGGACAGCGGTGAGTCTGCTGCTGTTTCTTCTCAGGCGCTGCTCTTTATGAACCACTAACTGATGCTGCTCCTCAGAGTTCCAGCTGGCGAAGCCGTCAGATTCCCATCGGAAGGAGATGCTGTTTGGAAGTCTGTCCAAGGCAGGGCATCCCATGGGCAAGTTCTTCTGGGGTGAGAACTCCACACATGCTAGAATAAAAAGAACCCGCTTTCCATTCTCGTGATCTGCAGCACAGAGAAGTTTCATCTTTGTGCTTCCTTTTGTCTTATAGTTTTGTCATGTTTTAGCTCTAAAGTCATGAACTGTGTTTGAAGCTTCTATCAAAAATCAAATATCTGGTATTTATATGTAAGTCATTTCCATGTCTAAAAACACACAAAGAAGCCTGAAGACAAACCCAGACTCTGATCTCTGAAACATGATGAACCCCCATCCATGCTGCTGTCCTCACAGCTCAGTGTCGCCTCCTTCAGGTAATGCTCAGACGCTGAAGCACGATCCGAAGTTGAAGCAGATCAACACGTACCAGAGGCTGCGGGACTTCTGGAGGAGATATTACTCTGCTCATTACATGACGCTGGCCGTTCAGTCCAGAGGTAACCCGCTGTCCTCTGAAGGGAGCAGCTCCGACTGCTGGAATCAGCTGACTGTGTATTTGCTGTGCAGAGACGCTAAACACCCTGGAGGAGTGGGTGAGGCAGATCTTCATCAAGGTGCCCAACAAGTATGACTGCCACACACAGACAAACTCTGACAGCTTCATGGTGTGTGAGCCATGTGACCCCACATCTGTTATCAGCACTATGATTATTTCCTCAGATTTACAGCTGATCTCCTCACAACATTCTTCTCAATTTCTTGAAAATTACCCTTTTTATTTGTGAGGGTCAAAAAAGTCTTCTTAAAGAGCCACTAAGAATGCATGAAAAACATCAAACCTCTCTAAGAGAGAAGAGACGATCCAGAGACTTAATTCTTTTCTAGAATCTTGGTAGAGAGGCAGTTTGCAGGAGGGTGCTCACTCATAGCAGGAAGCTCTGGTGTTGAATTCTCCTTTTTAAAAAGGAAGATAGAGTGGGTGAGTGATTGGTGTCTGGGTTGGAAGCCTGCTGTAGATCCAGGAGGGTCCCACTCTGATGAAAATTGTGTTTTTGGTGTTTTCAGCATATTCTTGTTTCATTTTTCCGATGATGGAGAACAAATATAAAGAAAATTAAGATCATAACTGCATTTCTGAAAATTTCTCTATTCAAATCATGGTAAGTCAGAAGCAAAAGGAAAAGTGCTGTTGGAAAAGATTGCAGTTGTTATGGAAATGCTACAATCAGTAGATCACAAGCTCTTTGCTCCGCTCCAATCTGATAGACAAAAGAAATACATTAACGTCTTCATTTTCCTCGTCTTAGCTGGTATCTGGCTCAAACCTAAACAACTGGATAACTTCAATATTGCTCGCTATTTTTGTTTCACCAACAATGTTAGGTTGAGGGTGTGATGGCCTGTAAGCTACTGAAAGAGAGTGTAAACAAAGGGATGATGGGAAATAAGTGCAGGCTTAACCCCACCAACAGTCCTGCCCACAACTCAGGTGAATTTCTAATGAACTCCTGCCGTTCTGCAGAAACTATGTCTGTTTTGTCCTAGACAACGCAGTGTTTTTTGATTGTGGCTAAAAACGGCATAATCATAATTAAAAGACCACTGGAACGATTTTACAATAGATCAAAAGACGACCGGAATGGGACTTTAATGAAACACTGGGACTTTCAGAGGGACCTGATGTAGATTTCAAGGTTTCTGATGTGTTCCTGAGGTCTCCATGAAGGAATCAGTTTCTAACAGGCTTGACAGGCAGATAGCCTGTCGCCACCTGCTGTTCGTCATCTGCATGAAAGTATGAGGCCAAAGCATGTGGATGAAGATGAAGTATAGAATGTTTCAATGACCTCTGTGCAGATTTAGTGACGGCTATGTTTGTGCTGCTCTGTTTGCAGTGGAGAACATCGACCGGACTTCTCGCACCTCCAGGAGCCGTTTGACACGCCGGTCTTCACCAAACTCTACAGAGGTCTGTTCTGAGTCAGGACAACAGCTGCGTTCAGACCTTTAACTATTTCCATTGTTTCCTTGAATCTCATTCTGTTCATCAGGCATACTTTTGTTGTTTTTGTCTCATCTTCATTCCTGCTCTGACTCCTGCTAGTCCCCCACATGAAACCACCTGGTCTCCTTACTGTCAAAGCATGGGGAGGGGTTGATGGATGATGTTTTTGTTGCAGTTGTTCCTGTGAGGAAAGTTCACGCTCTGACCATCAGCTGGGCCGTTCCTCCGCAGGGAAAACACTACAGGTGAGTCTGAGCCTCAAAACTGCACACTGCCCACACAGAGAACTGTTAGTCCACAAATAGCTGTTTCTTTTAGGACTTTGTTGTGATCCTGTGATCAGTTTGAATCCCCCTGCCTGTCTTCAGTCAGACGAAGCTTCAGCTCCTGTTTGTGTCTGTGTGACAGAGTGAAGCCTCTTCATTACATCTCTTGGCTCATTGGACACGAGGGGGCCGGCAGTATCCTGTCTCTGCTGAGAAAGAGGTGAGTCCTGACACACTTGCATGAGCTCTGACAGGTGGAGTGTCTCTGACAGTCTCTTATTGGACATGTGGACAAACTTCTACTTTTCATAACACAGACCTTTGTCAACCTCACAGTTCCCTTAATCAATGAAAGGAAAATTTAAAAAAAGACCAGAACCTTAAAAGCTAGAAAAAATGCTGCAGCAGAACAAAAATGAAAACTGTTTTACCATACCTTTACCTGATGTTTTGTGAGCGCACGAAAAAAATGCTGATCTAGCACTAATTTAGTTGTAGAGAGAAGAGACCATCAGGGGAACGGGTCAGTTCTGATAATTAGTGTTGGAGTCAGAAGTTAGAAAAAGCCATTTTGTGTCACAGATGTGCATGTCAGTGACACACGTGTGTATGTGTGTGCGTGGATGCATGTGCTTGCTCAGGTGCTGGGCTCTGGCTCTGTTTGGAGGGAACAGCGAAACGGGATTTGACCAGAACACCACCTACTCCATCTTCTCCATCTCCATCACGCTCACTGACGGAGGCTTCCAGAACTTCTTTGAGGTCCTCGAACACCTTCAGCTCATTTTTGTGCTGCTGAAGCTGCAACACCGTACAACACAAATGCAACACAATCACCAAACATGTTTGGTGTTTTTTTAAATCAAACTTTATTGAAATGAACAAAGTGTATAACAAGAGATTTATTAAAAACTCGTTTTTTTTCAGTTTTGTTAAAGTTTTTTATTTTTAAATTAACTTTATTGACAAACATTGCACATACAGAATATCATACAATGACACTCCATACTTCACAAATTCAATAGAATGTTGGGTGTTCTTGTTGTGTCTCAGGAGGTGGTTCAGGTTCGTCGTCTCAGAGCTTCCATATCTCTTGTCTGCTGTTTGGTTTGTAGGTGGTCCATTTGGTGTTCCAGTACCTGAAGATGTTGCAGACTCTCGGCCCACAGGAGAGGTCAGATGCTCTGGAACCCGCTCCTACACTTATACTCACATAATTTTCTCACTTGATGATGAAGTCAGAATTGTCTAAACTAAAGCCAGACCCTGGATTAGTGATTCAAAGTCCTCACTGGTGTCCAGCTGTTTGGTGAGGAGATACCAGGGTGTAAGGAGCTTTGACTCTTGGGTCAAGACTCTCTCTCAGAATGTTACCAGAACATTCTCACCCCAAAGAGGTCAGGTCAGCTAAAGGAGTAAGATCCCTGCAGGATCCAGCCTGCTGCTCTGTCATTTCAGGATCTTTGAGGAGATCCAGCAGATCCAGGACAACGAGTTCCAGTACCAGGAGCAGGTCAGCACACAAACCCACAGCTGGATTCAGAGCAGATGGAGTTTGGTGTTTCCAGAATGATCAATTAATGTTATTGGATGGAAATAGAAAGAGTCGGGCCTCTAATGCAAACTTTCTGTCAGACGGACCCGATTGAGTTTGTGGAGAACATCTGTGAGAACATACAGTTGTTCCCCAAACCGGACCTTCTGACCGGAGACCAGCTGATGTTTGAGTTTGACTCCCAGGTACACGAGTAAAATCAGAGTCTGGTTCAGAGTTCGGTCCAGCTTCTCACCTGTGACTTGGTTCTGTGGCAGGTTATCGGTTCGGTTCTGGACCTGCTGACGCCTCAGAGAGCCAACCTGCTACTGCTGTCACCTGACAACCAAGGCCGCTGTCCCCTCAGAGAGCGATGGTTTGGGACCTGCTTCAGCTGCGATGGTACTACGCCGTGGGCTTCCGGCAGAGGGCGCAGTGCCAACATGTCTTTGAACGTGTCTGTGTTTGATTCCCGTCTTCAGACATCCCAGAGGAGTGGTCGCAGCGCTGGGCCGGAGACTTGCAGCTGCACCCTGACCTCCACCTTCCTGCTGAGAACAGGTTCATCGGTGAGTGTTTCTCTATGCTGTGGATGTTCTCAGGCTGCAGGTTCAATGCAGAAGTAAAGGACTTGTTTGGATTCTGTCTTATCTTCTTGGTGCAGCCATAGACTTTGCCCTGAAAGAGTCTGACTGTCCTGACACAGAGTTTCCCATCAGAATTGTTCAAAATGAGGTAGGAGCTTTGTGGTTCAAGAAGGACAACAAGTTCAAGATCCCTAAAGGTGAGACGTCCTGGTGGAGCAGAGCGAGAATCAACAGTTAAAGATGAGTTTTCAAATTCAGACCCTGAAAATCTGTTGATGTGTTTCAAAACACAAGAGTATTTCCCAAAGGCTCTGACATATAGCAACATTTTTAAAAGCATCGAATCTCTTTTTTTGTAATATTTTCAAAGTAAAAGCAGATCTGGTAGTTCTAAAGGATATCCTTTAGCTTAGCCTGCCTCTGATCACAGAAATAAAATGTATGACTCTGCTTTTAGTAATATCTCATTACTACATTAGTTACAGACAGAAACTAAAACATATAAAGGAAACCTCATAAACAAGGACCTACATCAGGGATTATGTTAGTACCAACTGGCTAACTAGCATCCATGTGGCATGCTGCTTTCCTGGCACTTTGTTTGCCTTTTGAGTCCACGCATAAAAAGAGTAAGACCCAGAGTCTTATGTGGTGTTCTTGAAAGTGTCACAATGATCCACAGCTGCAGTGAATTCTCTGTGGTTTGACTGATCTTATGAACGAGGCACAGGGTGAAAAAATATATATATATATATATATATATATATATATATATATATATATAT
>BSAI01000138.1:354237-431609 GCA_036245035.1 Adrianichthys oophorus
ATATATATATATATATATATATATATATATATATATATATATATATTTACCCAATATGGCCAAACAAATATTAATTCACAAAATCACAAACTAGTTGGGCCAGAATAGGGTTCCCCTTAACATGTGTTTAGTTTATGTTCAGTTAAACAAAACTCAATTGAGGATACTCATCATGGATTCATTCAATCTAAATGTTTTGGTCAGGAAACATAATTACAAAAGGTGTCGTCTCTTGTTTAACCTCTTAAAACCTAACGTCCACATGGATGAACATCACATTTTTGGCTTTATTACCACAGTAGTTATTCTGCTTTGCTGGGGCTCGGTGATCACGTGTGTCCTTTCGAGGTTAAGTAAAAAACACAAATCGTGTCCCCATGCTCTGAAAGTTAATCAGAAGTTATTAGATTCTGTCAGTCTTTTGTTGCTTCTTGTTGTGAATCAGATGTTTACGCTGTAGAATGTTTAGTTGATTTCTTTCTTTATGTTTGTGCACTTCAGCTTACGTTCGGTTCCACCTGATCTCCCCGCTGATCCAGAGGAGTCCTGAGAGGTAAGCCCCGCCCCGCCGCAGTGAGTCCCTGAGCACAGCTCCGTGAAAGAATGAAGTCACTTGAGGATAGTGAGGGGTTAACTGTTTGCCCAAGAGCCCATCAACTGAAGCCTGGAACTTGAACCCCCAACCAACCAGTTGGCAGATTGCTGGTCAACCTTGTGAGCTTTAGCCCCTCCACAATTAAACCTATCTAAGGTGCGGTGAAGCTCCTCATGTTTGGAATATTTTTTTTTTCTAAGTTCTGAACCTCAAAAGTTGCTGTGCTTCAAAGTCATTAAAGAAGCAAATGACCAAGAACCTCATCTGATGGTGTGAGGAAAAAGGGTTTTTCCATCAGATGTATCCAACCTTGGGATTTTGGATCTTTGGGGATCTGTAATTCATCTGTGAAAAACTTCACAGAGCTACATCCAAATTTCTCTACAGAACTTTTCTTCTTAAATTGTGACGTGGGCATTAAAATGTCCTCATCGTGAAGTAAATATGTGTCTGTGGTGCTAACACAGAATGAAGCTCTCCTCTTCCTCCTTTAGTCTGGTACTGTTTGACCTCTTCGTCAATATCCTGGCCCATAACCTTGCAGAACCCGCCTACGAGGCCGACGTGGCTCAGCTAGAGTACAAGCTGGTGGCAGGGGAGCATGGACTGGTGATCCGGCTGAGGGGTTTCAACCACAAGCTTCCGGTGAGCAACTGTGGAGATCTGTACACATATGATAGGTGTGTGCATGAGGGCAGAAGTATTTAGTTTTATCAAGATCTCTTTACAAAATGTGGTTTCACCAAATAAAAAAGTTTATTTCTCTGGAACAGATTGTTTCTGATTCAAAAGCTTTTTGCAGTAAAGTTCTTCTACGATCTGGGCTTGTGATGTCATATAACTCTGATGATCTAAGCCAATCAGTGCAGAGTTCAGCGCAGTGTCAGTTATTTTATTAACATTTTTATTTTAAGCTCCTTTAAGTCCACATTGAATTGCTTCCCTGCAGTGACACTCATATCCACTAGAGGGAAAAGCTGAGCAGGTTTTAGTTTTCAGTGATTTTTGTGAAGGAAACCCTGAACTGAACCTTCACATCTAATCTCATTTTGGATCTGTTCGATCCTCTGGCTCCAGCTTCTGCTGCAGCTTATTGTGGATCATCTTGCCGACTTCAGCAGCGAGCCATCCGTCTTCGCCATGTTCAGTGAGCAGCTGAAGAAGGCCTACTTCAACATCCTCATTAAGCACGACAGGCTGGGCAGGTTCGTGCACACTCGGAGACCTCAGACCTCCTCGTCCTGCAGAGCTTTCTGCTTACAGCAGGAACATCAAACTGTGTGCATGTCGTTGACCTGTCACTCACCTGTGCAGAGATGTGCGGCTGCAGATCCTAGAGCCCCAACGCTGGTCCGTCATCCAGAAGTACCAGGTCCTCATCAATGGTCTGACCAACGACAACCTTTTGACCTTTGTCACTGAGCTGAAGGCAGAGCTTTATGCAGAGGGGCTGGTTCAGGGGAACTTCACCAGTGAGGTGAGACACTCATAAACACCAACTCTCTGGTTATCTATTCAACCTCAGCAGTAAAGTTTGTGGATGTGCTTCCATTTTACAGGAGTCTAAAGAGTTCCTGCAGTTCTTCACAGAGTGAGTTTGCTGCTCTACACTGCCCTCTACAGGCACAGACATCCTATTTTAATTATGTGAAGTTTTCTGAAGCAATTTTCTCTAAAGTAGTGTTTGTGCAGGAAGCTGCAGTTCCAGCCGCTGTCAGCAGAGGTCCCCGTTTCCTTCCGCGTGGCATTACTGCCACAGGAACAGCTTCTGTGTAAAGTCAAGTCCCTGAACAGAGGAGATCCAAACTCTGAGATCACCGTGTTCTACCAGGTGACAAAGCACAAGTCTGAGTTCCCAGTGTGTTTCAGCCATGTAACTATGGGTTTCTTCTGTTTACAGTCTGGGCTGAAGAGGCTGAGAGAGCACGCGCTGATGGAGCTGATGGTGGTGAGTGTTCAGCGACCTCCTTCTGACGACAGATGTGGAGTGACTTCTCCACAGCCCAGAGACAGAAGGACAAACAAGTTTCATCAGTTTATTGAAGAACTTTTGGGAGAAAATGAATTTTTGACTCAGATAATTGTGTTACATTATTTCTACATGATCTTATTGGAGGTGTGTTCACAGATGCATATGGAAGAACCCTGCTTTGACTTCTTGAGGACCAAAGAAACTCTAGGGTGAGTTGATAGTTGATATGTACTGGACCAAACCTTGAGTCAGTTTGGGAACATTGGGAGGAATTGTTGTGCATGTACAATATTTAAAGTATTTTGCCTGTCCAGCAGAACCATAGAGAGCTAATAGACTCACTGGACTTGTTTGTGCGTAATTCCTGATTTTTAACCATACATTTTGTGCCTAACTGTGTGTACCTGCAATTGTGTATTCACATGTACATTCAAATATCAAAAACTTAAGAATACAAAATACATTTTATGCACAAACAACTTGAATTTACAGCAGATTAAAACTAACTATGAAAATGAAAATGGCTCCTACGCATACACATCTTTAACAAGTACACACCAATTACCTGATACACACAAACAAAACCGCATTTATGCACAGATCAGAGTTACGTGCACGAGAAGTTGTGAGACTCCTTTCACGTCTTCACATTTGTGCGTAGTTGATGTGTTTATTGTATTGTTAGCTTGTTCTTTTAACGTTTAGTTAATCCAAACTCAATGTGTGCATTAAAATGCAGCTAATTAAATACAATTTTAAATTCACTGCAGATATGCCGATAATTAAGATTTTTATAAAAGTAAATATCCTAATATAACAAGTCTAAATATGAGAACTAATTGCTCCCTCCAGCGTCATGCTTCATTCGTGCTGGTCACTCTGATGACCCAGCATTCTAGCAGTATTTGAACGCATCATCTACACACAAATATACTGTAAGACGTGAAAGCCTCACAAGCCCTCGCACACTTGTGACTCTGATCTGTGCATCAGTGTGGTTTTGTTTGTGTGTACTGTTCAAAGATTTGTATGCATATTCCAGAATGCATTTTTGGTTTGGATCTCCTTGACCTGCTAACTTCCTGCTTCATCTCCTGTCCTACAGGTACCAGGTGTACCCAACTTGCAGGAATACTTCAGGGGTGCTGGGGTTCTCCGTCACCGTGGAAACGCAAGCCACGAAGTTCAGGTGAGTCTCATTGCAGGTACCTGGCTCCAGTTTGAGTTTCTGTCTCTGATGTGGCTCCACCCACAGCACAGAGTTTGTGGAAGCAAAGATCGAGGAGTTCCTGGAGAACTTTGGCGAGCGCTTGTCCGGTCTGACCGAAGAGGCCTTCAGTACTCAGGTGACGGCGCTCATCAAGCTGAAGGAATGTGAGGACGCCCATCTGGGTGAGGAGGTGGAGCGCAACTGGTATGAGGTGGTCACACAGCAGTACATCTTCAACAGGCTGAACAGAGAGGTGATGCTCCCCGTCTTCAGAACTTGCACTTTCTGAGCAACTGAGTGTACTGTTTTTGTCCGTCTTCATACATTAGTAGTTTAACTTCAAAATGATGTCATATCCGTCGAGCTCTGATGAGCTGTTTGAATCTTTCCTGTCTACGCCGAATCACCGGCAAAAATCCCATTCTCCAGGAGGAGAGGAAAACAGCAAAAGCAGATGACTGAACAACGCATCTCAAAGTCCAGGCTTGCTATGCTCTGCTCCTGATTCTGAGATGCTGTGGTCTCTACTGCAGATTGAAGCCCTGAAGGTCTTTGCCAAGGAGGAGCTGGTTTCCTGGTTCCTGGAGCACAGAGAGCGCAGCAGGAAGCTCAGCGTGCATGTGAGTTTCCTTCATTTTTAATGCCCCTGCTTGGTTTGTGGAGAGGAACTTTTAAGCATCACCAGAGTGCAGTCCAAAGAGTCCTGGTGGTGGTTTGTTCTGTTCGTTGCTGGGTTTACTGCTCAAACCCTGCTGGTTCCACCCCTTTCCCCCCGCCCTCCCTTTCACCACACCATTGTCTGATCAGCTTAGGACAGTCTTCATGCTCTTGCAACTGGTTAACTGGAATAATATCTAGTTTCTGTTTCTTATCAGGTGGTGGGTTTCGGTGTGGAGGAGAACGACCCCCCCGATCAGAGCACAGACAACCCCCCCACCTCCTCAGTTTATGGTGAAGTGAGCGAGCTGACCTTCCTGCCGGTTTTGACAGCGGCACTGCAGGAAGCTACACTCATCACCGACATCAGAGGCTTCACCTCCTCCATCCCCCTTTACCCCCACCACAAAATCCTGGAATAAGCCCCTCCCACTTTTTTTTTTTTTTTTTAATCTAATCCGTTTTGTGAGTCCTGTTCTGGTTTCAGTTCTTTTTTTTTAAATTCTGATATCCTCTCAACTTTTATTTTTGGACATTCAGAACTCTCAGTGGGCGTGTATACAACACTGTTTATGGCGTGTTGGTAAAGTCCCACCTCCTGCAGGAGGTGCATGTGTCTATCGTCCACATAAACGCATGACTCTGGGTGAAGTTCATCAGACAGCTGGCTGCCTCTGTTCAAATGTAAGACAATTAAAAGCAGCCACGCAGAAGCTCTCTGAGTTTCTTATTTTCTGTTTCAGCAGATTTTCCAGAAACCTGATTAGAAATGCAGTTCAGTATTCACCCCAAAGGGGGCAGTATGGTAATGAAGCTGGTTACAAAACAGTGTTATGGTGCACAACAGCGACACAACAGGGATGCAGTCTCACAGCTGTTTGGTTCTGGAACCAGATTCTACTTAGAAACTGCTGAAGGTTTCTACTGTGACCCGAGAGCAAACATCAGACCAACAGTTTGACATGGGCAGTGTCTTATAGACTTACACCATCATTTTTTATCTATTATTATTTTTTCATCTATTTCAATATGCGTTTTTTTTTTTTTTACTTTTTCTAGGACACAGTTTCTGCAGAGCGGCTGTAGTTTATTTGAAATTCGCCTCTGAGTTGTGGGTGGGACCGTTGGTGCATAACAACCCCCCCCTTTCCCTCTTCAATGCTGACAGCTCTATATTTACATGCTCTCCTGGTATCTTACAGCCCTCACACCTCCAACCTAACATCACCGGTGCCAGAAAAATAATGGAGCTATCCAGCCGTACAGTTCTGATCCAGATTCCAGCTCAGACGATGAAAACAAAGACGTTTATGGATCTATTATCTACAAGTAGATGAATCCGAATGGAGCGGAGCAGAGAGCTTGTGGCCCACTAAGCGTATATTCTACATCACAAATAAGCTATTTTTCTGAACTGCATTTTTTTCTTCTGCTCCTGATTTACGATATGAATAAAGAAATACTCCGAAATGCGACTTTGAGCTTCATTTTCTTTATGAATGTCGTCCACCAGAATAATGCCACAAGAGCATGAAAAAATCACCAAAAACTCAAGTTTTATCGGAGTCGGTCCTAAAGGATTTTTAACAAAGAAATTTCTGTTTCTTTAGACAGAAATATTTAAATTACTACACTTAAAAAAATCTATATCTGGCTTAACTGTCTTTATGTGGAGCTTACCTGTCTTCTTTTTAAACTGATCATTTTTAGATAAGGTTTAATCAGACTGGCTATGAAATATCGTCGTGTTGATTTGTGTATTTTGGTTTTAAAGTTTTTGATTCAGCGCTGAGCATGGTGACCAGCTGGGTAGAGATGAGACAGATTCTTGGCTGATTCAGGTCTCACCCAATTACTAGAAATACGGAAAGCTGAAAGAACAAAAAAACTTGAGAACAAACTGGAAAAAAATCAAATTTACTGGAAAAAATTGCATAAAAATGTTTTTCAGCATAAGTGTGATGTAATCATACAGTCAAACATAAGAAAATACAACCAACATTATGTATATTATATAAAGGCATATTTTTGCTTGGTTTCTTGTGGGTGTTTATGGTTCATCCTCCTTCCTTTAGAGGTGGAGGTAGTGGGATTTGTAGGAAGGATTTCTAGTAGATGTTCAAATTGCCTTTTTAATTTCCATAGGTGCACTGTTGTCACATCCCTTCGCCGTTGTTCCATCAGCTTGGTTAGAAGAGGGGTTTGGTTTGGGATGAAAAACAGACTGTCATGAAAATACTAGTTCTTCTCTGTTTGAAGGAAACTGTTTGGAAGTGGATTAATTTTCCTCCAGAGGAGGAAAAGGAAAAACTTTTTCCTCTTTCATCTTCTTGATCTTTGCATCCTGCCGCCTCTTCACCCGTGCCTTTTTCTTCATTTTCTTTTTGATTTTTGCAAGTTTTTCTCATTCATGCACCTGAACCAAACTTCTGCTTTCTTCAAGTTCAGAGCATTTCAGTCTAATGAAGCCGGCGATGAACAGATGAACGGATGCTGAATGTCAGCAGAGCAGCTTGTAGAAACCCAACTTCTGGGGTTTTTAACTAGCATGCAGTTAGGACCAACCCCACCCTCATGATGGTGATCTGACAGAGCCCCCGTCAGCCTGAAGGAGGGCTGAATGTCAGCCTGGTTCCATTGGGTCAGACCTTCATCTAAACCTGAGGAGCACAAAGCAGAAGACAGACTTTTTTGTGAACTCTGAGGCTAAAGAGACGATTATTGTTATGGATTTTATATCTGATCACAAAGGAGAAGGATTTGTGAGTTTGTTTCAGTTGGACTGTTCTAATGGAGTGAATATGAACTGACCACATCCCAACATGCATGTTAACAGCGAAAAACACAAACTGTCAGCCATTATAAATAGCTTGGGTTATTATTAGATTCACATCTTACTTTTAATGCTCATATTGAAAAAAAAATCAGGTTCAACCTGATGCAAATTTTCATGCAATTAAAAAAAAAATCTCCTGATGCTGTAAAAGTGTTCTTGCTTTCAATGATTTTCAGTCACTTAAACTGTTGCGTAACCAGTTGGTCTCATGCTGCTTACATGGAAAGCAAATGAGTGAAGAAAAGAGGCTAAAGTGGAAGTGAAAGAAAGAAAACGGCAAGTGGACGACAGATGACAGCGAGGGAACGAAGAAAACCAGTGATGAAGCCTTTAGGGAAGAGACAGATGAGATGAGAGGTACAGTAAACACTACAGAATCAGCTTTTTCTAAAAGTTACAAACAACTGAAAACAGTTTAATCTTTTTTACAGATGAGCACAAAAACAGATTGTGGGGAGAAACAGCAGGAGTTTGGAAAAACGGCACAGCATGATTTTGGATGACGTTGATGTGCAGACACGGAAGTCCACCATCCAACCTGACACAGAAGTAACGTTTGTGGTTGTAAGGAAAAGGAAAAAAATTTAGTAATTGTCTGTAATATCAAATTTGACCATTTTGTCTTCCTTAAGATCAAAACTTGTGATATTGTTTACGCTGTCATGTTTAAGCGTGAAAATAAATACATTTTGAGGTACAAACTACAGTATGTGCCTTTAAACAAGGTTCCACAATGCTCTTCTGTGAGGGTGTGGGACCAGCCCCCAATGTTCCCAGGAACGAGAAACGCCCCCGACAGTAGGACAGTCTTCACTCCTTTGCAGACATAAAACTGATGTATAGAATACTGCATAAATTGGTTCTGGATCCTCTGGCAAAAAAAGCTTTGTATTTGTAATGAAACATTTGTGCATCTGTACAAAACTTTGTTACGGACAGACAAAACTTAAGCACGTGCACAACCTGAGGAGGTTAAGTTTCGAACAAGATTTAAGGGCTTCACAAAAAGATAGAAAGTGTGGCTTGTCGACTTTTACAGCAGCGCACACTAAAAGATAAGCCTGATTTTGAGGTTACAATGAAATATTGTGTTGTTTTAATGTGTTAAATGCTGCTTAATTATATGTTGTGATGTTGTATTTAATCTGTTTGTATAGGAAGTGTTTGCAGATGTATCTTGTATTTGTATTCATGCTTTTTGGCCAGGAGACTACAGATGAAAACTAGCCACCCACCTATCCAGAAAGGCCTCCTCCCTACGAACCTCCACAGCCAGGCCACGTCTCTCCTGGAGTGAGCGCCGCTCAGGCTCCCGTTGAAGCTGAAAGACACACGAGCATCACAGACACAGCTGCTCTATACCGACAAACTCCTGAGAATCACAAATTCATCCTTCCATTCAGACAAAACTGCATTACAAAGAGGCTCTTCCAACTGTCAGTCTATCGGGGGGGGTGCTGCCATAGTAACCCCACCCCACCATCTACATCAGACCATCAAGCAGTCCAGGAAAAGCTGTGCCTAACACATTATTTCTGTATTGCAACGCTCCGTTATCTGCAAGAAGACTCTGAGTGGCGGCGATTTTACTTCAGCATGACGTCTATAGTGAAGGTGATGGGCCAGATCAACAATGACATCCTTTGGTTATCTGAAGCTGATAATCGTATGTGTTGATTTTGTAGAGATGTGGAAAACAACATTTTGGGATTTCCTTGGTAACCAGGCCTGTCAGAAACTCCGCCCACATCATTAGGAAGGACGTGTGATGTGATTTAATTGAGTGTTTGGGATTTCACATCGTCTCAGTCACTGCTTGTTGGAGATTTCAAAGTAGCCGTTCTGGTGGGTTTCCATGCAAAATGAAGGAGCAACATCTGAGCAATTTTAACTCCTCTGATGTGCACGAGCGTGCACGAGCACCACCTCCTGTCATCTGGAGCCTGTAAACAAGAACACATCCAAACAACCATGTTTGTCAAGATGCACTTACAGCAAAGAGCAGGTTCTGTCCGCACTGGCCCAGCTGGCCACAGATGAGCTCACTGTATAACAGCGCCCCCTGTAGAACGTCCAACCCTCAGGACACGAGCTGCTGGCTGTCTGAAGACACAAGCAGAAATGTCCTGACATTGTTTCCTCCATTGTTTCCTTTGTAAATTCTAATTTGTATTTTTGAATTTTGCAATTTTTTTTACTTCTGTACAAAATGTATTGCATGAGTTACAAGTCAAGAATTATGCACACACAAATCTGGCTGATACTATTTTCTCTCCATACTGATAAAGAAATACTCAATAATTCAATTTTAAATCTTAATTTTGTTCATATATGTCCTCCATCATCTAAAAAATACCACAAGAACATGTTAAAAACACCAGAAACATCATTTTTTTCAGAGTGGGTCTTCTAAATGCTCAGTTTTCTCACTTCCTCTTCTCAGATTTTCCTCTCATTACAGTGGGTTGCAAAAGTATTCACACCCCTTTAACTTCTCCACATTTTCTCACATTATGACCACAAATATAAATATATTTCATTGGAATTTTATGTGAAAGACCAACAAGACGTGGCACACAAGTGTGAAGTGGAAAGAAAATTATACAAGAGCTCCTTTTGCTTTTACAAATAAAACAACTGAAAAGTGCAGTGTGCAAAAGTATTCAGCCCCTTTTCTCTGAGTGCATCCAATTGCCTTCAGAAGTTGCTTGATTATTGGTGACTGATCAAATGTTGCCTTTATGACTTAATAGAGTCCACATGTGAGTAATTTATACAAATCCAGCTGTTTAGTGACAGTCTGTGGTTTGTCAAGAGAATATTGGGGAGAAAACAGCATCATGAAGTGTAAGGAACACACCAGACAGGTCAGGGAGAAAGCTGTGGAGACATTTAAAGCAGGGTTAGGGTAGAAAAAGATTTTCCAAGCTTTGAACATCCCACGAACCACTGTTCAGTCCATCATCCTCAAATGGAAAGAGTATAGAACAGAAATACTTGATTCATCCCAAGCTGGGAAAGGTAGCTGTTGCAGCAGCAGAATACACATTTCATAGTCAAAAGAACTAGAAGCCATTATTTACAGAAGATATAAAAATAAGGAGAGTACAAAAAAGAATGTACTAGTCAAGTTTGCTAATCAAATTGCGAGAAAGATTTCCTGTAGCAGGAAACAACTGAGTATTTTAGAAAAGGCGCTCCGTTGTTTGTCCAGTACCGGGTGGAGATGGTGGTCAGGGTTATCCATGATGGCTAACAGTTTGTTCAGTGTCCTCCTCTCCACCACTGCTTTGATCATTTTCCGCAGCCAATGATAGAGCCAGCATTTCTTACCAGTTTGTTCAGTCGGTTGGTGTCACTGGTTGCAATGCTGCCCCCCCAGCAGACCACAGAACAGAGTGCTGGATACCACTGATTGGTAAAAAAATCTCCAGCATTTTGCTGTAAACATTGAAGGACCTCAGCTTCTTCAGGAAGTAAAGTCTGCTGCAGGCCTTCTTATACACAGCAGTGGTGTTGGTCCTCCAGCTCAGTTTGCTGTTAATGGTCACTCCTAGGTACTTGTACTCCTCCACCATCTTCACATTTTTACCCAGGATGCAAAGGGGCTGCAAAGCTGTTTCATTCTTCCTGAAGTCAATAACCATTTCTCTGGTTTTGTCTACATTAAGCAGCAGGCGATTTCCTCCAGCCCACTCCACAAATCTGTCCACCAGCCCCCTGTACTCATCCTCCTATACACCCAACAACTGCAGAGTCATCAGAAAATGTCTGTAGGTGACATGGCTCTGAGTTGTATTGAAAGTCAGTGGTGTACAAGGTGAACAGGAATGGAGAAAGCACAGTGCCCTGTGGGGCTCCCACACCACTCATCACCACATGGCACAACTGCAAACCAACCTAGACATGGTCGTCCACCTAAACCAACAGGCTGAACAAGGAGAGCACTGATCAGAGATGCAGCCAGGAGTTCATGGTGACTCTGGATGAACTACAGAGATCTACAGCTCAGGAGGAGGAATCTGTCCTTAGGACAACCATCAGTCAGGCACTGCACACATCTGGACTTTATGGAAGAGTGTCAAGAAGAAAGCCATTGTTAAAAGAAAACCACAAGAAGTCCCGTTTGCAGTTTGCCATAAACCATGTGAGTGACCAGCAAATGCGTGGAAGAAGGAGCTCTGGTCACATGAGACCATAATGAAACTCTTTGGACTAAATGCAAAGCGCTATGTGTGGAAGAAATCTAACACTGCACATCACTCTGAACACACCATACCCACTGTGAAACATGGTGGTGGCAGCATCATGCTCTGGGGCTGCTTCTCTTCAACAGGGACAGGGAATCTGGTTAGAGTTGATGGGAGGATGGATGGAGCCAAATCCAGAGCAATATTGGAGGAAAACATGTTGAAGTCTGAACAACACTTGAGACTGGAGCGGAGATTCACCTTCCAACAGGACAACCACCCTAAACATAAAGCCAAAGCTACAATGGAACGACTTCAAATGAAACGTATTCATGTGTTGGAATGGTCCAGTCAAAGTCCAGATCTAAATCTAATCCAGAATCTGTGGAAAGATCTGAAACCTGCTGTTCACAAACGCTCTCCATCTAATCTGACTCAGCTTGAATTGTTTTGAAAGAAACAATGAGCAAAGATTTCGGTCTGTAGATGTTCAAAGCTGGTAGAGACAAACCCCAATAGACTTAACAGCTGGAGTTGCAGCAAAAGGGGGTTCCACAAAGTATTGACTTTTGCACACTGTACCTTTTCAGTTTTTTTATTTGTTAAAAAAAAGGACTCTTGTATAATTTTCTTTCCACTTCACAATTGTGTGTCACTTTGTGTTTGTCTTTCACATACAATTCCAATAAAATATATTTATGTTTGTGGTCATAATGTGAGAAAATGTGGAGAAGTTCAAGGGGTGTAAATACTTTTACAAGCCACTGTACAAATATTCATTTTTTACAGTGTTTTCATTTTTTATCTGAAATGTACTTTTGTCTCAGTCAATGGTTTGTTCTTGAGTCACACATTAACTTAAATGAAGTAGATATCAAAGAAAATGAATGTTCTGCTCTGACAGTTCGTGCAGAAGCAGAACCCACTCCTGTGTGTGTGGACCTTGTTCTGGTGCAGTTCTGGCTGTTGTCCAGCTCCCAGATGATCTATTTGAGGAGTATCTGTAGCTCGTTGGTCCTGCTGGAGGCGACTGCGTATTGACCAGCTTCCCCCTGCTCCTCCCAACTGCGGCTCCCCAAGCTGGAGAGGAGTCAGACTGTGGATCTGACACAGAGGAGATGCAGATTCAGCTTGAAAACAGCTAAGCAGCAAGATACAGGTGGTCTGAAGCAACCTGAATGAAGGCTTTACCGTCCAGACTCTGTCCTCAGCTCGTCTCTGTCCAGACAGCAACATCTAAACATCAACACAGGAACAGAGTCAACGCTCCTGAATCTTCCAGCTTCAGAGTTTTCTTCGGATAGTTTGAAAAAGTGCACGTGAGAAAAACATCACAGAAGAAAAGAAAAACAACAAGTCTTCCCATTTGTTCCTTGGATTAAATCATTCTGGAAGCAACTCAGAACCTGATGAAGCTTTTAGAGACTTTACATCACATCTCAGGGGTGAGAAAGAGGAGGGCATTGGACTGATCCCTCTGTTTCTAATAAAGAAATCAAACATAGCAGTTGAGAACACTAAGGTCGATGAAAGATCAGCACGAAGAACCTTAAACAAGAAGACCAGCAAGAGTTCTCACAGAACCACCAGAACTGGACCATGTTAATAACTGAGAAGCATCCTCCTGGTTGGTTAGTCTGAGCTTCTGCTTCACCTTTCAGATAACAGTGCTTCCTTTTGGTGGTGGTAGAGTCATGATGTGGTTTCCTTTGCTTATTGTAGTGTGGGTGTGTGCCTACTGCATATGTTTTTATGATAGGAAGCTTTGTGGCTTTGTGTCTTGACGTTCTGTGGACGATGATGGTGTGACCTGTGTCAGCTGTAGTCACCTTCGGTCCTCCTGGCCTTGAGCGGTAAGCGCTGCTTGAACTCCCCCCTTCTCCTAGCTGATGGTGGGCGGTTGGTCTGTAGTTGGGAGCCGCCTCGTCTTGAGGCTCCATCTCAGAGTCCAGGAGGGGGTGGCGGTCAGGGACGTCCCCTCTGGCTGGGGGAAGCTCCCCCTCCCACAGCATCTCTGTCTCCACCTCGATGATTGTGTCTTCCTTCTCTTTTTTGTCAGGTGGGGTGGGGTCAGGAAGGTGAGGAGTAGGAGGTCGCCAGTCCTTGTCCACATCTGTGTCTTCTGGATTGCACCTTCCTGGCAGGCAGAAATCAGGGAAAAGTTGATCAGGCCGATTCTAGCTTGGAGCCAGAACTTCTATAACTTTAAACATCCTAACAGGCACCAGGTCTCGGGTGGAGGAAAAAATAGATGGATGGAATAAGTGGATGCAGATTAGGGCTGGGTGATAGTGAATTTTTTTTTCCCTCATCAAGCGATAACGATATATATCACGATATAAACCAACTAACTATTTCTGTCAAATCTGAACGCTCTTTGGCTCATTAGAGAAATGTGTAATCATCAGCAGATTGTTTAGATTTAAATATTTATTTCCTATCATACTTTGAACATAACAGATGCACTGAAGAAACATGATGCAACAGTTTTTTTTCTTCCCAGAAAACTAAAAAAAGGCATAAATATTACAAACTAAACTGAAAATTAAAGCAAAAGCTTTCAAGTTTCAAAAGAGAACATAAATAAAACAGAACACTAAACTGCTTGATCAGTTCTATTTAAAAACAAAGCATTTATTCTACAAATAAATTTAAATGTTGTCGAATAAATTCGAATGTGAAGTCTTACAGAACAAACATAAAACTGACAAACATTTTTGTAAACATCCTTTGAATAAGCTAGGAACTAAAAGCACATTCTCAGAATTTCTTCTCATAGTTTTGACCGTTGCTGCTATGAAGGTCTTAACTTTGTTGTTTTTGCTGGAAAATTATCCTTTATTTCAGTCTGAGACTGGATAAAAGGAAAAAAGGAACTTGCCTTCTGCACAATTCGCACTGCACGTTACTGTTTTTTGTGGGATTTTAAATGACTAAAATACCTCCACACAGGGGCCGAAATGTAATTTTTGAGTCATCGGCCAAGTTGGCCGGTTGACTAAAAAATGGATGAATGAATGAAAGTTACTTTGCTGCACTTTAATTTTAAATTTGTATTAATTGTAATCCTTATTTTTATATGATATTGCTAGCTTGTTTTGTGACGTGTGCTACTGACACCTTTGCCAGGTCACCCTTGCAAAAGATATTTTGATCTCGAAGGGTTTTTTCTTGGTCACAGAAAGGGTCATAAATAAATAAAATGGAGGCAGGCTCGCTCCATGTCAACAGTCCTGCCCACAACTCACAGGTGATTTTCTAATGAACTCCTGCTGCTCTGCAGAAACTATGTCCTAGAAAACCACACAAGTTTTTTCTTTTGGCTAAGAACGGCATAATCATAGTTAAAAGACCACTGGGAACGCTTTTACAATAAATCAAACGATGATCGGAGTGGGACTTCAAGAAGCAAAGAAGACCCAGTTTGGTGTCATTGTGGTCACCCTTTATAAAACTCTAAACATCACAAAGCTGACCTTCCCTTAACAAAAACGATCAAACAGCTGGTTGTTCATCTGTTCATCACAAGTTAAGATCAAAAACAGATGAACCTCCCCATGTTTAAAATGGTCCATACAGACAGAAAGGTGTGTCAGATGACACCTGGATCTGTGTTGGAACCCCCTGGCTGTTCATCTATGATAGAACGGTTGACGAGACCTTCTTTCCACCTGATCTGTGTCACCTCGTCTGGGGTCTATGATCTCCACAGTGGCAGATGTTCTCTGTCCTAGAACAGCATTTTGAGGGTTCTTCAGGAAGATAGTGAAGGTCTCATGGTTCTCCTCAAGACCATCGTTGATCAGGAAAATGTTCCAGGCCTTTAAGTTGACGCCTGAACCAGAAAGAAGAGAAGATTTGGACCATGTTTCTCAATAGAAGCACAGCTTATTGGATAGGAAGACTTTCTTTTATTTTTTTTTTTTGGAGTCTGACCTGGATCAAACTGAATCAGAGCGGCTGAGCTGTGAGTAAAGTCTCTTCCTGGTTTCGCTGATCCTTCCTCCACCTGCAGGACAACAACACAGATGATCTTTCATATAACCTGAATAACGCAGACACAAACACTTGGACTAAAATCCAGTTTAAAGGTCGTTTTTCAGTCTTAGAGTGCAGCCTGAAGACAGACAAAAGCCTGAGTTCCTGGAGGAAAAAAAACAGAAAGAAATGCAGTTTTGGTTTTGTTTTTTAGATGTTTTGTTCATCTTGCTCTGAAACCTCCAAATGAAGAAAATCTTTGGGTGATCTACAGAATCTAATGGTACATGGTACTCAAACAGACAGGAAGAGCCATCACCTGTATGGCGACATATGCTGGGTCGAAGCTCCTCCCACTACGCTGTACCTGGATTTGAAGTGTTCCTGCCAACTCACACGTTCTGTAACAGCTTGCTGACAGCTCCACCCGAGACCAGGACAGCTCCAGCCTGCAGGAGACACATGCAGGTCCTCAGAGCCAGTCAGGCCCACCAGGTTCCAGCCCTCTCAGCAGATTTGCATCACCATCAGAGCATGGAGAGTCTGGCGTCAGGACACTAGAGGCACCCGAGTGCCAACCTGCTTCATTTCTGAGAACTTACACCTGTGGTGGGGCGCTGTTTCCTGCCGCATCGCTCAGCTGGAACTCAAAGCTGTCGCTCGTCACTTCCACGTCTGCAGGGGCGATGAAGAGCAAGGCTTGCCGATCCACGTCCCTCTGCGTGAAGCGGCTCCCGATGAACGCTCCTGCAGGATGAGAACGTCACCATAAAAGTTTATGCTGACGTCACAAGTCTCTTCAGATCTTAGTGGAGCATCCATTCTGCTGGAAATCTGGAAGCTTCAGAGAAATCCTCTAGCATCATCTCCACCGTCTTCTGCCACCAGAGACTGACCAGAAGGTTGAGGACAGAATCTCCTGCTCTTGGTGGTTTTGTTGTTGGTCAAATCCCTTTGGAGTTCTGAAGTTTCTCAGAGCCAGTAAGTTATTCTTATTCTTTTCTATCTTTGATGTTTCCAGAGCCAGAAGAGGCAACGCAGGTTCAAAGAGTTATTGGACCACCACCATTATTCGTAAACTGTGCATTTCAGAAGAACCTTCATCCTGCAGTATTTGCAAGCTTTCATGCCTTCATGGGAAAGTACGATTTCCTGCTTTACTTGGTAATCAGTGTTCCCCTTTGGCCACATGACAGCATACAATGTGTAAATAGACGGACAAACATATGTTTTTCATGCTCAGACCGGCATGTTTGTGAGGGAAATAACCTCTGCATGAAAGTTCCTTCTTAGGTAAAATGAGGTTTGTGTCTGCGTGAAGATGAAGCGCCTGAAGATCTGCAGGTGTACCTACAGTCTCTGCTGTCTGATAAGAACATGTTTTAGCTTTGGATTCAGATTCTGAAAACCTCTGAGCTTCATTACCCTTGAACTCCTGAATTTTGTGAGGTGTGGAGTCATTGATTCGATTTTGTCCTGAAGATCTGCTCCTGGTCCGAGGAGCTCGCAAATATTCAGGTTTCAAATGTTTCGCTGTTAAATTCTGAAACCCTTCAGAACGTGGCACACCTGACTCCCAACAAAACGCTGCTCTGCAGCAAATCTAAAGAAAAGTCAATATTTATTCAGATTTAAACACATCTGCCCCTACCTGTGATGGCGTTTTCCAGGTATCCGTAGCGTGGAGGTCTGCTAATAGAGAACTGGAGCTGCTCTGCTGAGCTGCCAGGGTCAGAGGTCTGTAGGTGTCTGCTGGTGATGAAGATGCCTGAACGTCCATCTCTCAACTCCACCATGCTGCTGGGGCTCTGCCTGATGGTCAGGCTGGGAGGGGTCCGATCCACGCGATACACCTGAGGCAGAGGAAGCAGATCCTGGTGGGTTAGATTGTAGTCCTGCATGAGCAGCAGTTTGGCCTTGCAGCCACTAGGTGTCACTGTTGGCTCACTGAAGAGCCACTCTTTCTTTGTTTCTGCTTCATCAGCTGAAACCTGAATGCTTCATGTCTGATAGGCAGAAAGCTCAAAAACTATACAATCACCTGAAACCAGAACAGAAAGGATTCTTCCAAAGAAGTTGGGCTGCAGCTCCGTCACGAATGAAGATCAGAGTTTCTGCTTCCTTCCTGATACCCTGAAGCTCAGTATTTTTTTCACTAGACTTCATCTTTTAACAGTAAGAACCTTCCTGACATCAAGCTGATTCAAACATCATCTGAAAAGTTTCACGATTGGACCACGAGGATGACGTGAGCTGAGATGTTTGCCTCTTTGAAAAATTCATGTCACCTCACACGCCTGTAAGCTGAGACGAACCAATGACAGGCGGCTCCGCCATCACAGGCCCCGAGTGGCCGTGTTCGCCACCTGCCCGTGTGAGCAGGTCACCGGTGAAGGGGGGCTTAGTTCATCTGCTGGTGGGCGATTTATCAGCAGGAGCTTCATCCTCACAGCAACATCTTCAGGTTCTGCAGATCAGAACCTAGTTATGACCTGTTATTGAGACTGCAGTGTGGAACTGTGAAAAACTTTTGAAGGAAGGGGTTTCCTGGTTCGCACAGAAATAGGTGAAGTAGATTTAATGGAAACATTTTTTTACACTTTGCATAGGTTAAAATAACATTGAAGACCAGAGTCTCTGCCCTTAACCAGAACTGGAGAACAGAAGATCCATTAGACCCAGGCCAGGACGAACCCAGAACAGCAATGAATGAATGTTTGTTCAAATACATGGATCCTGTCAGTTTGAGGCTCACCTGGATGTTGAACGCGGCAGGCTCCTCCCTCAGCTGTCCAAACTCCAGGTACCCTTGGTTGCTTCCGTCTCCAGGAAGGAAGTGGAACCTGTCGATCTCTGCTGGGCTGTTCGAGTAGTGTCGGTAAGCCAGGTTCAGCTCGTCCACATCCTTCTGATAGAAGCGCGGCGATGATGACACCAGCGGGGTTCCTCTCAGCAAAAGCTCACCATACCGGGGCAGCTGGGTAACCACGTAGCTCAGGTTGGTGGCGGTGGTATCAGGGTCGGTGAGCTGCAGATGCTCGTTGTTAATGGCTGCAGTAGAGCCTTCCCGCAGCCGGAGGCCACTATTGCGCTGCAGGGTGGGGGGGATGCAGTCGCTGCGCTGGATGCTGATGATGAGGGCACCACTGCGGGATGAGTCTCCGTTGGTGACGACAAAACTGCACAGAAACAGACGACCGCTTTTTTTTCAGCACGAACACCAATGCTGCAGCGCCCCCTGCTGCAGCAGGACCACAGGGATGACTGACAAGGTGGGGGCTGCATCTTGTCCTTGCAACCATGTGGCAACACAATCTGCCTCTGCTCTGAAGCTGACAAATTGCCCCCCGGGCCCCCCCAACACACACAGTCCTGGTGGAACATCTGGCCGCAGCGCTGTTCGTGTTTTCCAGCGGTCCAACTGACCGTTGCTGCTGTTATTAATAATGCTCATTTATCATTTGTTGTCACGGCAACACAAAACACACACGACAAGTGCACCTGAGTCCTTCACATGACATGACATGCACGACGGGGAGGATAGCAGTTCGGACCTGCACTTTTCTGGTTAAAGTTAATGCAGAGTCTGTGTGACGGAGTGGGTAGTGAGGGGTGCCACAGGGATTTGTGCTGGGTTCAGTCTGTTCTGTTTGAACTGTCATGCTCTGTGAATTGCTTAGAAAGGGATTCAGCTAAAAAAAGTGAAACATGCCAAGCATCTCATCCATGTTCTCAGGATTTTCAGATCAGTTCCTTCATCTCTGTTTTACTCACTCAAAAGCCACTCTGTTATTGATAAAAAAAATAGTCTAAGCTGAAATAAGGTCATGGAAAAACTTCAAAACAGACATTGAAAGTGCTGGAATTTGACCTTAAAAAAGTGAGAACTCTCAGCTCTAAAAACGGAGAAGTAATTTCTGAGCGACCATGTCTGCTGACTCACGCATGGATCTGTCATCATCTACTGTCTGGAGCAGCATGTGTTTATTCAGGATTGCCCCTCCTTTTCACTTTTCTAAGGCTGAGATGTTTGTGAAAAGCCTCCAGCTGATCCAGAACGCTGCAGGCAGGTTCTGAAGGAAGCTGGCTGCTCTCCGCCTGCCGTGTCTAACTCTGATCTTGGCTGTGATCTGATGGTTCTTCTGCAGCCAGATAGCCAGCCGTTCGGGGCAGCGCAGGTCTGGGTGACAAACCCAGGGTCTGCACACACCAGCGTGCTCCCCGTCCTCCTCCTCCTCTTTAAAAACTCCGCTGCTGCCAAATTGGCTGGAAAAGCAGATCGACATACTGCAGCAGAGAAAGGCTGTAGTCTCCTGACGCCCAGCCTTTGTTTGTCCTGGCTAAGCCATCTTTTCTTGGCCAAATGTTGTGTTATCATTTTTAGAAAACAGTAATATTCTGCTGTCAGTGTTCAGAAGAAAATGTGTATTTTATCCTCTTGATGTGAGCGGACCTTCATGCTGAGCAACATCTCATGTCCCTCAGACACGCCTGGATCATGTGACTCCACTCAGACAAAAACAACCCTATTTATTGTCAAACTTTTATCTATGATTTGATCCAATTGGATTAAAATTCCACTCTGATCATCTTTTGATCAATTTTCAAAGTGTTCCAAGCAGCATTTTATTTAAGATTACGCCAAGCAGAGTGGCAGAGTTCATTAGAAATTTGCCTTCGTTTTGTGAGTGAGACTGACTGCATGGAGTAAGCCTGCCCCCACTTCCTATCTGTTTACGTGCTCTCCGTTAGCTTACAGCCCCTCACATCCCCAACCTAACATTACCGGTGCAACATAAACGGCAAACATTATTGGAGCTATCCCACCATACAGTTTTCATAATATTCGTGTGTCTCTTTATAAGCAGCACTGCAGACACACTTATTTTTTTCACCAGGTAAATTAGACAACTGTTGCTGCAATACTGCCGCCCAGCGGCTACGATAGTTTTCACAGTCACAGTCAGTCATTTTGGGAGTCACACTAACCCCTTGAAAAGAAAAAAACAAGGTCCAAGCAGAACTGAGGGCGTGTTCTTGTTTACCTGAAGGAGTCGGCCTCGCCGTCATGACTATTGTCGTGGGTGTAACACACTCTGTGTGCAGCCACATCCAGCTGGGTGAAGCTGGTCAGCGGCACTCCCGGCTGCTGAACACCGTGAACGAGACCATGTTGAGGCGGTACCAACACCTTGAAGATCAGCTCATCCGGTCGACCCGCTGAGTCAGACGCCAGCAGGATGTCTGTGTTTAGGACCACTCGCTGCCCTTCCTTCAGGTACACAGGCTCACTCTGTAGCACAATCCCACCTAGAGGCAACCGGGAAGATCCATGAACTTCCTGATGGAGTTTTCTGATGCAACATGATTGACGTATGAAAATTCAGTGGTGGAAAATCCTCTTATTTTTCATGACTAAACACTTGATTTTCGACTCTAAGAACAGAAATGAGAGAAAATGACCACAAATCCAATCTTAATTTAAAAAAATATTTTAAACACATACAGAATTTAAAAGTTTTTATCTTTGTCCAAAACCTGATAACACATGAGCCATCCAAAAACTGGATCCACAAACTGATTCTGAGATTCAGAACAAAGTCCATAGTAACTGCATGATCAAAGGCCTTGTTGGCCCACTAATAAAGTAAGCCTGAAAAATTCTTAAACCATGGTAAACCCACTTCTGAACATCCAGTTATCTTTTTGATCTATTGTAAAAGTGATCCTCGTGGTCTTTTAACTGTGATTATGCCGTTTTTAAGCAAAATTCATAAACTTGTGTCGTTTTCTGGCACATAGTTTCTGCAGAGCGGCAGGAGTTCATCAGAAATTTGCCTCTAAGTTGTGGGCGGGACTTTTCGTGCACTGTAAGACCACCCCCTTCCATCATCCATCTGTTTTTTTTTTGCTCTCCCTCCCACCCCACCCTAACATTAGTGGTACAGAAAAATTGCGAGCAATATTGGAGCTATCCAGCTGTACAGTTTTGATCCAGATGTCGTATGTGGATCTTTTTGTCCGCAATTGGATGCATCAGAATGTAGCTTCTACTTCGCTGCTACAGGCTTTTTCAAACAGTGTTTTTTCCGTCTGGTCCTGATTCAATTCAAATAAAAAAATACTCAGACTTAAGATAATCTTCTATATATGTCTATGTATATACTGAAGTAATTATTCAAGACAGAAGATTGACCCACATTTACAACCTCCTTTCATCTTTAGGTGACCCAGAAGGCCAAAGGTCAGCCTCAAAACCAGAGGAACTCCAGTGTTTTTTGACAAGCGGCACCCAGAGGAGACAAGTCCACAGCTGCTGCACCCCCCCCAACCATGTTAATTATTCAGCTGTTGAGGGGCCGGACGTTTCTCACCTCCTCTCATTTAGGATCAGAGGGCCGCGTGCCAGAAGGGCCGGGCCCCCAACACTGTGCGTGTTCACCCGACTGAAAACTGGCAGGAAAGAGGCGCTCAATAATGTATGACCCAAAGAGAGTGTGTGTGGGTTTGTGTAGAAAACAGGGTCTGTGTGTACTGTTTTCAGGCTCATATTGAGCTCACAAAAACTCCAGTTCTGGCGGTTGGCAGGGATACTGGGTCAGTGCAAACCTTTGTGGACCCTGTGGATGGAGATGAAGAAGGTCTGAGTGGGCGCCTGGTTGTCCAAGTCGCTGAGAGTGAAGCGGAAACTGTCGTGACCTCTGAAACCAGCGGCAACAGCAGCGTCGTGTTTGTACCACAGACGGTTCATGTCCACGTCGTCCTGAGACAAGTTCTGACCCGCTGAGAGTTTGATCCAGCCCAACTCTGTCTGCAGACAAAGACCAGAGAAAGCTTTTTTACTTGTGACTAAAATCTTTACAAACATTTATATACACATACTTTACCTTAAGCTGCAAATTTCCAAATCTCGGCTCAGAATTCAGGATGAAGAAGACCCGGTCAGGAGGCGTGTCCAAGTCCTCGACCTCGAGGGTCAAACTGGAGATGACTCTGAGCTCACCAAAGTTCACATCCAGACCCGCGTTCCTGAAACACCCGCAAAGGGAAGCTGCTTTCCTTAAGTTTAACTTGTGGAATCAAGAACGATGGTTATTTATTCTGATAATAAAGTGAATTATCTTGAGTTCTTGAATTCTCTCTTTCTCTTGAGGACTTCCTGCCTGTTTGATCTTGTATGTGTATTTTTGATGTCATTCAGCTGTGACAGGATTCACTTTTTTAATTTTAAAACTTTATTTGTCACATACCCATACACTCACTAGCCACTTTATCAGGTACACTTTTCAACTACCAGGTTGGACCCCCTTTTGTTTTCAGAACTGTCTTAATCCTTGGTGGCATAGATTCAACAAGGTACTGGAAACATTCCTCAGAGAGTTTGGTCCAAACTGACATGACAGCATCACACAGTTGATGCAGATTTGTTGGCTGAACATCCATGATGCCAATCTCCTGTTCCACCACATCCCAAAGGTGATCTATTGGGTTGAGATCTGGTGACTGTGGAGGTCATTTGAGTCCAGTGAACTCATTGTCATGTTCAGGAAGTCAAAGCCGTACTTCTGGACATGTATGATCTCACGGGAGTTCTAAAGAACCTGATTTTTCAGTCAAAGTCCCTCCAAAGTTAACTTCTGTTGCTCTTTGATAGTTGGTATGCGCATTTTCCCACATCTCATCTGTTAAAGGAAATTCGTCTCAAGCTCCAACTGGTGTTCAATATGTAGGGTGTTATTTGAGTCATCAATGTAAAATATACTTTACAAAATGAGGTCCAGTGTTGGTATGTTCCCTCCTGACCATATCCCACTCTGGATGTTTTGTTCTGCAATTAACTAACCTGTTGGTCTTTGCATGTCATTTGGGGCAAGAAGAACAGTTTCTGCAGCTGTGAGAATGATTTAAGGGTTTGTCCACAGAACACAGTGGTGTATTTTGAGTGTAGATTATTTTTTATAAAGTACAGAATATCAAAAAGTCTGAAGGAAACCATCATGAAAGTCCTAGAGTGACTGATCATAATTGCCATAACTTTTTAAAGGGAACCAGTCTTGATAAGCTCAACACCTTCTGGATCAGGGTTCTGCAACCTGAGGCTCTGGAGCTACAGGTGGCTCTATTACTCCTCCATTGTGGCTCTCTGGTTAAAGAAAAATGAAAAGATTTTAATTTTAAACAGTAATTGTAAATGAAAAACTAAGTGGTAAAGTAAAATGGCAAAGTCAACTGTCAACCTCTGTTCAACTCATTTTGCAGTGTAATGATGGTACCAGTTGAACTAAAATACTTTGACAGATTTTTCTGCTCTATGTACCACATAGAAGTCAGTAAGCACAACCAGAATACATGGAGCATGGCAGATTTTTTTTTGTAACAAATTCTAGAATTTTAGGTGCATCTTATGGTAAGAAAAATACTGTAAGGGTCACTTAATTACCTCTGATTTAATTTTGGTTTGTTAGATTTACAAAATTCTGGTTGAGATGCTCTACAAATGATTAAAAATACTTTTTTTCACTACCTACTTTTACTTTTGGTGCATTGATATCATATGTGACACAGAAGTGTCTTTTATTTTGAAAGGAAGTCATGTTAACCTCTGCAGAAAGTAATACACTATTTTGTGTTTGTTTCATGTATACCAAAACAAACAGCAGTTCATTTATACTTATCCAACAGTAACATAAATACAAATCAGCATCTCAATTTTCTAAAGGGTGAAGTGAGACTTTGTGGCTTTGATTGGATTGTGGTCAGTAAGAAATCGACCTGAATGGCTCTTTAAGTATTCAGGCTGCAGACTCCTGATCTAAAAGCAGGACCAGCCTGCTCTGTTGATTATTAACCTTCTCAAAGAAGCTTTTCCTTGTGAAACTCCAGTAGATGAAGCAGGTTTCTGTTGTTCTGATAGTTTCCACAGAAGAGTCAAGGTTACTGCTTGATTCTCTCCTGAGGGGATCATACTTTGACTTTAAACATGTCCTAGTTTTGCCATCAAGCAGGAGGATGATTCATTCCTGCACACACAGCACTTCCACCAGGAGGAGCATCTGAAGAACTCAAGCTCCATCTCCTCTGGTCTCAGTCTGAGGGCTCAAAGCAGGAAGTTGGAAAGAAGGAAGTCCACCGTGGGATTGTTTGGATTTGGGTTGGTGGTACTGGTGGTGGCGGCATGTACATGTTTTGTTGGGGGGGGTGTTGAACATCAGCAACCATCTGGCTGCTTTTTCACTTGGAACTAAAATCCACGCAGGAGCGAAGCTGCCACATCCATCCTGCAGGAAACGCAACAACAAGGAGCGCGGCATCTGCCAAGTCTGCATGTTACTTCTGCCTGGGCAGCCTTTACAGCACCAGCTCGCCGCCGCGCCCACGCAGCTTCAGCTGAGCAGGGGACAACAAGGGGGAGGAAGGCAGCGGGACAGCGAGGAGCCCAGTCAAGGATGCAAATTCCCAATTTATTCGTTCAAATGAAAATATTACGGGGGGTTTGCCATCCACACAAGCACAGCAACTTGCCCTGTTTAATTCACTCCCAACATCTGCTGCTTGGTTTGTGGGGACACGTCCTGACCTGAGCTTGATCAAAGTAAACACTAAACAGGTCAGGCTATCCAGACTTTAAAAAAAAACAAAAAAGCCAAAGACGAGTGTTGTCTTTACACTGTTTTTGATCATGTGATCTGTATGTTAAAACCACAGACGGAGATGGGAGCGAAGAGCAAGCTTTCTGTGACAGCAGCTTTGATTGACAAGTTTCTCAACACCTAAAAAATGAAAACAAAGAGAAACTTTTAGGTCTTTGACCCGTTTCCAGCAACAGCAGAACTTTTTCAGATACTCCTAATAGCCAAACCTCCACCCTACTTCAGCCAGAATTCAAGTTAAAAAGTACAAACCATTCTTTGGGGGTTTTGATCAAGGTGGATCAATAGAGCTGTAACCTGCACAGATTCAAGACACCCTATGCCAGATGCAGCAAAGCAGCCCCAGAACGTAACAGAACCTCCTCCATGTTTCACAGTAGGGATCGTGTTCTTTTCTTCATATGCTTGATTTTTCTGTCTGTAAACATGTAGATTATGTGTCTTGCCAAAAAGTTCAATTTTTGTCTCATCTGTCCACAGGACATTCTCCCAGTAGCTTTGTGGCTCGTCAACATGTAGTTTGCCAAATTCCAGTCTGGATTTTTTTGATTTGTTTTCAACAATGGTGTCTTCCTTGTTCGTCTCCTCTTAAGATCACTTTGTATCAAACTGTGACGGATGGTACAATCTGACTCTGATGTTCCTTGAGGTTGAAGTTCACCAAAACCTTTTGCCAAAACATACTTGTGTATAATTTTCTTTCTAATGTCCCGAGACAACTCTTTCCTTTGCTTCCTTTGGTCCATGTTGAGTGCGGTACACACCATGTCACCAAACAGCAGTTGTTACCTGTATCTCTTTAGAGACATTGTAGACACTGTTATTGGACACATCTTGGATTAACATAGCCCTTTGGTCACATCAGTCTTTTCTAGGGGTAACCATCATTTTTGTCCAGGCCTGTTTCATGATTTTGTTTTTGTAAATAATTCTGTTGAAGCAAAAACAAAAGCAATGTCTGACCTTCATTGGTTAAATTTCATATAATTTTATTTACTTTTGGCAGATTCATATTATTTCTGTGACCATTGTGAGTTTTTCTTTCATTTACCGAAGGGAACCAACAATTTTGTCCAGGTGTGTATATGACAGAAAAGTTTCAGCTCAAATGAAAGGAAAGGTGAACAAAACTGTGGTGAGAGCAGCCATGTTCAGCCTAGAGACTGTGGAAGTGAGGAAAAGACAGGAAGCAAAACTGGAGGTAGCAGAGATGAAGATGCTGAGGTTCTCTTTGGGAGTGACCAGGATGGATCGGATCAGGAATGAGTACATCAGAGGGACAGCACATGTTAGAGGTTTAGGAGATAAAGTCAGAGAAGCTAGACTGAGATGGTTCGGTCATGTCCAGAGGAGAGACAGACAACGTATTGGTGGAAGGATGCTGAGTCTAGAACTGGCAGGCAAGAAGTCTAGAGGAAACCTAAAGAGGAGGTTCATGGATGCAGTGAATGAAGACATGAAGGTAGCTGGTGTTAGAGTAGAGGATGAAGAAGACTCGCTGTGGCGATCCCTGAAGGGAAAAGCCCCCAAAAAAGAAGATACACATATTATCAAACTTATATGAAGTTTGTTGTTTTTTATGATTTCAGATTACTAATTTTTTAAATTTTTCTATAGAGACAAAATGTGTTTTAAAGTCGGTTTCTTCAAAATTATTTAACAACCACTTACCACTTACTCATGTGAATATAATGTTTTGCTAAAATTATTATTACATTTATTACATGTGTTTCACCAGATTGGAAGATTGAATCATTAAAAATAAATGATATTTTATGTTTAGCATTGTAAGATTTTTCCCAAACAGCTATTTGAGATATGTCTCTAAATTACTCCAAAAGATAAAAACATGAGAACAATTTAGAAAAACTCTTTCTTTCAATACTTTCTACAGATATTAGGGAAAAAATGACAAACCCAACTATTTAATGGGTAATATCTATGTGCAATCTTCAAAATAAATGTTGACATTATATCAGTAATGTGATGCTCACAGAATGAAGAAGAAAACTGTAAAGCAGGTCTGCTGCTCAAAAACAACTCTTAGCTTCATCTGTCACTAAGGCACGCTGCAGTTTGGGATTGGTTAGATAACTAACTAAATAGAACTCCTCAAATTTGTGATTCAAGTGTGACTCAAGTCAAGCCATGTGACTGGAGTCTCACACCTCTGGACATTTCTGACCATCAGGTAATGAAAGGGTGAGGGCCTCTCCCTGTGACCCTCTGACCTCACAGTCCCATATTTCCACAGATGTTGTGTTAACCAGATTAAGAGCTTTGCGCAGCACTCTGCTCTGACCACCACTGTGTGTGTGTGTGTGTGTGTGTGTGTGTGTGTGTGTGTGTAAACTCATCCACCTGTCAGTCAGTGTGAGGACAGCTTTAGCTTCACAGACGAGGACGTTCAGGCCTTCACTTTGGAGCAACAAAATAGCTTAAGAATTGAGGATGTTAAAAAGAGCAGTGGGTGTGTGCGCGTGCACACACAATATATTTGTGTACTTGTAAGCCCCTGAGATATAGAAGTTTTTTATTCTCAAATAAAGTTTTCGGAATCAGAGCTTAGCTTTAGGGCTAGAAGTAGGTTTATGATCAGGGTTAAGCAATCCTTTTTGATGGTTGGTGATTAAAAAACATTTAGTGAATTGAGAGCCTGTGTACATATGAAATACAGTATGTGTTGTGTTTCTACATGTGAGATTGTGTATGGGTGTTCCATGGATTTTTGCATGTGTGTGTATCTGCATGTATGAATATGTGTGTATATTTGTGTTTGTTTATGTGTATGTATTCACGTTTCTGCAAGTTTCTGGACATTTGTGTTTCTGCATATGTGTGTGTGTGCATTGGTTTATGCATGTGTGCGTGCACGCGCTTGTGTGTGCATGTGTGTTTGTTCGTGCTCGTGCATGTGTTTGTGTGTGCATATATGTTTTGCACATGTGTGTTTCTGCACGTGTGCGCGTAGGTGCTTGTGCGCACGTACTTGAGCACTTGTGGTTTGTTGTCGTTGACCGGCATCACGGTGACCTGAGCTGTCCCCTCTACTGTATGGATGCCATCTGTCAGCCGTAGCACCACGGTGTCCTCCAGGGTTTCCGTGTCATCGTGCATGTACAAGAGCTTCATGCCTGCAGAGGGCGGGGCGGGGGGGCAGGGGAGGGAGAGAAGCAGCAAACTGAAAGGACATATAATGGTCATTGTTCGATGAAGTGCAAACATTTGTTTGAACCTTGCTGTTTGAACGTTTTTTATCTTTATTTTTTTCTATATGTAAGATGAAGTGTTTGTCCCATTTCTGTTTGGTCAGAGCCATCAGAACGGGTCCAGCATGAACCCAGTCGCTGCCTCCCACCTTGTCGGAGCTCCTGCAGAGTGAAGGAGGACAGGTGGACACTCCTCTGCATAAGCTCCTTCCCCATCTGCTGGTAGTGGCTGATATCTGAGCCATGGATGCTGCTGATCAGACTGCCGTGAGCAGGTCCTCGCTCCACTGTGAAGGTCAGCACATCTGGAGGGGCATCCAGGTCAAATCCATCCAGTATGGAGGGAGTCAACTCCTTTAACCCGCCCTCCTTGACCTGCAGGGGCACATGACAGCATCAGTCCAGAACACTATTCTGCAGCTCCCATGGGGTTAGAGTTGGTTCTGAAGAGAACGCACGCTGAAGTTAGCAAACGTCAGAGAAGGAGTCTCATCATTGCTTGGATTGATGATGATGTAAAATAGGACAGGGGCAGAGGTGTGCACGCCGTCGGTCACACTGATGGACAGCTGGTCAACAGTTGGCTCCAGCCCTTTGTGCTCAGATTGGACATAGTTGATAAAACCAGAAGTCAGGTGGGAAAAGCTGAAGGATTCTGGGAAAAAAGTGGAGGTCACGTTATGGATTGTTTACAATCAAGTGTTGTTTTATGTTAATGTTAATCCTTTTTCCCAACCATGTTTTTACTATGTGAAAATCAAGGTCACATTAAAGTCATGTTAACTATGATGTTTACCAAAATGAAGGCTGAATGTTTGCTTTTTTTATCGTGCTTCCAATTCTATGACTGTCATGTATTTTATCATTTACAGTGACATGATTATCATGTCAACAATCATGGTAATGATTATGGGGATGACCATTGTATTGATTATCTCAGAGTTACACCCACTGACCCACTGGCACTCCCGCGTTGCTTTTCTCAGAGCCGTCTGATGGCAGCGTGTTTTCTATAAAGCCATAGAGAGGCGGAGTCTCCAGGTGAAATGTGAGCTGCTCAGGGCGGCTGTCTGGGTCTGACGCTCCCAAAACCCTTCTGCAGAGACAAACGTAGGAGGCCTCATCCACCACCAACAAGTTTTCTCCTAGAGAGCAGCGAGAAACACTGATTTACATTAAACAAACAAACCCCTCCAAGATTTGACCAACAGTTTTAAGAAGTCTGTGTTTCTCAATAAAACAAAACACCGAAATGTTGTTTACTGAACAAAAACACAAACAACATGCTGGAAACAATCCATCATTATGTACACGATTATTTTTCAAACGGTAGACACTTCTGTGAATTAAAGGGGTTGCCATCAATATGTCGCTACTGAATCTGAGTCCCTGATTGGTCAAAGTTCTACCTGGTTTAACTTTCAACGCACTTTCAATGGCCGTATGTAGAGCCAGAAAATGGACACAAAAACTTGCACAGTGATGCATGAATGCAGAAGTTTTAAACTCGTTAGCCTGGAATGCGTATACACACATTTACATAGACTGGATGGATGTGGTAGCTTAAAAGAGCGTTGCCAAGCTTGAGCTAAAAAATCTCCTTCTCTGTTGAATGCTGGCTTTAATATGAAAGGATTTAAAATCTTCACAGATTTCTGTGCAGCAACAGCTCTTTTGTTTATGGTCTGTTCTCAGGTGCTTTGTTACCTGAAGAACAGCAAAGTTCTGCTATAACAGAGGTGCGCACACTGGTGAAGATCAACAGCACCTGAATGAACCCAACCCTCTTGGATTCTGTGGAAGCTGTGAGGTTGGATTGGGTCTGTTTTTTATTCTCCGGGTTTTGAACCCTTCAGAGTGTTTGGAAAGTTCTGATAGTCTATTTTTTTCCTCTGAAGATCAAGTTGAAGTGACATCTGATGGTTTCAAGACTTTCCTGATCCATCTAAACATCCAAACTAGCAACGCCCACCGCCCTCCTCTCAGCTGCTAATGAATGGACCACCTTCTTCTGCAGCTCTTGGGTTGGCAGAGTCCCTGCATCAAGGCGAGCGAGCGTTAATGAGACAGTTCTGGATCTGCCTGATAAACAGAGGTAACGCTCTTACGCAGTGTCTTTATTCGCCGCTCCCTAATTAGACCAAGAAAGGCCTCAGACGTGCCAGAATTAGGAGTCCGCCATCCTGCTGCTCAGAGCGCCTCGCTAATCCGGCTACCGAGGCGGCTACGACACGACGGCTGTGGCGCTCTCCTCTTTTGTTCTGAAAAGATGTTCATTGTTTGTCGCCCACAAACACACACACACACAGATTATCAGTCACTCTGTGTGAGTTTGTGTGTTAAAACAGAGGACAATAGACAGATTCACTAAAAACTCATTGGTGCCAACCCTGTTAGCGAGCTGTGGACGTTTACAATCACTCACTCTGAGTCTAAATAACCCGCAATGAGTAAACAAAGAACCTCAGATGCAGAAGTTACCAAACAACCAGACATGATCCAGTTTGTTTCTGTTTACGTCCACTAGGTTTAGGAACTTTGGATCAGTAGAAGGCACCGATTCACTTTAAAACTCCATGTTTTTATGTCATTCATTCATTCATTCATTCATTTTCCAATCCGCTTTATCCCTTTCGGGGTCACGGGGTTGCCGGAGCCTAACCCGGCTACTCATGGGCGAAGGCCGGGTACACCCCTGGACTGGTCGCCAGTCTGTCGCAGAGGCCACAATCACACACCCATACACACTCACATTCACACCTAGGGACAATTTACAGTGACCAATTAACCTGTGAAGCATGTTTTTGGACGGTGGGAGGAAGCCGGAGTACCCGGAGAAAACCCACGCATGCACGGGGAGAACATGCAAACTCCACACAGAAAAGGTCCCCCAGCCAGGACTTGAACCGGGAACCTTCTTGCTGTGAGGCAGGAGCGCTAACCACTGCTCCACCGTGCAGCCCTCCTGTTTTTATGTCATCCAACAATATTTAAGATCATGATGATTGGCATAATGGAGGCACTTGGGATTTGATGCCTTTGAGGCTTTTGGAGATTCATACATGCCTGAACCATCATCAGATCTTCACAAAGCTCCCTGAGGTCAGACCAAAAACACAACTTTTATAGATCTGAAATGATGTGACAGAAATGCCTCTAGACGCATCACCTGTAATTAGATCTTTGTGTGAATGAGGTTTGGAAGAACAGCTTCTGTCTCCAAGAAGATACGAGACATTATTGGATGTTGTAAAGACCAGCCAGTTCAAACAGAATACAGAGTTCCCTCGCTATATCACTGTTCACCTTTCACGGTCTCGCTGTTCACTGAATTTTTTCAATGTGATTTTGAAAGCCCTTTTTACAGCTCATTAAGTTCTGCGTCCTGATTGGCTGTTGACCGTGTCAATCAAATATTTGTTGTCGTGTGAATATGTGTAGGGGTTAGATGGTCTGCCAGGCAAACGCTGCGGGCGCTCGTCCTACCCAGGCTGATGATGGGAACTTTGTTGTTGATGGGAAGAATTGTGATGTTAAGGTCATAAACAGGAAGCGTCCCGTGGAGTGGAACAGGAGGGGGTGGGGAATCTCCACGACAACAGCTGTCTTTTGTGCCAGCCTCGCCATCAGAGATGATGAGTGTGACTATGTCGGTCACAGGATCGCTACCGATCTCTCCTCCTGAACACACACCGTGCATAAAGAGACAAAGATTTATGATTTTTTCAAGTCATTTATGTCAATGTTTTCTGTCATGAAGGAAAGTTAAGATGGAGATTCAACAGTAAAGAATCCCAATACCTTCTCCCTGGTCACTCACCTGAATGCAGGTAGTAGACGTGTCCCTGTAGCAGGTCCTGTTGCGAGAACTTGTCCACGGCGATTCCGTCTCTCTGCAGCTCTCCTCTGTTGGGGGTCCGGGCTAGCATGTAGGTCAGACTGAAGTCGTCGCTGTCACGGTCTGTGGCGGACAGGTAGTCCACAGTCAGCTGGACCCGCCCTCCCTCCTTACAGGTCAGCTCCCGATGAAGAGCCCGCCCCAGCTGGGGAGGCTCATCGTTTATGGGTAGGACCTGGGGGAGCGCAGCAGATCCAGACTCAGACCCTCCAGAGGCCTGCAGCTGTTTGCTTACATTCTAACACAAACATGATATCAAACATTTGAGGGAAGCTTTAAACATTTATTATGGCTGTGAAAGCTCAAACCACCAAACCGACACGCATCCACACGTCTGCAGCTCAAACAGATGGTTGGTTCTGATCCAACTCTGCTCTGAACATGCATCTCAAGCTGAACTTTGGAACACAGCGCAGACAGGGACAACCAGCCAGCAAGTGAAAACACCGTCAGACATCCAGCAATTATCTTTCACTTCTCAGGGGGTCAGCAGTTTCAGGAAGGAAACCCAAACCTCCAGCTCTTCTAGGAGGTTACTGACCAGTTGAGAAGCGGGATTTCTCCAGGACGCTGGAGAAATCCCGCTTCTCAACTGGTCAGTCCTGGGTCAGCTGCGGGGCGTCCAGGTTGCACATGTACCTGTAGGGTTATTTCCACGTCTCAACCCTCCATGTCCTCTAAGAATGTTCGTTTCTTTCTGCCTGTGTCTGTGATCTTAAAACTCATCAACGCTTACAGCTTTTGATATAAAGTGGGATGGGGAAACTGATAAAGACATTCCTCTTTAAACTCAGTTCTCACAGCTGACCAGCTTTCAAATGTTGTAGTGGGAGCTAAAGGTCATGTATACCTGAAGGTAGAAAAATCCCATCAGCCATCAGATGGTCATTTCAGTTTGAACTGATTTACTTTACATTTACATGGCTGTCATTTCAACAATTCTCAAATGTGATGAAGAGTTTCAATATCCCAGCATTAAGGTTCAGTGAACATAGAACAGTGATAACTGGGGGAAGGAAAAGATGGAGCCCTTAGGGTTGTGCTTTGATCTATGCTGGATATCCCCCTCTCTGTGGTGCATCTTCAAGTCCCCCACACACATTGATGTGATTGGACTGAAGGTTGTAAATCAAGAAGATAAAACCACAATCAGGTTTACTCCTTGTTTGTTTTTCCTTACAGCTATCTTTTTAGGGTCACCACAGGGAATCACACCACGATTCACACATTTGATTCCATCCATCCATTTTCTTAGCCAGGTTAAGCTCTGGTACCGTTATGAGCCCAAGGTAATAGGGGTGCCGGAGCCTAACCCGGCTTCCGTTAGGTAAAGCCAAGGTACATCCTGGACAGGTCACCAGCCCGATGGAGGAAAATGTTCTTTTTAAGCTTTTTACACAGACACTAGGAAACTGTCCCCACATGGCTTCATTCCAGGTTTATTGACGGAGTTCTGAAATAGCTTTTGTGGATTCATGAATTCTGAGAATATGTTTGTTTTTCATTAACACATGCACCTGTACTCAGGTACGCAGAAGAGGAGCTCATCACAAGTGGACATGAGGATTCACCTGAAAGTGTAGGACGACCTCCACGGAGTTCACGCCATCTGTCACTTTCAGACCCACCTCATCCTTGGTGGTCTCCGAGTCATCATGGATGTATCTGAAACACAGGATGTTGTAATATATATAGAGAGGGCTCTAAATTAAGTTTTTTGGTTACTAGCTGGGGTAGCCAGTGACATCCAAAGTCTACCAGCCAAATCTGCCAAATCTGCCAAATCTGGACTCTACTAACCAAACATTTCTCAAGAAAAATAATTTGTGTCATTCAAAGTAAACAGTTCTTCCCTTTATTTATAAAGATTTAGTTAATGATTATTATCTCTCAAAAATATAGCAATAATATGAATTGAAAGTGTGGTCTTATGTCAGGTGTTATAACATTATAGAAATGTAATTTTATTTTAATAAAATACACTTCTGATCTCTGAACGTTATGAACACAAACCTTCCTTTAAATGATTTTTGATTTAGTTTTTTATGGAAGCGTTTTGTATTCAATTGAAAAAAGAAGACCCTTTTTAATTGAATGCAATGTTCTTCCATAAAGAATAAAACTAGTAGTAAACAATACAATTATTAGGCTACTTTAAAGTTCTTTAGTCAAAAATGTCATGCATAAAAAAGCATGCAACTATTGAAAAATGTACAACATTTTGCCTTTTTGTGTGCATTCTTACAGATCGGTGTGTTGTAGTTGTGGGGATCAAATCTGTAATAATAAAGTCAGAAGGAAATGTTTGAATCAACTCTGGGATGGATGTTTGTGGTGGCCAAGTTGGGAGAAAAGGCAGACACCTAAAGGTTATAGTTGTAAGTTTGAGCCCCTTGTCAGAGACGATGAACACTTGCCAGAGTGGCTGGTGAAATAGTTTTTTACCCACCAAATTGAAGTTTTACCAGCATTTGGCGAGTGGGCAGGTAAATTTCTCTCCTCCATTTATTTACAGAGCATCCTCTGTCACTCTGGTCCAGATTTTAGATTCCAGGTTTAAAAAACTAATTATCTCACCTGAGCTGCAGACCTCTCAGATCCTGCAGACTGAAGCCATCTCCCTGCAGCAGAACACGACCCTGCAGCTCCAGTCGACCATGAAGAGCTGCGTGCTGGATCTCCACCTTTAGTGCCTCCTCCCGGCTGTCCCTGTCCTGGACCAGCAGGTGCTCCTCTGTCACAAAGGTGGCTCCCCCCTCCTCCACCTGCAGCAGGTTGGTGAAAGCCTGAAAAGCCAACCAAAAAAAAGGAGGAGATGAGGGGAGAAGATCATCATCAGATTTTCTTAGAAGAAACAATCAAACCTCCAACAGGGCATCTAACCTCTGGTTTCTGGTTGTCCACAGGGGTGACGGTAATGTTGAAGGTGAGCCCGGAGATGGTGCCGCCATGCTGGTCAATAACAGAAAAGACAAACTGGACGAAAAGTGGCTCGATGCCGATGTCCTCCACCGGAGGCATGAAGGCCACTTTCATGTGGCCCACTGCATGCTGGGAGAACAAAGGAAACTGTCATCTTTAACCATCCAGGTCTTGTTTAACCCAAATTTTCTTATAGTTTCTTACAGTTAGTCTGGAGATCAGATTATTATTTTTGATCACTTTATTGTCAAGTTAATACCCTTAGAGCAAAAGTAAAAAAAAAAAAAAATCACAACTGCAGTTTTATCTGACTTTAAAAAGATATGTCTTGACCTTCCCCTGAACCAGTGTCAGGCTGCAGGAATCCTTACAGCTCTGTGTTGGCAAGTAGACAAAGATGCATGGAAATTTGTCTACTCAAAGTAAGTTCAGTGATCATCTCCAACAAACTCCACCCACTTTGAGATCATCTGTTAAAACCCGCCTGTGTGACTTCAGATGATACTTTACGTTCTCTGGTACCAGAGATGAAAACACTGAAAAAAAACAGTAGTGATGTCAAAAAAATAGACAAAGAGCAAGCAAGAAATGTGTTACTGCACTTCCTACAGTGCAGTAAAACAGGACATGAAAAGAACATCAGAATTAGAAGGAAAAAGTCCAACTATTTTGTGTAATAAATCAGAAAATTATGGGAAAAGGTTGATATTTCACGAGGATATCGTCGTAAAATTTTGAGAAAAAAAATTCAAAATGGTATGAAAATAAAGTCATAAAAGTATGAGAAAAAGTCAACATCATACTACAATAAAGTTATAAAATCAGGAAAAAGCCTAGATTATAGGAGAGTAAAATTGTAAAATTATGAAAAAAAAGTCACAATTATACGAAAAAAGTTAGAAATTTTATGAGAATGTAAAATTATGAGATATGCATCATCAAAATTTTACTCCATTTCCCATCAGCCTCTGCCCTCCTTTCTCAGGTCTCATCAGCTGCTCCTCATCATTGCAATCACTCAAACTGTATTTAGGCAGATACTGGGCTTTTTCCCGGTGCAAAGTCTTGTTTTGCTTTAGCATACAGTCATTGTCACAGTTTTCATATATTTATTTTCTTTCATGGTGGTCTTAATACTCACTCCATCGTAAGAAAAGGAAAGTAAAGCCAGGAGGGGGAAGCAGAAACTTGTCATTTTTCTTTTCAATTGATACTGCTCCACTTTTGTTCCATCATTTTAGTTTTTTTTTCTTTTACCTTCTTTTGTAAAGCCTGACTAAAATGATGAATACAGCCACTGCAGAGGGCCCCGTGCTATTGTTTGCCTGGAGCCTCTGCCACTGCTCACCTGTGTGAAGGACTTCAGCCCTGGCACCATGTGGTCTTTCTTCATGGCGTTGGTGCTGTCAGTGTAGATCAGACGTCCCGCGTCCATCATCCTGAAAAGAAAGAAGCAACACAGACATAAGGCAGGGCCCCTACTTCTCTGCCTCCTAGTGGTCAGGCCGGATCTTCCTCACTCGGTGCGGGTTGGGCTGAAGCACGGCTGCGTGATGATGAAGGTGAGGTCTGCATCTGGGTCCTCTGAGTCTGCGAAGTGGAGGTGAGCCCGTGTGATGAAGACAACCTCTGTCTCCTTAACTGTAAGTGAGCGAATGCTGCCAGAAATCTCCACTGGCAGCTGGTCCTTCACAGGGAAGATGTGGACTACCATGGTCTGCACATAGAAAAGACAAAGGATCTGAGGAGGCTGGGGAGAAACTTCATCATGTTTCAGGCCAGACGTTCTGACTTACATATGTCTGAGAAAGGTGGGGCGGCTGGTGACTGTCAGTCAGAGTAAAGTCAAAGGAATCCTGGAATATCTCGTCTCCCGAATGCTGATAGAAGATCTGACCCTGGGTCAGGTCTCTCTGCAGGAAATGATCCACTGGTACGGCTGCAGACACCAAACAGTATGAGATGCAAACATGGATAAACGTGTTAGTTTCTGCTCCACACGGTCTCACCGCTCTCCAGGGTGGTGATTCTCCTCATCAGCTGCCCTACCCGAGGTGGGGAGACAATGTGGAACAGTATGTGGTCATCGCTGGAGTCCAGGTCTGAGGCAAGAAGCATGAACTCCTCGAACCGCACGGATCCGCCTTCCTGCACCTCCACTGCTATGTTGTTAATGAGAAAAGGTGGAGAGTCGTCTTTCGGGAGGATGTTAATAGGGAACTTGTGCCGGATGCTGTGACGGCCATCGCTGATGCGGAACACAATGTGGTCATGGGTGGTGTCGCTGTCAGAGTGGTGGTAGACGACCACACCCTCTTTCAGGTCTCGTACTTGAAACATGAACGCCTTTCCTCCTGCATGCAGCAAAAAAAAAAAAAAGGAGCATGAGAAGGAATCAAAGTTGGTTTTCAGAACATCAGGTGGAGATCAGCACCAGACCGGCCAGATTAAAATCATCTCAGAGTTTTTAATTCAAGTACAAGTGGATCACTATTAGAGTGAGAAGCTGCATATGGGTAGGATGGATGTCTGCACCAGAACAGCAGATCACCTTACTGAAGAAGACAAACCTTCTACCTTTTAGATTTTGACCTCCTGCTTCATTTTTTATAAGGAAAACGTGTGTGAATGAATATGTATACTAGTATTGTACATACATGTGCACATTTCTCCCTTTGTTAACATTTTTTGAGATGTGTCTATATATTAAGTGTACCGGAAAACAAATAAGTATGTGTTATAGTCATCTGTGGTATAGCCCACACATGACTATAACAGATTTCAATCCATGGCAGGACCACATGCATACTGTAAATACTGTTATGCATTATTTACTAAATTGTTTATAGTATGTACATAACATGTAAATGTGTACAAGTACAGTATTTGTATCTTTTTTCCGGTGCAATCAATACAGTGTTTAGTTATTATTTTTACTAGATTTATTGAGTTTGTTGTGTTTTTCTTTCTTTTGCATAATTTATTACAGTTTAGTAAAACTCCTGTGATCAAATAATTATCTACAGAATCAAAAAACAGTCTGATTTCCCTGTAAAATCTTAAAGACTAGCTTTGGTCATCTGGACTTTACCCAAGACTTTACCTAAACATTTCAGCGAAATCAGTCAGATGGAAAGCCGCCAGTTGAATAAGAAACAGAATGGAAAAAAGCATGCATTGATCCAAAGTGGCCAAAGTGGCCAAATTATTATTTTTTAACTTGCATAACAACTGCGGCAAATCAACAACTAAAAAGTGTAAGAGAGAAGAGTTCAAGCCCCTGCGACAGACTGGCGACCAGTCCAGGGGTGTACCCTGCCTTCGCCCATGAGTAGCCGGGTTAGGCTCCGGCAACCCCGTGACCCCGAAAGGGATAAAGCGGATTGGAAAATGATGATGAATGAGAAGAGTTCAAGGGTTTCAGTGGTCTAAAAGCAAACCTGGAATGAAGAGAGAAGCTTTTCCAGAGCCATGAAAGTCTGAGAACGTCACATAGAACATCAAATAGTAAACTCTAAAAACATTTTAGAGTCAGTAATTCAGGCATTTATAAGTTATTTTCTTTTGAGAATAGGTGATCTTGTTTGAATTATATTTAACAAAGAGCTTTTCAGTTTTTACATGCATTTGTGTCAGAAAGTACCTGCAGAGCAGGTGGAAACGTGTGTCCTCAAAGCAGAAGTCTTTCCAGTTGTCTTCCAGGACAAATTTCTGTTGGGGTGTTTTCAGTGTTCCCGGTTTTCCTCATTAGAATCACAAGTGTGAGAGTCCCAACATGAGGCGCGCTGTCCTACATGGGGAAGAGCCTGTCCATCTGTCAGCTGTGCTCTCTGGGAGCCGTCCGCATGGAGGCTTTCCAGCCAAATCCTCACACTTTGATTCAATTACGTTTGCAGCGTGCGCCTTCCTGTCATCGTCACCTGAAAATAACAGGTTTGAGTTGGTGCCTCAAGGCATGGCGGGCTCCTGCAGCCCCCCGTGCTGCGAGCACTGGCGGGGCAAACACGGCCCCCGTCCCACCGGCCGCACGGCTGCCAGGACGAGGGGCTTCCTGTCTGCACAGGACTGCCAGGGACACAGAAGGTCAGCTGACAGATTGAAAGACGTGCGGTCGTGAGCCCGAACCTCATTAACAACGTCACCAAAGGGAACCAGAACGCAGTCCAAGAGACAGAAGCAACCTGGTAATTGGGCCCAAAGGTGGCGTTGGGCAGCAGGCCCATAAAGAAGAGGACGCGCGTATGGTTGTGTGTGCACGTGGGACAGGCAGACGTCCATTTGGCTAAAGGCGTTGCAGTGCAACTTTCTGGCAGGCTAACACTTTAATGGACCGAGCCAAACTTTATCTGAAGAGAAAAACAGATGAAGAAGAGGAAAAGAAAGAATGTAGAAGAAGAGTACAATACTGTACATCTAATGTAGATGCAGAACCTGAAGGAGCAAAACGCAGCTTCCAGGGGGAAGCTTTATTCTAGAGTTTGTGAGTCTGTGGGAAGATTTGAGAGTTTGTTTGATGAGTTGTGAGTCTTTGCAATGGTGTGTAAGTCTGTGTAATGGGTTGTGAGTCTGTATCATGAGTTCTGAGTCCTTGTGAGCCTGTGTGAAGGTTTGTGAGTTTATGTGAATCTTTGTGTTTCTCTGTAATGACTTGAGTACGGTTGCGCTAGTATGTGAGTCTGTGTGATGGTTTGTGAGTCTGTGTGATGGTTTGTGAGTCTGTGTGATGGTTTGTGAGTCTGTGTGGTAGCACGCAAGTTTTTTTTTATGTTCTGTCAGTTTTTTAGTGTGTGTGTGTGTGTGTGTGTAGGTGCATGTGTGTGATGCGTCCTTGCATTTGTGAGCAGATTTTCAGAATAGATTCCTTTGAATGTTTGTGAAATCTCGGCTTAACCCAATCCCTGAATCCTGACTGGAGAAGGCTCAGTCTTCTGATGAAAATTCAGGAACCAGGTCTAGGGTGAACCTGCTCCAAGTTCCATCAGACCCTGAGAGCAGCATCACTTGGACCTTCAGCATCCTAGCTAGGGAAGACTCTATCCTGCCCTCCTGGATGCCCTGAGGTGACCCCTCCCCCGTCCTGGCTGGTAGCATGAAACCTGTTTGGGGACAGGGCATCTGCTGCATGTGCACGTCAGCATGAAACACCAGAAGTTGCTCCAATCTGCTGCATGCCGCCGCCATTCAGACAAAGAGGCGGCCGCCACGCTCGCCGGGCTGGAAGGGACAAGCAAGGATGGAGAGGCGGCCCCTGGCAAAGTGGCCCCGGCCCTATTTTCCACCTGATTAGGAAGGACGAGCTGGGACACTGAGACATATGCTTCCACGCTCCCTGATGGAAAAAAGCACATGGAGGAAAAGAGGCGGAAACAACCAGACAAGAGTTTCTGGAATTCAGTCTGCAAAGTGTGAGAGACTGAAGGAGGAGAGTGCAGAGGATATGCTCGGTTCTGCTCGACATCAGATTAAGAGTTTACAAGGATGAACCTGGAGTCAGAACCTCGGATCACCAATGGAGAATCATCTGCATCATAGTTCTATGATAAGGTCAAACAAGCTTAGAAGAGTCCAGATGCAGAATTCTCCAATGTCTTTTTTTCTAATCTTTTAGTCTTATTTATGAAAGAACAACAATATGTGACACAAAAGCTATCATACAGAAAGTACACACAACAAAATGAGCACACAAATATCAAAGAGAAGAACCAGGTCCAGAAAAAGAAAAACAGGAAACAATGAACATACTGTACAGAGCAGACAGATCACAGACAGATACCCCAGAAGATTTAAAGATTTGCTACTTTTTTGCCCACATTATATCCTCTCAAGTGCCTGCACTGGGTAACCCAAAGATACCTTTAGCAAAAAGTAGGCTATTTAAGTGTACTACAAGTATACTAAGTCTATACTAAAAGTGAGGCAGAATACTTGAAGCTTACTTACTATCTATAAACTGTAAACTTAAAATGTTCCAGTTTAGTCTGAAGAAGTATTCAGTTAGTATACTTGCTGTACTACACATGCATGCTCTGCAGTATACTTGCAATATTTATACTTATTCTTGAGTATTTTTCAAAACAAAAAAACTTCAAGTGTACTAATTTTTGCTAAAGATACCCATAAACGAAACCAACTTTGGAGCAACTTTGCCGCTGTTGGGTAGCGGGTTAGAACAGAAACAGAAAGGGCCCTCTTTTTTTTTTATCTTCTTTCTACGAGCGCATGTCCGCCACCATGGAAGAGGCTTGGTGCAAATGCCGAAGAGGTGCAAATCCAGGCTTTTTCTTTCACAGCTCTATTCCGAAATCTAAAAGACTTGGTGTCATATAATTCCAGCCGGGCAAAAACCGCAATTAGTAATTTCCCCTTCATGATCAGTTTTCAAATGGTTGACCTGGTTTGACTTTCGACACACGCTCAGTGGTTGCAAGTTTCTCACGTAGAGCCCAAAAACAGTTGTAGACAGTTGCACAGTGACGTTTGAAAACAACAGTTCTGAACTTGGACATAGACTTTCATTGGAAGGGGTCACTTGTACGCGTGTTGCGTACGGCGATGTGAATGCAGCTACATGCCGACATACAGAAATCTGTTTCTGATAAACAAAAACTGAATCATGGTGTCTATACTGTACATATTAAGCAAACTCCCTCTGTGAGGCTCCTCTGTAGAAAATTTACAAATACACAGACACTTTTCATCCATTAAGTTAGATACACTAATTGTGTGTCCGTTTGATGACGCATCCCTACTGAAAATAACTGCAGCGCTGGAAAACTGCTGAAACCTGAGTGCAAACATGGCTCAGCTTACAATGTAATGACTCCCATCTCAATAAGTGGGGCGATCTGACTGAAAAACAATCTTGTTAAAACAATCCTTATGAGTTAAAGAGATTTATTCCAAAAAAAGGGATCCGCTGGGGAGTTTTACCAGTCGCTCCAAAAGCAGGACAGATTCCCAGCTCCCCATCAGGATGTGGAGATAATAGTGGAATCTCCGGATAGATATAATTCATGCTCTGACTCAGACCTAGGGCTGAGCGATAGTGAATTTTTTATATCACAATATATATTTTTTTAATATTAAGGGATAACGATATATATCACGATATAAACCAAATAACTTAAAAATTTGAACGCTCTGTGGCTCATTAGAGAAATGTGTAATTATAAGCAGGTTGTTTACATTTAAATATTTATTTCCTATCATACTTTGAACATAACAGATGCACTGAAGGAACGGTTTTTTTCTTCCCACGGATTTTAAATAACTAAAATTCCAACTCCACAGAGGGACCGAAATTTAATTTTTGAGTCATCGGCCAAGTTGGCCGGTTGATAAAAATATAATCTACCGGCCACATATTTGTTTTATCAACCAAATTCTAATACTATTTTACACAAAAATACTTTAAAGACATTTTAGGTTTTTCTTTTTTTTCTGATTTGTTTTTGTTTTTAGAAAAAATGAAATTGCATAAAAGTAATTTATAATAAATATGGGTTAGAGTTAGTGACTATTTGGTGACTAACCTTCTAACTTACTTGCCAAAGAGGAGAAAATGCTCGTTACTGGCGAGTGTTAATTTCGGACCCTTTAAAATAAAAGTCTACTGTGATAGTACTTTTTCTCAATAGAAGAATGAGCCTATCGCGATATTCATAGCTATAGTTTTATTGCCCAGCCCTACTCAACCCCCACCTGCATCAGCTTTTACCGTGAATAAAACCTGGACAGAGTTTTGAGGTTTGTCCGGGTCATTTACCCCTAACACTGAGCCGTCCATGCTGAGGGCCGTCCACCGCCACAAGGAACACTGCATCAATGTTGTCGCTGTCCACGATCTGCAGTTCCTCCCACGTGATTGGTCGGGACTGACCCTCCAGCAGGTCCAGACCTGAGACACCACAGGTGAACTTTGATGTTCTGCTCCAGTCCACAAAAATACAAATCCAACAGTTCTCTAGTAAAGCAATTAAACAACATCAGGACATAATCAAAACGAGACTTACCCAGGTTCCAGGACACCCTGGGTGCAATGGTTTCTGATGGCCTGATGGAGATGTGCACCAAAATGGGTGGACTGCGAAGGAAGGAGGTGTCTATCGCCTGAAACTCCACCTAAAAGAAGACAGTTATGTACGTTTGAGTAAAGAGAAAAAGAAATTCTGGTTACGTGGCCTGAATGTTCTATATTCATATGCTGGCATAAACACCAGCTGGTAACTGGAACAACAGAAACTTGGAACATAGGCAGACAGACGTTGTTCTACAGTTTATCACAACACCAAGACAGTAGAAAAGAGCTCTGTCCTTCCAATGTCTATATGATGGACATGCCAGTATCTCTTTCAAATTTTACCATCAATGGCAATGCTGTCTGTCTTTCTTTCTTGTTCATCTTATTAGTTATTACCGAGTGAATAGGTATTATAATATGATAATTTCATGATTATTTCATGAAAGAAATAGTTTTTTGATACACATTTATTAATCCGAGTTGACAGTGGATATATCTCACAGTCAAAGCGTTCTAGAAAACTACTCGTGGACTTTTTTCTTTGAAACAAACTTTTACTTCATCATCGGGACAAAAAAATTGTAAGAGGAAAACCTTCCTTCAGAAATGATGCTTTATATCAATTGTCATGAAGTTTCACATATGTACCACTTCGCTCCGCTGCAGCAGAGTGAGGTCGGTGTGGGCTCTGCAGCAACGCGTTGCACTGTGTAGCAAATAGTCTGCTTTTTGTGAAAAACCATTTAAACCTAAAAAATAAAAGTTGTTTTATTTTTGGTTCTTTTGTATGTGACCATGGTAGAAGCAGGATGTGTCCATTCATTTCTGACCTTGTTCCTTACATGTTTGCCATGGACTGATTATCTAGGTAATCCGTTTTAGTTTAACATAGTCTCCATGTTTCCTAGTAATGAAACTAGAATAACAACTGCAGTTATTAAGAAAACCCTCAACTTTTAAGGCTTTAAATGAGTCCTTCGTGAAGCAGTGTCACCAGCCTGGAGGTGTGCACACACTTGGCACACTCATGAGCCGTGAAGACGCTTCGGTGAGAAAATCACTTCCAGTAACATTCTTTTGTTCTAACCCGAACCCTCCATGTTGATTTGGTCTTGACGACAGCCCTACCTCAAAGTCCCGGTGGTATGGGGAGGTGTTGTTGGGTGGTTGGTATGCCACCTTCAGGTGGTGGAGGTCCACCCAGCTGAAGGAGTGAATGGGTCTGGTGTGGTCATCCAGGTGGGTGATGTAGCCCTCTGCTGGTGGAACAGTCACATTGAAGACCAGCTTCTCCTGTGGTGACTCGTGGTCATCTGCGTCCAAAGCTGCGGTGCTGAACGGAGTCAGGATGAACTGGTCAACCTCCAGGATGAAGGAAGCCATGAATCCTGCTTTTGGGGGTTGGTTCTGTATAGCACCGTGGATCAGAATTGGCAGCCACACTGCCTTTGACTGAAACAAAGGAAGCATCTTGATAACGCTGAGCTTTTTCCAGTTTTCATGTATTAAAAACACGTTCACATCAACACTTGGTTTGTTAACATCAACACGTTCTTTCACAGTTTGAAGTGTGGACGTGTCAGAATTAAAACAAGTGTTTTTATGTGCTAACAAATGTTATAAGGATCTTTGAAGCCTTTTAAACCCTACAGAACCTCCTGCTCCACAAAGTGTGGCATCACCTTCTGCCTGCCAATCAACTGCGCCGCTGATGGCGCCATGAAAACATTCAGTAGACGTGACACGATCTGCTTTCAGAGAAAAGCCTCCACACACTCCAACACAACATAGTTCAAAGCTCACTGAGCTTAGTGCAGCCCTGACCTCCAGCAGAGCCTTGGTAGCCTGCTCTCGCAGCGTCACTCTGATGGGAACATAGTCGATCTGTGGGGTCGGAGGACTGAGGTGTTGGTACTTCAGACCCAAGCTCAAGAAGTCCTGGCAGCTGGTTTTTAGATGACTGATGATCTCTGTGTCATGAAGACAGGATTTGTTTCCAGGACACAGCGCCACCTGTCGACCTGGAGGATCAGAGCAAGAGAACGCCACAAACAAACTTGGTCATATAATGCTCCTGAAGTTTACTTTTTTTTTTTTCAAACTAACCTTATGAAAATCTTTATGTTTCTTGTTCTACAGATTGATTTTCACCAAATCCAAATTAGTTTAGTAGCATTTCAGCTTTATAATTGTTTAAAATGTAGTTTTGCTTTTCATTTAGCATTTTTCTTTATACATTTTACAACTTCTTTTTATGTTCATTCATTCATTAGCCTGCCGGAGCCTAACCCGGCTACTCATGGGCGAGGGCAGGGGACACCCCTGGACAAGTCGCCAGCCTGTCGCAATCACAGCCATGCTCACTCACATCCACACCTAGAGACAATTTTAGAGTGACAAATTAACCTAGGAAGAGGTGTTTGGACAGTGGGAGAAAGCATGCGTGGAGAAGACCCACGCATGCAAGGGGAGAACATGCAAACTACACACAGAAAATTCCCCATCGGTGACGCTGTTTCAAGTCCCCCAGCCAGGACTTGAACCGGGAACCTTCTTGCTGTGAGGCAAGAGCGCTAACCACTGCCGCTAACCACACCATACAGCCAGTCTTTTTGTGTTGTTAGCTGATTTCATATTTAAGAGTCGACTTGGCTCTTTAAATGTTTTTACAGCTTTTGTATTCAGTTCTTATTTACATTAATATGAATTTATTGGATAAGATTCAACGTGTTTAAGATTTCAGACGTTAGCATCCCTTTATGCCTGACTTAATTTCCAATTATATAAAAAAATGTTTTTCAATGATTTTTTTTCATTTAAGGTGTTGCTAAATAAAGTGAAGTCCTGGATTAATTGGTATGGTGTGAATTGGTGATATGCGTCATGTGTGGGGTTATGGACCCAGGACATTTGTTGGTTTTGTTTGGTGTCCACTTCCTGTTTTATTTTGTTGTTGGTTGTACTTCCTGTGTTCTCTCCCTCCCTTTTTGGCACACCTGTTTTCACTTACCTCATCCCCTCCTCTTGGTTATAAGTCTTCGTCTCCCCTGCACTGGTTGTCGGGTGGTTTTTGTACCTTCATGAGTTTGTGGGCAGTTTTCGAGGACTTTTCTCAAATAAATGAGAAACTTTGCAATTACTATTGCCGTCTGCATTTGTGTCCTCACGTCAACCCTGACACCATGAAGGGATTAAAAATTCTGCTCTCGATGTGGATCGTCAATTTAAGGCAAAATCATCAAACTTCTCCCTCCATTTCCTGTTATCGTGCTGATCCATCTTAGTTTGTATTTGTTTTATAAAAACGGCCCTTTATTGGATGCACATAACTTCTGCGTGCCGATGTAGAGGTTGGCTCTATGCATGGGGTGTGATCACCAGAGTTTGTGTAATTGATTCAACTATATCAGATAAAACATCAGTAAAGTTTTCCTTATTACCGGCAGGTTTGGTAAGGACACAGATCACTAATGCAGGACAGAGAACCAACCTTTCCTCTGCTGGACGTTGTCCTCCTTAACCAGCTGACCTGCAGATGGGACGCCGGTGTCGCTGACCATTAATGTGATGGTGCAGATGCGGTCGGCAGCAGCCTTCATTGTCAACACAGAGCTGTCGATGGGGTTGGATAACCCCAAGAACTGAGGAACCACGAGTGGTTTGGTGCTTAGCATCACAACACCAGACCGAACCTCCACCACCTGGACCCTGAAGATCACCACCTCCACATGTGTGTCCACAGACCTGAAGCTGAACACAGAAATCGTCAAGGAAGTTGGGCTTCAAGTGGATTCAACAAGTAGCAAAGTTATTAGTCATTATTATTACACATCGGTGTCTTCTTTGACATGAGGTGTTTTGTGAAAGGAACTTGTGCTGCTGGCAAAAGTAAAAAAAATAATTGTAAAACATTTTTTTAGAAAAATATATTACTCCATCACTATGAGCCAATTATTGTAAATGTTTCAAATATTTTTAAGAAATGGCTCAATGATCACAACAACATATAAAAGTGTATCTTTCTAAACGGAGAGGTAATATTTTGCAGCTCTCGCAGCATTTTGGTCTGTAGGAAACTGGACCAAACGGTTCTTTTATTGTGAAAGGTTGCAGACCTCTGTTAGAGGTCTTTAGTCCATATTTCCTTCACTGTCACTCTTTCTGAAGTCCAGAACAGAGTTCAGGGAGCTTGAGCAGATATAAGAAAGTTGGATTCTGCTGACTAACCTATAGACTCTCAGCATCACAGTGTCTTCATCCAGCAGTGGACTGCCGTTGTGGACGTACTTCACTTCGTCCTCCAGGAAGTTGCAATCAAACACCTGCAGATCGGACAGAACAGTTGTAACTCTCCGGCAACAGCTCCAGAACTAACACGTTCCTCTCACCCGTGGACTCAGCTTTCCCACTCTCTGAGTCACTGGTTCGTTCAACACCACTTCCACTTTACAGTTGGCATCTGCGTCTGCGATGATGCTCAGCTCAGAGTTTGTAATGAAAACCATGCGGCCTCTGGGCACCTGCACTCCAGAGTTTACCACAACCAGAGAGCGAGCACAGGCTGCTGCCACGATGCTCAGCAGCAGCAGAGGCGGGCTGACGGCCGCCATGCTGCCACCTCCTTCACTGATCTCTCAGAAAGTGCACTTTCAGCTAATGCAGAGCAGAGATGTCCGAGTTCCAATCAGTCTTCAGCTTCATCCCTCTCACTGCTTCATCTGCAGCCTGGAACAAGAAAGAGATGAACATCTGTGCCATTTCAGTACAGTGTGCACAAACTCCCCGGCTGCATGCGGATTTCATGTAAAAATATCCTAAACTTTTAACTCTCGCCTCACTTGCACTGATGTTGACTGAAAAACACACGGATGCCTTCAACAAACCTAACTGATAAGAATCACAGCAGTCTGTGCCTCTCTCTATGTTTCTCTGTGTTTGAAGTTTGGTATTTCCTTTAACTTCTTCAGTAACTTATCATCATTTTCAGTGTTAAAAAGACATTTTTCTGGACAGTTTCCTCCGTTGGCACCGGGGAAGCATGAAGCAAGGCAGTTACTTAGCTATGAAGGTACGCTGATAAGCGTTTATAATATGTAGGTTGTTTGGAAAACAGTGTAACGAACGAACTCTGGTTCACTTTAAACAAACCAAATGTGTCCAGTCTGAATACAACCAAATGTTCTACCCTATAAGTAAAGCAAAATAAAGATTTGGCAAACATGTTTTGGCCAACGTGTTTGAAAACATTGGCATGACACCAAAAACCCAGCATCATTCATCCTTTACAAAACTGGACCAAATGAGCATGTTCTTGTCTGAGTTTCAAATCACTGACAAACTTCCACGTTTGTCTTAATCGCTGAGGCAGGAAACAGGAGCTCAACATATTTCCTTCCCTGAGGTTAGGAAAGTTTCTCTGAGACCGAACATCATCAGCTGCTCCTGATGCCTTCAAGGACGCTCGGAGAAACCTTCCTCACACAGTACCAGCATCTGATCCAACCCCAGGAACCCGAAGTGAGGCTGCAGTCATTACATTTAGTGAGTAAAATTCCAAAATGGAACAGTTTGACCCCCCACCCCCCGACTCCCACAGAGTAAGCAACAACACTCACTGAGATCCTCCTCAGATCAACACCCTCTGCTCCTCAGCTCCTTAGCTTCAGTCTGGACCACTGCTCAACACGATGTCTGCTTCACTTCGACAGAAACAAACTCCCAGCATGCAGCTTGGTGGCCAAGTCCCAGCCCCTGCCACCGCCCTTCATAAAAAGATTTGCTTACCCTCCTTTTAAACTCAGATCAGAGCCCAGAGCAGGAAATACGGGGTTAATGTGTGCAACCTCCCCTGGAGGCACATGGGCCAGCGGTTCAGCAGGGGTAGGGGGGGTTCAAGATCAAACAGGGATCAAAGTCGTCACTTCCTGTCTGGTTAGGTCATTGGTTTGTGATTTTTCAATAGGAATGTTTTTTTTTCCACAAAAGCTTCATCTAAACTTACATGATTGCAGATCTGGGGGGTAAGGAGGGGTTTGTGCAGGAGGTTCTACAGATTCAGGTCCTGCAACCTGCAACTAAAGGATATATTTCTGTAATCTGAGAGGAACAGTCTGAGATAACCAGAAATTGTAGTCTATTTAATCAGAGATTGTACTGAAAAGGGAGCAGACAGACGTAGAAGGAAACATTGCCAGAAGAAAGGAGTAAAAGGCATTAAGAAATAAATAATGAGACGTGAAACAAAAGGTAAAAACAAAACACAGATTCACTTAGAAACTCCAGGAAATTCAAAAAACCTAGTGCCATGGAAGGTTGAGGAGCAAACACAGAACACTGACCGCGATGGATCCACTGAGAACCGAAGATTAAGGACCCGCTGATCGCCACAGACGATCGTCCTTTTGAAATCTGAAGAGGGTTGACCCACAGAAGTAGAGCAATGCTACTTACATTTCACAAAATGCAATGATCAAACTGATCCTCATGATTTATGAAATTGGTTAATAAATCATCACTTGTCATCACACTAATCATCAGTTTCTTTTTATCAGGCAAAAACATTGTATGTTTTTTAAAAGTAAAAAGTTATTTTAATATTGTAGTCCCTTCTAGACTGGAAGAATAAATAGATATTTATTTGAGTTATATGTAGGTGAATCACAAACTTGTTAGTATTAACTTAAATGACTTCAAGAACAAGGAAAACACTAGAGTTAATCACTAGAGATAACTAACTACTGGGAAGGAGATCATCAATGGTACAGTCTGTGTGTCACTGGACCAGAAGACAAGCTGGACTCAAAATTTGTTACAGCGTTTCTTTGCATCAAACAGACGCTGACGTTCTAGTGGTATGCTAACAGCCAACGTGCCAGAACTCATTAGCCTGAGAATTGTGCAAATAATCACACATTCTGAAGCTGTGAAGGCCATGAGAGAAAGACAGAAGCTCACGTTCTCTGCAAAGCCCTAACTTGAATGATTTTGAACTGACTATCACCCTGTGGTTTTAAGAAGATCAGCAGATTTACAACATAAAACTCTCTGGGTAACATGGAACTGTGAAATGGCAGATGTCCCTCCCTCTTGTCCATTTCACACCCACAGTGCTGTCTGCAAGTTCTGTCAAAGACCAGAAAAAGCTCATATACGTGATCAGATGAAGTTCAAGTCAAAGGGAGCTGGTTCATTGATGTATCTGAAGTGACCAGCCCAAAAAGCATGTTAAAACCTCAGACATCAGCTGATCATTGCAAATACAACTAGTTACATCAGTAAGTCTATGTTGCTGTCAGTGTTTTTTACCTGTTAATTTAATTTGACTTGTTTTCCTTAATAAAGGTCAGAGTTCAGCAGCTGAAAAAACAGAAACCCCTTCGTCTGTCCTCATCCCGTCCCTTCTGAACTCCTTTTGTTGATTCCGCAGAGATCTTTCTCCAGCTGGGGAGCAGACAGTTAGACGAGTTTTTCACATAGAAGAAAGAAAGGGAGAAAAGTGTACAGAAAGAAGAGCTCAACAAACCTGCAGCAGCTGGAGCTTCTCTTGTCTGTCTGCTTCAGCTTCAGCACTGAGTGAACGAGCCTGAACTGAAGCCACAGCGGACAGAGAGAGCAGACAGGAAGTGGAAGTTCTCTTCTTTTACAGCCCCTCTGTCTGCTGCTCAGATCAATGGACTGGAATCTGCAATCCCAGAAGAGCCCGGGCTTATTCACAGCCACATGCCTGATCCGCTCAGCTTTGATCTCCATAAATGCTCACGTTCGCCTCCTGAAACTTCTTCTGAGATGATGGCGTCAACGCCGTAATCTGTGTAGGAGACCTCCTTCCACCTGATGCTTGTTGGGGAGGTGCAGCAGGAGGTCATCAGAACGTCTTTTAACAAAGAATCATGGCTACAACATTACAGGGTCAATAAAAGATTACTTAAGCACGTCTTGGAATTGCAGTACCACTGATGGCCACTAGGTGCTGGTTCTTAAATAGATGTCTTCAAAACGAATGAACCCTGGGGGTCATGTGATCCATTGGAGATTTGAGATTTGAAGCCAGTTTTAGGTTTTGTGATTGTTACCATCTTAGCAAGCTAGTAGAACATGCAAGCCCTGCCTCCCTATTGCAAAAAGGGCAACAGACATCATAAAGAAACACAATAAATAGAAAATCAAGCCGGTCTGCTGCTCTAAATCTGTTATGGAAACACCCACAACCCTCTGTCTCCCTAAAGATCATGCTTTCTTTTTCACACAATTTTTACACAATTCTGATTTCAAACATGACATGACTGACGGTGGTCAGTTGGTGCAAAGGCTTTGTCTGGTTTCGGCCTGTGCAGAATTTCATTTTCTGGTGACTAATTTTCTGTACATTGTTCTCAATCACGCCTGTTCTTGTAGCTTTGTGCTGGAAAAAAAAACTCTAGTAAAAGACTGGTAACCTTGACACATATGTTTCCTGGTTAAATAAATATAATAATAATAATAATAATAGGTACTTTTTTATTTCTAAAATGAGTAATGATATATCTGTGGGATTTTTTGTTTTATTATCCACAAATAAGGGTTGAAATAAAGCAATAAATCACATCAAGTTAGGTCAGACATGGATGTAGCATGAGCTGAGATTGACAAAGATCAGAAAACGCCCCTTTTGTCTCAAACATCACAGGCCTGTTAGTCTGGCTTGTGAAGACTAAATTCAGACGTTGTTCGTGTTTAGGGAAATGCTGCAGGTCTCTGGTCTCTGCCTGACAGAATCACATCCTGGATGGAATCTGCTCTCAGTCTGTTGGATCTGTTTCCTTCATTACTGGGACCCTCTTTGGGCTCTGATCCGGATTACATCTGCAGGCGCTGGAGGAATCCACCCGAAGTTAATGGAGGAACCAGAGGATCAGCTGAACAACCAGTCCTCCCTTCAATGAATTACGGTTTCATATCCAGCCCAAACTCATATCCAGATTTTCCAGTATGAATGAACACCAGGACAGAAAAAATTACCTGCTTGGAAATCTAAAACATTGTGTTTAATGCTGCCAAAGGAAAAACTGTTGTAGCCCAACCAACATTCAATGTTCCCAATATTTTGACCTGTTTTGTTTTATTTCTAATCTGCAGCTTTACTTCACAGCTCTGGTATCTGTAGGTTTTTTTGGTTGTTTTTAAATGACCTTAGTTCAAAAAGCTACAATAAAAAAAATGTAAAAAAAATAAATATATACTGTATACATATATCTATTTTAAAAAATCGCCCCTCTCACTCTCCAGGGGTGTACCTCACTCCAAGCTCGGGTCCTCTACCAGAGGCCTGGGAGCTTGAAGGTCCTGCAGTATCTTAGCTGTTTCTAGCACTGCGTTTTACTGGACTGAGATGTCTGAGGTCTTTCCAGGGATCTGCTGTAGCCACTCCTGCAGTTTGGGGGTTTCAGCCCCGAGTGCTCCAGTTACCACTATCACCTTCACCTTCCAAGCTTTCTCCAGTTCCTCTCTGAGTCCCTGGTATTTCTCCAGTTTCTCATGTTCCTTCTTCTCGATGTTACCATCTCTTGGTACTGCCACATCCACCACAACAGCTTTCCTCTGTTCTTTATCCACCACTACAATGTCTGGTTGGTTCTCCATTACCATCCTGTTCGCCTGTATCTGGAGTTTCCATGGGATCTTTGCTCTCGCATTCCCTACCACTTTCAGAGGTGTTTTCCATTCTGACTTTGGGGTTTCCAGTCCATATTCTGCACACAGGTTCCTGTACACTATTCCAGCCACTTGGTTGTGGAGCTCCAAGTATGCTTTCCAGGCCAGCATCTTACACCCTGCAGTTATGTCCTGGATTGTTTCGGGCGACTCTTTGCACAGCCTACACCTTGGGTCTTGTCTGGTGTAGTAGATCTAAGCCTCTATTGCTCTGGTGTTCAGGGTTTGTTCCTGTGCTCTGTGCCTCATCTTGATTTCAGCCACTTCAGTTATCGTTCAGCAGTACATCCCATGCAGGGGTTTGTCCTCCAGCATCACATCCTCTGCTCTCCATTGTCTGAGACATTCACTGAGCACACTGTCAGTTGGGGCCTTGAGCTTGATGTATTCATGCATCTTGGATGTTTAATAGTGGCTTCCATGCTCACTCCTTGCGGCTAGTATAGAGTCTCTGGGAGCTGGATTTGGGATGGAACCCTCCATGTATGGTGAGGAGCTTTCGTGTTTTAACATCCATGGTCTGTATCTCTTCTTTCGGACATCTCATTATTCCTGCAGGGTATCTGATGACTGGCAGTGCATAACTGTTTATTGCCCGGGTCTTGTTCTTGCCATTGAGCTGGCTTCTCAGGACTTGCCTTACTCATTGGAGGTATTAAGCTGTTCCGACTTTTCTTCTTGCCTGTTCCAGCTTGACATTTGTCTCTGGAATTCCAAGGTACTTGTAGCTGTCTTCAATGTCTGCTTTTGTTCCTTCTGGGATAGCGACTCCTTCAGTGGGGAAGACCTTGACTCTCTTTGTTACCATCTGACTGCATTTCTCAAGCCTGAATGACATCCCAATGTCAGTACTGTAGATCCTGGTGGTGTGGATCAGTGAGTCAATGCCGCACTCACTCTTAGTGAATAGCTTAATGTCTTACGTTATCTACAAACATTACAAAGTAAAATGTTGGAGAAGTTTCAAATATTGTAGTACTATGAACTGTTAATTTTTTGGTTGTGAGTCAATATCGACAATATTGGGCACAAAGCAATGAAGTCAGTGGTTGACCTGCTGGATGCTCATGTTGTGGGTGTGATCCACTTTGTTGCTTGGAGTCTGTTTTTCAAGATATTTTTTTAATTGTTCTTGATATCATTTTTACAGAAGTATATTGCATTCACTTAAAAAAAGAAGACCACCCTTTTTTAATTGAAGGTAATATGGTTCCATACACATTAAAACTAGTGATAAACAATAAAATAATTACTTTAACGTTTTTTTTTCATTGTCATGCATAGAAAAAAACAGGTGAATATTGAAAAATGTGCAATGTTTTGCTTTCGTGTGTATGTTCTTACAGATCAGTCTTTTGTTGTTGTGAGTCTTAGTCATTTCAAAGAGTAACAATGACATGGAGCAAAAACTGAGTGTGTTTGTGTTGGCTGACAACAGTGTGAGCAAATGCTAGAAAACCTGAATGCAGCAATAGCGAGCTCTTAATGAAAGCGCATAAGTGCGGAAATTCCATGCATCCATCCTTGAATGCACCAGCTGCTGCGGTGAATGTGAGGGTTAAATCTGTGCAGTAATGTCAGAATGAAACGTTTGAACAAACTCTGGAATGGATGTTTGTGGTAGCTGGGGTGTGTGTGTGTGTGTACATATATATTTGTGTGTCTGTGTGTGTAAAATATCTTTTATGTTGTTTTAAATTTAGTTAAAGGAAAGACTTTAATAATAAAAAAATCCCTTAGTTCAAATCAGTGCTCAGTTTAAAGTTTATCACGAGTTCCTGAGATTCAGACGCCTGATGATGCATTCAGGTGTCAGAACCCCAAGAACAATCAGGTCTTTCCATTAATTAATCCTCCATAGAAAATAAAGTCAGGGACAAACAGCCTCTTCTGTGAACAGATCTAGGGTCAGTGTAACTTTGTCTTGGTTCTGTTTCGAGACTCAGACCGGGAGCATTGCAGGAGTAGAGAAACTTTGGAGACACATGGCCTGATGAAGATGTTCAGGCATCTTCTTCAGCAGTCACTCCTGCAAATGTCCCTCTGCTGCCTCAAAGACTTTGTGCACGAGCTGAAGCCCGTCTGTCACACTGACTTAAGCTGATTGGACGCTCTGCTGCCAGAAACGCCGCTGACTTCAAGCCCACTGTCCGGCTCTCTGATCTCTTCTGACTGTTACCCTTTTGCTTGGTGACTTCAGAGCTCACGATGGCGTTTGGCTCCCTGCCCACCTCTGCTGGGCCCCGGGGCCCCTGACAGCCCGACACTGGGACTCCTTCACCGCCTTAAATTAATTTGCTTCCTCAATGACCCATAATTAAAACCTCAACAGGCGGAGTGGGTGAACTCTGTGTTACTCGAAGTTTCTTTGTTGACGTACTCTCACAGTTTTAGATTTTTTTTTGGCTGCAGACGAGAAGCGGCACTGCAGCCTCCTCCCTGACACCCCCTGCTGGCACCTCCTAACTGCCCGCTTGGCAGGGAAAGCAAGGAGGGTTGGCTGGGTTTTGAGGGACAGTTTTCAGGTGAGCAGCAGCCTTCAGTCAGAGCTGAGGGTTCTGAAATGGTAAATGGTGCATTCTTATAAAGCACTTTTCTACCTTCCTCGAAGGCCCAAAGCGCTTTACAGTCACGGTTCCGTTCATCCATTCACACACTGATGGCGGCTCCGCTGCCAAACACTGGCACCAACCTTCCACCAGAGGTGGTGTGGGGATTCAGTGTCTTGCCCAAGGACACTTCAACACATGGGCGGACAAGGCGGGATTTGAACCTGCAATCTTGCAATCAGAGGTCGACTGCCCTACCGCTGCACTGCGGCCACCAATCTGAAAAGATTCAAGCGCCTCCATGACGGCGCCAGTCTGTTCAGCTACTTCTCCTTATCAGCACAGCAGCTGCCCACTTCCTGTCTTTAAATCAGCTGAACTCAGGTGTCAGAGCAAAAAGAACCAGAATACTATAAAACCCAAACGGCTGTGACAGGTCAGCTCCACAGACGCTGATTCTTCAAAGTCTATGTAGTGTTTAGTAACACTAGTAAATATTTAGTCAGATTTAGTCAGTTAAGACTTTGTGATCCAGATTCCACCTCAGACGAGGTCTTTGTTTTCAAAGACGCTCATGGATCTATTTGTCTATGTGAAGCAGGGAGCTTGTGGTCTGCTTTAGTAGCTTCAGCGTCACACCTACGAGCATTTTTAACAGCGTTCTTTTTCCTGATTCACAATGATTTATACTCAGAAATGTCATTTTAAGCTCAACTTTCTTTATACATGTCCTTCATCAACAAAAATTATTTTTAGTGGAGTAGGTCTTTCAACATTAGATAGTTTAGTGTTGTTTGGGAAAAGTTTTAATACAAGTTAGTTAGAGTGTAGTTGCAGTCTCTATGTCTTGATTTCTTGTGAGTTATCAGTTTGTTGCAGGTTTAATAACTTCTGAAGTTGGCTGGGTTATGGGTTCCAGGTTTAGGTTGTGCTGCTCTCATGCTTGCCTCGGTCAAATCAGGCTTGTTCACTTCTGGTTCTGTTGGACTTTAACGTTGTTGCTGGGAAGTGTTGCACTGTCTGTTTGTGTTGATCTTCTCTCAGGCCATTAGCCCCATTAGAGAGTCTTACTGGGAACCAGTAGAGGTTTGGAGTCACTTTGGGAACCTGTCAGGTCTGATTCATCACATCAATGACTGACCCACTGACACCCTCCTCCTCCGTGCATCTTTCCCTGCCTCACGCCGGGATGGTGTGGATTGGGAGATAATGCGAGGACACATTCACACACACACACGCAAACGCATAGGCCTGCAGCTTGGCCAGAAGTATCAGGTGATCCTGAGCTGAAAAAGCCTGTCTGCATTGATGATGGATGGGCAGTTTGGAGGGGGAGGGAGTGGTATGACCTCGTAATGATGATGAGGAGGAAGAAGAAGCTCATGCTCGGATTATGCAAATGATGCATCGCTTTGATGCAAAACAAGCCGGACTGGCCGCTAATGTTTCTCCAGTCGTGAAAGGGCGAGCCTCCCTGGGAGAAATACCAGGAGAGGGGCGTAAGAGGAGAAAGGGGTTATGGGGGGGAGCTGAGGGAGTCTGGGCAATAAGTGGAGCTGGGCGGCATCTCCCCGAGCATTTTACATTATCATATTTCCACGTAATTAGTTGGTTTTTCCACATGAAATGAGGAAACGGCTCGACGGTGCGTTCACTGCCGCGAGGACAGCCCGCTTCAGCTGCCCCTCTTCTTCTTTGTGGAGATGAACTGTAACCCCTGCTTTCACATTATCAAACACACACAAACGCTCAGCCACGCTAATGACTACAAACGAACTCAACAGATCCGATTAATACAAGAACAAAGTGGTAAGTGAATTAGCAGGAGGCTCTAGGGGCCAGAGGGGCCTCACTGGTTCTACTTCAGAGTCCCAAACTTGCAGAAAGAAAAAGAGATGAATATCTTGGGAACACAACCAACACTCAATGTTAACACTGACAGTGATCCTTTTTTTTTCTTTTTATCCCAGCTTTATTTAAACCAGAGCTGAGCTAAGGACCACATTCCTGCCTGTTTCCCTACACACCCTCCTCTGGCGTGTTCATTTTGGCTCGACTCACCTGATTCAGGTAATCAGCCACGAGTCATATGGTATCTGCAAGATATACGGACACACCAGTCCTTGAGGCCTGGAGTCCCCTCCGATCTAAACTCACTTTGCTCAAATTAAATCTCCACAACTTTTGTTTAGCTGGTTTTGGATTCACAAGTTCATGCTAAAACTGGAAAAATGAGCATTGCTTCAACATTTCTCTAAGGAAATGCTTGTCTTATAAATACTTCTAAGCCAAACTGAAGTGGACTTCATCAAACTGGACTCAAAGTAAAATAAAATTAAAAAGCTTACCTCTTCGTCTGATTTCAGACTGGTAACTGGTGATTAAACTGCAGAAAACCAACCCAGGACAAGTGTGAAGCAGTCAACACCAAAACCAACTTCAAACCACTCTGCTGCTAGTTTAAAACCAGCTTTAGAACACTTTTGAAGCTAGCATAGATCTGGAGAAAAAAAGAGTAAATGTGGTCAAAAACTAGCCTGAAAGGATTCTGAAACCAACTATTCTGTCCTAACCTAAAAACCTGTAAAAAAGTCTAAATTCAGAACCTGCCTAAAATATTCAAAAAAAATATCTATAGATTACATTAGATTAAATCGACTTTATTAATCCCTGTAGGGAAATTCAGTTGTAGTAGCAGCACAATAAGAAATAAAATACAAAATATACAGGGATGAAAAACTATTATATATACACCTAGCAGCAGACGAATTTCAATAAAAATAAAGTAGAATTCACCTGAGTCGCCTCAGGAAGTAAAGTCGGCTCACGTCCTTCTTGTAGACTGCCTCAGTGTTGGTGGACCACTCCAGTTTGTTGTCCAGATGGACACCCAAGACCTTGCAAGGGACAATGTTGACATCTTTCCCACTAATGCAGAGACGGGTGGGAACTTACTCCTACTGAAGTCCATCACCATCTTCTTTGACTTGGCCACGTTCAGCTGAAGGTGATTCTCCCCACACCAGCTGACAAGACACTCCACGAGGCCTCTGTGCTCATCCTCCTGTCCATTCTCCACACAGCTGACTATGGCTGTGTCATCCGAGTACTTCTGGAGGTGACATAACTCAGAGTAGTACTGGAAGTCAGCCGTTTAGGTGGTGAATAGGAAAGGAGACAGCACAGTTCCTTGAGGAGCTCCGGTGTTACTCGTCAGGGTGTCAGACACACCGCTCCGGTTGAAGAGGTGCTGCCGTACTCCACACAGCTATATGGAACAGCACCTGTGCACTGATGCCATCAGGTCCAGCTGCCTTTTATCAAACCAGTTGAAGAACTGGTTCAACTCATTGGCTCGGTCCACTTTTCCTTCAGCTTTTTTTAAAGGTCCCAGTCTACAAACCAGTGTCAGAACCAGTCAGAAATTAGTCTTAAACCAGTCTAAAAACCATTCTGAAAAGCTTGTCATTTTTGGGTTTAGACTGACAGTCACAAGACCAGTTATAGTAAGTTTTAAACCTAAACCAGCCCAAACATCCCAGAATTGTTGTTCTTTGTCAGTAATTGTCTCCTCAAATATAAACTTCTCTAAGCTCTTTTGACATGACATCTCCTTGATCTCCATCTGTCCCCAGGGGTCCTGCTGTAAAAAAAATAAACCAAACACCTGTCACCATTTGTATTGAGGTGGTGTAAGCTGGAGTAAACCGGCTCCTGAAGGCGAGGGAGACTGAGGGATGGATGGATGATGGAGGTGGACCAGAGGCGAGCAGCAGTCTGTTATAGCGTGTGCCCTACAGAGCGTGCTCAGTGAAGCAGCAGGCTGCCAGTATCTTCAGATTAGCCCTCTGAGAATAGAGAGGAGCTGGCTACAGTCCGGAGCTCATGCATCATCAGCCTGTGTGTGCGTATGTGTGTGTGATCCTGTTTTGAACAGACAAATACTTGCTCCGCTCTCACAATGACCTCTGATCTGACATGGAAATCAGTTTGATTGATCCGGAAGTCTTTGAGGAACAGATCAAGACACTTTGAGGAGCTCCACACACGGCTGCTCACAGGTCACAGGTTACCTGCTGCTGTAGATATGTAGGATCACTTTGTCAGAATAAGCATTCTTCCTCTGATACCTTTTAGATTATGTTCTTGACTTTTTTCATGCTATTTTCTTCATTCCAAGTTCTTTCTGTTATAACCTGACCAATCAGACGCATCAGCCTGTGGCGCCTGCTGCCCCACAGTCTTGAACATTTGAAACATTTGATTGACAGATTCTCCTGAGCTCGTTTTTAGTGGAAGGGCCTGATCGGCGTTGCTATAGAAATGTGGACTCAGATCGACTTGGATCAGTACTGCTTACTGACTTTGTCTGATGGCGGTGTCAGTATTGTGGAAAACTGGTGATTGAATTGGCTTCACTTCATTGGAGCCATTTTTTAATGGGTGACGTCACACTCACTCAGTCCAGTTCTCTTTTACAGTCAATGGGTTGAACATGTTGACTTGTCTGAAATCAGAGTTTCACAAACATGCCTGATTGCTAAATCAAGTGATTTTTTTACGACGTTCCCGCTGAGTGAGGATGATAGTTTGTTCCAACCTGGGTCCAACATGATACTAACCTTAAAACCAGATAAACCAGACAAAGTTCAAAAACACTAATAACTGTTTCTGTTGATTTGTGTGGACATCTTTGGTCTCACATGGGTTAAAACTTCTGTAAGTCTGTTTGACTTCTGAACTCTGATTCTGCTAAAGGTCCAACACATTCCAATGAGTTTGGTTCTGATCTGTCAGATTAGTCCTGGAAATGGACCAATGGAGAATACCGCTGCCCTTCAATCAGGATCAGGAGCTATTCAGGTCAGTTTTGGAACGAGTGAGGTAAAAACTAAAACTGTCAATCAAATCTCTGTTACTGATTACCGATTGCTTGTCACTAAATGTAAATCTTTGAGTGGAAAAAGCAGAGAAGGTAAGAGATCTAACCACCTGTCTTAATTCTCTGCATGTTTTTCTTGTGTAGAAAAACACTGTTTCATTCTGAAAGGCTCTTGAGTGGTTGGTTTATTTTAAGATAATTGGCAATAAGAACAATCACTAATCACCAGTAAAAGATCCTGGAAAAGAGCAGAAAGCAAATTTCCCCACAGCTCAGAACACAGAACATGTTCCCACGGAAACTTTCCAATCCTCCTTGTAACTTGTCTTAATATCTAGTGAGCTTCACAGTCAGCCCCACATCATTACCCAGATCTTTGGCATTACCAATGTGGATGCAAAGCATTTTTTTTTACCCAAAATGACTTCTGCACGGGGGTTTATTTTTAAAATGCTCCTTTCACTTGCTCTTCATAAACAAAACAAAAACAAAACAAAACCTTTTGAGGGTCTTTGTCGACAAATGCAAGGTTTGACTTAAACGTATCCATAACAGCGCGGCGAATGACTGTGGATATGCAACAGAATGTACGGGCGTGGCGTTATGCCGCCTTTCACACAGAGGAAGGAAAAAGGAGGAGCACAAAGGCGGCCATTTTGGAAAGATGCGTGTCAAACTTGACTCAACTTACCTGTCTGATGCACCTGCTCTCACAGTTCGTGCTGCTTTACAGCACAAGTCCAAATGCCTCCTTGTCAAACATTTGTCCTGCTGCAGTTAATCTGCTTTGTGTTCATAGTGGAGGACTAAAATGTTTGCTCAGTTTTGTCAAAGTACCTTTCCACGTAGGAACAGAATTTCAGAGCAGTGCCCCCTGCTGTTACCAACAACAATCACCTGTTGCTGTAAAATTCAGCCAGCTCAGTTCAGCTGTGTCCCCGGAGATGAAAATGCAGGGGAGGAGGAAGATGTTGGCTGGTGGACCAGCAGCAGGATGGGGCAGCATGGCGGGGGTCCAGTCTGCTGGCTGGGGCCCAGTTGGTGCTGAATCACAGCAAGTGGTCAGCCTCTGCCGTTCACAGCCAGCTGACATCAGGCCTGGTGTGTGCACGTTTGTGTGTGAGTGTGCATGTTGGTGTGGGAGGGTTTAAGGTGTCAGGACATCCCTTCCTCATCATCCCCCCTTAAACCACACATCCTTCATCACCCACCTTACATCCGGCGTGGAGGCGTGTCATCAACATTCAGGAGTGTGTGTAGGGGTGTGGGTGTGTGTCTGTAGGTGTGTGGGTGTGTGTGTGTGTTTGTGTGTGTGCAAACGATGGTCTGGAGCCAAAACAGGAGTCGAGCTGCCAACAGAGCAAGTTGACCCGCCCGTCCAGTACCTCTCCCATTATGCTACAGAGAGTGTGTGTGAGTTTGCATCTGTTTGTGTGCACGTACAGATGTAAGTCTGTGGATGTGTGTGTGTGGGGGGGAGCATGTTTGGGCTGTGAAAAATCCCTGTGATGATGGTTTGCTGAGGAAACATCTTTCCTGAGCATGTAAAGCTAACAGAGAGTGACTTGTCCTTCTTCAACCTCAACTTTATTTAAACAAATGTTATTAAAGAAAAAATATAGAAATAAATTTTTTTAAAAATCCATCAGAAAAAATAAGAAAATACAACAGAACAACCACCAAATGAAGTAATCAATTTTTGGAATGTATTTAAAGATTGTTGCCCCCCCCCCCCCCCCCACCCCCCCCCCCCCCCACCCCCCCACCCCACCCCCAAAAAAGACAAACAAGAGTATTAACAGAAGATGAACACAAAAATAAATTATTTCAGAAATGAGATATCAAACATGAAAGCTTCACATCAGGGATCATGACTTGTAATTTGTGATTAAGGAAGTCCAAGCTGATCAATAAGATATTTGCAGGATTTTGGCTCCACTGTATAACAGCCCTCCAACAGTCCAGTAAAAAAACAAAAAAAAACCAATATTTTCAGCATCTCTTCATTTTGAAATGATTCTGATTTTTGCAGGAATCTGCAGGACCATGAAATCCAGCTCTGCTAGTCTGTAAATCCCAGTGGACCCTGAGGTTCCTTACCAAATTTCTGAAGTCCAACAACACTATTACTACTATTAACAACTAGTTTGTCAAATATGTAACGCAATTCCTGTCTTACGTGTTAATAAATGAGTAATTGGCACAAGTAACAGATTATTATGACAACTACTGGATCCATTAAGGGCAGCATTGCTAAAACCCCCAAAAAGTCTCTGTTGGAAATGTTACCAGGAGACGTGATTGGAAAAGACAACAGGTATTGAAGAATTTTATTTCTATTAAATCCTTTCATATATATTTTTATAAATCAGTGTTTCATACAGATTTTATTTTTATACATATTTTATATACAGTTTAATTACTGTCTTTTAATTATTTGCTTTTCAATTACTTTTATATTTGAATTACATGATATTACCATTATAAGTGTGTTGATTTATAAGGCTATTGTTCCGAGCAGTGTAAGGGATAGAATGCAGCTGCATATTGGACAAAACCTGGCTTCAGGTTATCCAATGACCTATAAGCGTACAATCAGGGAGCGGCCCCTGCATGCCTGCAAGGCAAGCTCCAAGGGGTGGGGTTGATTCAGACCATGCGGGAGGGATGCAGGGAAAATGGTCTCCAGATCTTCTCCATCTTCAAGTACTGTAAAATTGGTTCATTTAACCTCTTGGATTATACTTCTCCTTGGACGAAAAAGAACTCGGGAAGACGTTCTAGGATGGGGAATCCTGTTTTATTAGTTTTTTTTTTTTTTTTTGTATTTGTGACTGCTTGTAAAAGGAAATCACAAGAAATTGGCTAAGATGCGACATACCCTCCTGAAGTCAGACCAGTGGCAATAAAAGTTGTAGGGGAAATCCATTCCAATTCCTTTTCAAATTAAAAGAAATCTTTGAAAACACTAGATTAAAGATTTTTCGTTTTAAACAAAAAGAAACATTATAAGAAATTGTACATTTTGACAAAATATCTTTTAAGCTTTACTGTTTGATTAACTAAAACTTTTTTATAACATTTCCTTCCTGATTGGTTCCTCTCATATGCTTCTCTGTTTGGTGAGACTCTCCCGTGATGCTACAGAGTGTGTGTGTGTGTGTGTGTATGTGTGTGTGTGTGTGGGTGTGTGTGTGTGTGTGTGTGTGTCATGTGAGCAGTTAAGGGTCATTTAAGGGTTAAGGGTCTGATCAGTTCAGGGTCATAGGAGCCTACCCATCAACTGTGGGGCAGAGATAGGGCTCAGCCCAGTCCATTGGAGGGCCACACAAACACAGACAATCACACACATTCACACCTAGGGTTAACACTATTGCCAAGTAAGTATAAAGCAAGTTTTTGGGCTGTGTGAGGAAGCCAGAGTACCCGGATAAAACCCACACATGACCAGGAAAAACATGCAAAACCAGGAATCAAACCAGAGCCGCTATGAGGGCGAACCACTGCACCACTATGCAGCCCGTTGCCTTCCGTTTATTTGTGTGGCCTCGGTTTTTCATGTGTTGCTTTTTAATCCAAAAGCTCTTCCGCTTGAGAGAAAGTAAGTACACTCTGAGAGGAACAAACGCACATGAAACCACCTGTTAGAACAAACAGGAAACTCCAGTGCATCTCCATGATCCAGGTGGAGTTATGGAATCATTGTAAAGACATCAAAAACTGTCAACCCATTTATAAATTAAAAGCACTCATAAAAGGTTAATATAATTCAAAAATATGAATAAACTAATAAAATACTTTAAGTGTTTAAATATATATAAACAAATAAATGTACACATTTGTTATTTTGCTGTCCTTTCACTGTATTGATTGTATATTGTGTTCATGTTACTTTGTAAAGACCTCTATGTGTATTGAGTTTGGACTGAATAAAAAAGGAGGGGCTTGGACTTCTCAAACTTTGAACATTCTTATTATTTCTGTCATGCAGTCTTTTGTGGGATAACGTGCATTGTTTCTTCTTTTTTAATTTTATTTTTATGTTGTTTTGTTTTTCTAGTTTGAAATAAATTAATAATAACAATAATATTCTGACAGTCATTTTCCTAACTAGACCTTTTTGGCAGAAAGAAAGAAAACAGCTAACGTTCTTTGGATCATTCCAGCTTCCCATCTGGTCATATTACTTGTGCCCCGTCTTTCTCAAAGAGGGGGGGGCTAGGGTCACCTAGGGTTTCCTAAATGATCCAGCGGGATCACAGCAGACAAACCAACCACACTCTGGTCAAGTTAACCGATGTGAGTCTGTCAGTATTTGTTCTGTCTCTTTGCTTCACCACATGAATTAAGGCGACAGATCAGAACCTTAGCAGAAAGGTTTCATGTTGAAATCCTTTATTATTAACTCTTTAACACCAGAACTTTAGAGTCAGTGTTTACAGACACTAACTATATTACCAAAAGTTTTGGCTCACCCATCCAAATGATCAGAATCAGGTTTCCTAATCACATGGTCTGGCCCCAAGTGTATAAAATCAAGCCCTCAAGAATGCAGTCTGTTTTCACAAACATTTGTGAAAGAATGGGCGCTCTCAGGAGCTCAGTGAAATCCAGTGTGGAACTGGAGGCCACCTGAACAACAAATCCACTCGTGAAATTTCCTCACTCCTAAATATTCCACAGTCAACTGTCAGCTCTATCAAAACAAATTTGAAGAGTTGGGACCGACAGCAACTCAGCCATGAAGTGGTAGACCGCGTAAACTGACGGAGAGGGGTCAGCGGATGCTGAAGCTCATAGTGGCAAAGAGGTCATAGAGAGCTTCATAGAATGGGTTTCCATGGCCGAGCAGCTGCATCCAAGTCACACATCACTAAGCGCAAAGCATCGGATGCAGTGGTTTAAAGCACGCCGCCACTGGACTCTGGACGCCTTCTCTGGAGTGATGAACCACGCTTTTCATTCTGGCAATCTGATGGACGAGTCTGGGTTTGGAGGTTGCAGGAGAACAGTACATTTCAAACAGCATTGTAGCGAGTGCAAAATTAGGTGGAGGAGGAATGATGGTGTGGGGTTGTTTTTCAGGACTTGGGCTTGGCCCCTTAGTTCCAGGGAAAGGAACTCTGAATGCTTCAGGATACCAGAACAGTTTGGACAATTCCATGCTCCCAACCTTGTGGGAACAGTTTGGAGCGGCTCCTTCCTCTTCCAGCATGACTGCACCAGTGCACAAAGCAAGGTCCATACAGACATGGATGACAGAGTCTGGTGTGGATGAACTGGACTTTCCTGCACAGAGTCCTGACCTGAACCTGACAGAACACCTTTGGGATGAAGTAAAGCCAGAACTTCTCCACCAACATCAGGTTGTGACCTCACCAATGCTCTTCTGGAAGAATGGTCCAAAATTTCTATAAACACATTCCCCAACCTTGTAAACAGCCTTCCCAGAAGAGTTGAAGCTGTAATAGCTGCAAAAGGTGAACCCAGATCATATTGAACTCCATGGGTTTGAAAAGGGATGGCACTTCAGTTCATATGTGAGTCCATGCCAGTGAGTGAATAAAAAGCAGCTTCGTGTCGTTATGCGACAGTTTACGTTTCTTTGTGTCAGAATCAGCTGATTCACTGATTCAGTGACATCTCTGATATTAAAGTGTTTAGAGGCAAGCAAAGAACAGTTGAAGGCTCTGGTCTGATTAAAGTGACCCTTTTTTAAATCATGTTTTATTCCCTGATCTTCAGAAAGAGACGTAGAAAGAAAACTTCTCCAGAGGAACGTTCAGTACCATTCATAAACCTCATGACTCCCCTGGACATGGTTCAAATGAAGCTTCTCTGATGTTGACAACATCCCAGAATAGTTTTGTTTGTGGGTTTGTTTTGTGTTCCTGGAGTGTTGAGATTTGGTTCCTCTTGTGTGTTTGTCTTTGAGCTGTGAATGGGGGGGGGGTTTACAAAGAGGAGAAACTTCAATGTGTGCAAATGCAAATGAGAGTGGAAATGTCAAATTAGCATAGATTTGGGTGGACCCCCCCTCCCCCTGCAGCTACAGGCGGCCTGACAGCTCGGCGCCTGGCCAGACGCCTGCTTTACATATCGGAGCGGTCCGCCGTCACCCCGGGTCACCACTAGCATCCCGTCACCAAGGAGACTGATGGGGACTGACAGGACGGAGTGATGGACGGACGGATTAGCAGCCCCCCCAGGAGGACCTCAAACTGCTGATTATGTTAATGAAGCAGCTAATTTAGCCCGTTGATGAGGATTCGTCTGGATGATGAGGTCCTCTTCATCACAGGTCTCCGTGCTCACACGCAGCATCATACCTGTGTGAACTCTATGGTGAGATAAGTACAACCCCCCCTGCTGGTGGAGCTGCAGCTGCTCAGGTGGTCTTCAACAGGAGCCAAACCTGGTTCTCATCCATGCCAGTTCACATTTGAATTAAGTTATAGAATTAGTCTGTTCTTTTTTTTCAACAAAAATCAAGAATTTAAAATAATAATATACTAAAGAGCATCTTTGTGCAGAAAATATAAAGTTTTCAAAAAATGTAAAAAAAAGAAATGTTTTCTAATGTTGAGCAAAACTAATTTTATTCATGTTTGTTGGTATTTCTTTAATTTATGTGATGGAGATGAAACCTTCAGAGCTGCAGAACATGCAAAAGACAACACATCTATAATGCATGCGTGAAGGTGTGTGCATGTGTGTGAGGACGCAGGGGTGCGAGTGCTGCCAGGAAGCTGCTTCAACTCAAATCTCCCCAAACACCTTTGATTTATTCATCCGCTGTTTTAATGGATCTGCCAGGAAGACGACGATCACATGTACACATGCGCACGTTTGTGAGGACGTGATCACACAGCAGCAGCATCACAGATTCACATGAACGCAAAGTTCAAGACTCATCCGGGATCAATAATCATTGCTATTGACATGTTAGAGAGAAAGTGTGACCTTTTGCTTTGGAGCACGCTCCGCAGCTTCTTACTGTTAAACATGATAGAGGTTTTTTTCTTCATTTAAATCCACCTGAACTCTTTTTTAGACCCTCTGTTTTTCTGAAGTTTTGTTTATAAGAAAACACCAAGAAAACGATTCAAGAGTAACCCTTCAGTTTAGATATTTGATAAGAAAGTTTAAATCATTGCATTAAACAAAAGATGGAGAGCAGCAAGATCAACTCAGCAGTAATCACATTTACATGTGTTGCATATTTCAGAAGATTATCATAATCTTAACAAAGATGGATGAGATCATAATATGGACAAAATTCTTAATTTGGATAAAGTTTATAATCTGAACAAAATGTTTAATCTAGATGAAGTTCGTGAACTGGGCAAAGATCATAATCTTGATTAAAATCACAATCTGGTCCAAATTCTTAATCAGGATGAAGATCATAACACACATGCACACACACACAAAATCTTAATCTGGATGAAGTTTATAAACTAGACAAAATTCTTAATCTGGATAAGGTTCATAATCTGAACAAAGATCATAATCTGTATTAAAGTCATAATATGGACAAAATTCCTAATCTTGACAAAGATAATAATCTGGACAAAAGTATATATCTGAATAAAGATCATAGTATAGACAAAAATCTTAATCTGGATGAAGATAAAAAAATGAAAACATTCTTAATCTGGATGAAAATCCTAGTATGACCAAGTTTTAAAATTGAATAAAGTTCTTAACCTAGACAAAATTCTTAATCTGGATGAATTTCATAATCTGGATGATCATAATTTAGCAAAAATGTGTGACCTTGATGAAGCTAATATTCTGGAAAAAGACCATAATCTGGATCAAGATCATACTCCAGATTAAAATTTCTTGCATTTTTGCATCTTTGACAGCATAATTTGTGAGTGGCTGATTATGTCATCACGGTCCCACACTGGTATTTCCTAAATTACTTTTATGTTAAAAAGTAATTTGGGGAAATAAAACACTTTTCTATGAAAAATGTTATAGGTGCAGGAAAACTGTGAAGATCAGCTAATCCTAGGTAAGATGAATTGATTGGATGATCCAGACTGATCAGAATTTGATTTGGTTTGCAAGGATTTGTTTAGCAAATAAACATAGTCAGTTTCATTGTCAGAACAACCTCATCCTCAACAACTGTCAACTTTGTTAACACTCAGCCACTTGAATTATCACCTCTACCCACCACATCACCCTCATCCTTCATGAACTCGAATGGCTCCAAGTCAAGCACAGTTTATCCTGAAGCCAACTTGTGAGGTTTTCAATGAGTTTATCTCTCGGAAAACAATTTTGTTTCCTTAAAAAGGATTTTCAGTAGGGTGGATTCATGTATGTTTGCTTTCTGAAGCGATGGGTCAAATAGGTCAGAAGATCAGAATGCTTTCTTAAGTTTTGTGGACTTCCTGTGTCCTGTTTTCTGCAAGAAGTAAAAGATAGAAAAATCAAAAGAATCAATTATGGAAAAGTGAGACAGTCAGGTTTGCCTGCATTGGCGCTTGAAAATGTTTGCTTGTCGTCTGTTTGGAAAGCAGGAAGAAGAGCTGGTGTTTGTGTGGTCCTCTTTCCATCAAGGCAGGAGATCAGACATGTTCCCAGCACCCCTAATCGACGGGGCAGAGGAGGTCTGCAGCTTCCAGGATCTGTCTGCTGCAGAAAGACTGCTGTCAGCTCCTCCAACCTCTTCACAATGGGGTAAGTAGACACCCCCCCACCCAATCACACACACAACAGATCCTCCTCCTCTTTGTGTGTGTGTGTGGTGGTGGTGGTGGTGGTGGTGGTGGGGGGGGGGTGAGCAGATGCATGAATGAAGAAAAGAAAAGAAAGAAAATCATAAAATCAATCAAGGTTTGAATTTCTTTCCTGATCAGAGTGACAGAACCTTATTTAGGTTTTTTTTTTTTTAAAAAAAGCATCAAGGAATTAAACCAGCAACTAAGCAATAATCTCTTCTGCATTCTGAGATAAAGCCCACCCCAGCTGGCGAGCTTCAACTAAACAGGTAAAATCCCAAAGAGAAAAAAAAAAATAAATTCAAAAATGAAGACATACATCAAGTCCTGGAACATCGATAGTTTTCAACTGCGCATACGTGCTGTTCTTTTAAGTTTTCTATTTTCTTAAGTTCTATCAAACTAATATAAAAACAAAATACAGCGATGTCCGACTGCATTATATGGTTGTCAGTCTACACCAGCCTGTGTAAACAGTGCTGCAGCGGATCGTTTGAGACCCAGAAGTAATTAAAAACAGCTAAAAAGTAAGTACCAGACATGCCACTCCATTCATTACATGAAAAATAATAATAATAATAAAAAAGTAAAACATGTCTGTCAAAATTTGTTGATTTTATAACAAAATAAAACCAGGTAAGCTAACTCGTAGTTAAAGTAGGCTAACTGGTAGCTGACTGTAACGGCAGTAAAAAGAAAAAACTGAAGAAGACAGTAGGATCAGAATACTTAACTTTCTTTTTAACTATCGCTACGGTCGGCTGACATTTAGCATACTTTAGCTCAGAGTTAGCTCAGCTGTTGTTAGTTCCATCCATTTCTAAGCCCGCTTTCCCTTTCGGGGTCACGGGGATCCCCCACTCTAATATGCCACCACTGGCCGGTGACAAAGGTACTTTCCCCATACCAGAATGATACCTAAGACTGTGGAAGCAAAATCTGGCAGGGCAAATGTACTTTGGCACAACACCGGCACCACTGCATCAATAACATTCTAAAAAGTTTAATTCTATTGTCATTTGATAATAAATGAGTTGTAATGCGCAGGTGCACTTAGTTGAATCGACGTTCCAGGACTCCACACCAGAAGAAATTGATTAAAGACATGTGTTGAAGGTGCTATGGTGATCCCACTTTTACAAAAAATTATTGTAAAACAGCTTTTAAAAAAAACAGGTCATTTCCTAACAAAAAAAAGCAAAAAAAAATTATGACAAAAAGGGGCCCTGTGACAGAGCCTTGTGGCACACCACACATTTTTAATTAGATAGACTACACGCTGCCAGAAAGACTGATTTGAACCAAAACGGAGCAGTGATCGTGACTCCAGAAGATGTTGAAAGCCCGGTCATTTTAATTCATACAACCCAGAAAAAAACTGATAATACAAGTTTTGACTCAGTGAACTCATGTGAGACTTTTATTCCTAATGATTCAGCGATTGTTGTTATAATAAACTGTAAGGATGGTGCCCTTTACCTAAGTTTTTCAGGTGTTTTCTTACTTTGTTCTTTATTTCCTGGTTTTTAGGTTTTCAAGCTGATAATCATCCACATTCATCTTTAATTCAGTTAATTTTTCTCAATGTATTTAAGCTCAGCCTTGTCAGGTCACATGGTTTGTCATACTTTTGCTGCTCCCTTACTTTGTTCATGGTTTAAGTTCATGTTTAATTAATTCTTTGAGTTTCTGCCACAGGCTTGGTCTCCTGTAATCTGGGTCCTTCCCTGCCAGTTCCTAACAGAATGACCTGACTATCCTGGATCCAGCAGGAGAATCTCAGCAGCACTGGTTGTTTTCTCGCCACAGCAATCCATGCTATGCCACGCCAAATGACGGTTTTTCTTGTAGCCCTGTTTAAGTGATGCCATACCCAACATTTCTTTTCCTGAGGGGTAATGCTCATGTCATACCTAACGTGTCCTATTTCTTTGGAGGGTCACTGGGATAGCTCCTCGTCATGTTCCCTGGACCTGAGAATGGTTACCGGCCATGCCCCTTGGGTGTGTTTCCTGTCCATGAGGAGAGTTCAAAGGAGCTACTTGCCTTCATGTTTCCTGTCTCCGGGGAGAGTCGTCACACTGCTCCTCTTCTTGTCTGTTCTTGAGGAGGGGTTCTTCATGTTCAACCCTCACTCCTGTTGACCTACAAGGACCTGAACTATTTTCTGGTTTGTTTTTTTCTCTACCTTTACAAGTTGGGGCTTCTGGGATGTGTCCTGTAAGGGAGGGGTACTGTCAGGATGGTGCCCTGTTGTTTGATTTTTCAGTTACTTTCAGGTTCTGTTTTCAGGTTTGTTTTTGTGCCCCAGTCAATCACACCAGGTTCAAGTGTATAATCCTCCACTGCTGTCTTCATTTCATTTGATTATCTCCAGTGTTTTTTGCTGCCTGGTTTTCTGTTTCATCACCCTTTTTAATTTTTTTTTTCTTTAAAACTCTGGAACAAATCATACTCCTGCATGTTGGGTCTTTCACCACCGATTCCTGACACAATGATTGATGGAGACACTACTCCACTACTCCTTTCACAAACACATCATCTGTATTCTCAAACAAATGTATATTATTTATTATTTGAGTGTAAACAATTGTAAACACTTTTAATACAAATTAAATTATGTTATATTACCTTGTTTCTCTTGTTTTGGATGATTTTTGTTTTGGTTTGTCTCCACTGATAATTGCTTTAATCAATTCCAGCACATTTTTACTCACAAACTTTTATTACTGCTCAAGAGAATTTACTGGTGTTTTTTTTAAATAAACATGTTCTGTTTGTGACTGTTGTGTTAGGAATTTGTTTCTGACAATAATCCTGTGAATTTTTGCTTTTTTTGATCATTTTGCTTCGCAATTTTGATATTGTTTATGACGCCAGCTCAAATTCACATTATTATAACATCTTATGGGACTGCTGTTGAGGATGGTAAAGGATGAAAACTTCATTTTTGCTTTAATCTGGAGAAGAATTAAAATGATTTCCATGAAAAAGAGCAGACTTTAGGAGTTCTTCTCCAATAAAAAAGAGTGAAACAAACAAAATCCTAAAAAGTGAATGGATATTCACTTCCTTCTTTGTAACCATGGCTTCCCCTGTATGGAGCAAATCCGTTGTCGGCACCACTGTTGTGAAAAGAGCTTTCCCACGGCTCTCTGCAGGCCGGCAGCTCAGGGTGGCGGCGTGAAGCTGCTTCATGCAGGCAGGAGAGAGGAGCGGGAGGGAACCTCGGTGCCCTAATTGAGCTGACGGTGCGGGCCTGACAGCCTCATTAATTGTCTCATTTAAGCTCTTATCACCAGCAGATGAGGACTCAGGGAAGCAACAGGAGGCTGAGCTGCCAGATCCTCTCAGAGCGGAAATCAAAGTAAAGCATCAAAGCAGGCAAAAACGATCCCAGATGAAGAGGAATTCTGAATTTGAAGGACTTCAGAGGGCCATTTAAAGGAAACTTAAATCTTTGTAACGACATGATTTGTTTGAATATTTTAGATGAAACAGATGATCACAGCAGAAGAACTCTTTCTATCAGAGCCACAAATTTGAGAGGAAGCTCCTTTGAAAGTTTAGGTGAATAAAGAACTAGCACCTACACCGTTTCACTGCTGCTGTGACTCAGACAGGTTATGGATACACGTAAAGCTGAGATTCACTTGTGTATGAGAATAATTTTATGTTTATGTGAGTTTCTTCAAACTGAAGAAGTCTGGATTCAGTGAATTGAAATGTGTTTGTTGCAGATGAAGGTGCAGAAGTGTTGAAAACTGTGTGATGTTTCCAGTTCTGATTAGAACAGATTCTGACAATTACGAATAACGAATGAAGATGCGTGTGTTTGCTGTTAAGTCAAAGATTCCCTGTCATAACAAAGTTGGGTGAGGAACCACAGGAACAGCTGTAGTACAGCACATGAATGTACACAGAAAAAACAGCAAGTTTTACTGAAGCTTGGTTTGTTTTGGGGCTGCACGGTGGAACAGTGGTTAGCGCTCCTGCCTCACAGCAAGAAGGTTCCCGGTTCAAGTCCTGGCTGGGGGACCTTTCTGTGTGGAGTTTGCATGTTCTCCCCGTGCATGCGTGGGTTTTCTCCGGGTACTCCGGCTTCCTCCCACCGTCCAAAAACATGCTTCACAGGTTAATTGGTTACTCTACATTGTCCCTAGGTGTGAATGTGAGTGTGCATGGGTGTGTGATTGTGGCCCCTGCGACAGACTGGCGACCAGTCCAGGGGTGTACCCTGCCTTCGCCCATGAGTAGCCGGGTTAGGCTCCGGCAACTCCGTGACCCCGAAAGTGATAAAACGGATTGGAAAATGAATCAATGGTTTGTTTTGATTAGATGAGAATTCACTTATGACTTAAAAACATTTTCCAATCTGTCTTTTCTTTTTTTTTGTGTAAGTCCAAACGACATCCCACACAATTTCTACACCGATGCAGCTGTTTCTAACACTCTCGAGCATGCCTCCTCCAGGTGGGACCGTCTGCTACTTTCCATGTTGCACATTTACCTGTTGGCTAATGTTTGATATAAAAAGCTTTGTCCAAGTTAGCAAGCTCAGCTAACTGGGCTCACACAATGCGTTACATATGGGCCAGAGATGGCACGCAAGCCTTTTACCATTGTCAAAGATACGTAAAGAGCAACGCCATATTGGAATGGTATAAAACAATGAGACATGGTTTAGAAGACACAATAAAATGACCATAAAATGATCAATTTTGGTCCAATTTTGAAAAGAAAAAAACTCATCATCAGAAAAATAAGACCCAGGCCGTGGTATTAATATTTTTGTATAAAGTGCAACAGATCAACGACATTTCAAACTTTTCTATAAATAAATATGTCATTATATAGGAAACAGTGCATACTTGATGCATGGGTGTGATTTTATTCAAAACCACACATGCAATAAGATTGACACAAACTGTTAAAATATTCGCTGCAGACCGCTTGCAGCCGTTGTGTAGGCCAGTCTCTCCCCAGAGCAACGCCATGTGGTCGGAGCGGCTTGAGAACAGTGTGTTTTTTGCTGTCTGACAAGCTACGGTCCAAAGCCACAAGGTATACATTCACGCATCAAATTCTCATCCTCCGTTTTTGTTTTAGCATGCATCGAATTCGCTACTCGTCACTTGTCAACATCTGTGTTTAGAAACCGGTCGCTCGTTGCATGTGGGAGGAGCTACCGTCAAACGTTTCTGTCACCCTCCTTATGAAAGACACAGATGTTGAGAAATCCAGTGCTTTTATTTTGAATTGCTCCACAAACCTACTCAGTGTGAGTCTCTCTGAGTCTGAGACTCACTCCAAGTCTTTTTTGATGAACACAGAGCTGAAATTCTGGTGATGGTAAATGTTTTTCGAGTAGTGAAAATGAGTAATATCCCGCGGCACACCTGACCTTCTGTTACTGGTTGAAAAAACACTGGTTTAAAGGACCAAAAACAAAAAAGTTTTTTTGCTGCCTTTTCCGACTTTGAGCCCCTGCCCGTCTGAAATCCCGTGTACGTCCCTGCCCTTCCGAGGTCAAGTTTGAGTGAAATCATGGAGGGACGGGGACCCGAGATAAACCCTAACAGCTCTAAAATGCTGATGATGATCCTTTAAAACTGGTTTGTGGTGCAGCAGCTTTCAAACATGAAACAAAAGGCTCTGACGCATTGACAGTATGAGAACTTTTTAGTTGCCATTCCGCGTCTCTGTCCTCTCTTCGGTCAGTCAATACTTTTTTTGTTGTTGTTGAAATAGACTAATATAACCGGCGACCCTAACAGTTACGTTTTTTTCTATTGTTAAGATTTTAACTTTCATCACAGAAGATGTCTTTGTTAAAACCTACTATGTCCTTTGACATACCGTCATTTCTTACCCGATCAACATGACAGCTGACTCGCACAGAAAAGCAGCTTTTTGGCGGTCTGCAACACTTTGAAGCGACTTTTTACCGACTTGCAAACACATTACTTATTTTTTACTACAATACTTTTTAATTAAGTTTTAATAAAAGCTGCTACAATTCTGAAAACCTGTGAAATTTCCACTTCCAGCCAATGATATCTGGGCGCCATCTCGTCTGCAGCCAGGTCTCCCTCCTACTTGGAAGCGTGGCTGGGAGAGTTTGACAACGGTTGTATGTGGTAGGTGGGAACAAATACTTTTTTGAGGCATCTGACTGGTCAGTTTATAACTTGCAATGAAGAGAAAACATAATGAAAAAAAGAGGAGTATCAAAAACATGGTAAAAGAATGGTAGTTCTGAACAAGTAAAGATGTTTCTTTCTCTAAAGAAGTCTATGGGACTTTGGCTTCTTGAAGCCAGTGGGTACTTGGTGTTTGAAACACTAGGGGGGTGTCACTCAGTCCAGTTCTCATATACAGTCAATGTGCTGGGAGCACTCAGGAAAAAAAAGATCTAACAGAAGTTTTCCATCATACTTGTTCAATGGAAACGATGATTTTTATCAAAGCTCTACAGCTTTTTCATCGAGTTTGAATGAGTTTGAATGAGTAAAGAACAGAAACAATGAGAAAAACTGAAACATAAAACATGAGTCTCCTGTCAGGAAAACCCCCTAACCGACTCTGGTAAGAAACGAACCAGTTTAGAAGGGGACAAACTCAGGCTAACGACGGTAATTAATTCTGTTATTAACGACACGTGGGAGTCTCTGGAGATTTTAGCTGCTATTAATCCTAATCACACACACGCACACACACACACACACTGTCACTGTGGTTGGAGCCGAGTGATAATCAGGGAGAACATCCATATTGGTAGCCCCAGTGAGCAGGTGGTGCAAATCACAGCCAGTGAGGCTTCACTCTCCCACGCACGTGTGTGTGGCGTGAATGTGAGAGTTACGGAGAGGCTGCAGCCGCCAACATGGGAACAAGCCGCCATGGCGCCGCTCCAGACTGCATTTAAATATTTCAGCACTGCCTGCAGCCAGGAATTGTTTAACATTAATGCAGGACATATTTTGCACTTCCTGTCAGTGGTGTGGGGCCACAGACATGATTCTCGCTCAGACTGTGGTCCTACAAGCAAGAATGACAGTCATGATCATCTCTGTTCACGTTCTTGCTGCCAAAACCTGCATTGTAAGGTACTTTAAACTTTGTTGCTTCTGGCTTTTTTTGTGTTTAAAATAAAAATCCTGACAGTTTTTAACAAAATTCCTCCTGTTAAGTTTGTTTTCTGTTTTCACCTTGTTTGAAGTTTCATGATGCTGACCTGCCCCTCAACTGGAGCATGCTCCATTCCAACACCTGGAACCATTTTCTGCTGAAACTGATCAAATGTTTTATTTTTCTGTTGTTTTATATTTTTTTATTTTCCCGTTTTCACTTTCTTTTGTTTAGTTTGTTCTTTCTGTTTTGTTGTGAAGAAAAAGACGCAAACTTTTCCGACCATTTGATGTGCATTCAAGTTCGTGCTAAATGTGGGTTCTTGAATGTGTGTTTAGCATACGGTGTTCACACTGGACAAGCAGAGAGGGGCTTCTTCTTTTTTTTCTACTGTTAACTAGCGCATGTCCGCCGCCTACAGTTGGACGACGCTTGGTGTGACGTGAGGAAAGCGGTGCAAATCTTGCAATCTGGGAACAAAACTGTTCGCTTCCATGTTTTTTTTTCATTGTTAGCACCCTTGCTGTGGCAGATGTGGATTACCATCATGTCAGGAGAGTGGCTTTGGTTCTGCCCCCATGATCACATTTCAGAACCAAAAGATGAAGACGAAGACCTCACCCCCCCTTGGATTCTGTGTCCTGGGGGAGGACAGGGAGAGTGGGGCATCCCAGGCTGGACTGAGCGTTTCCGGTCGTGTGACCTTCACCCCCACCCCCCACCCCTTGCTTGGAGCCTCCCTGTTGTTGGTTCTGGAGAGTTTTTGGGCTCCAGAGCAGCAGGAAGACAGAGATAAGGTGGTGGCGCGGGGGTTGTAAACATCCTGCCTGTTTGGCAGTAGGACACAGGGAGCTTCATCCTCTGGGTGCTGGGAGGTAAAAAGCTGTTTTGTCAAGGGAGGTGGTATCACGGCCTGCAGAGGAGGCACATTTCACTCGAGGAAGGGGGGGGTTGTTTGGCTTGCGTGCTTCTCTGCAGCTGCTGGAAGAAGCTGATGGACTCAAAGCCAAGAAGGAGCAGCTACCTCCTACCAAAGCTGGACAATCTTCATCCTGGAAGAGGAGGTGAAGGAACAAAAAGAAAACATCTTCATCTGTAAGAAAGAGGAAATGAGGAGCTGGTGTGCCCCCTTCTGTCCAGAGGCCTTAGTGTTTTTAGTGATGCTCATGCATGCTCAATTCCAATCATCAAAGATGGTGATGCGTAGAATGTTCAAAATGTCACATGATAAGAATACTGGGGGGG